>OU342636.1:13485423-13893897 GCA_910589415.1 Malachius bipustulatus
AAATTAAAAAAAAATTGCATGAAGAATTTAGTGTCCCGTTGGATATTGCATCTGTTGACTGAATAACAGAAAGACGCCAGTGTAAATTGGTGTCCAGAAACTCTAGACCGCTTCAACGCAGGAAACTCTAAAAATTGAACAACATCGTCAATGGTGACGAATAGTAGAATTACTCACATGAACCAGATAATAAACGCCAATCGTCTGTTTGGGTGTTATCAGGTGAAGAAAAACCAACAAAAGTCATCCGTGCTTAAATTGTGGCTAAAAAGACAATCGCGACATTTTTTGTTCCAACGATATGTCATGTGGCAACAATTTTTCTGCAAGATCAAAGAACTGTTACTGTCTACTGCTTAGAAAAACCACCAGCACATGACGAATAATCGTGTCAAGAGGGTGTTCCAAGGTGAAGAAAAATCAACAAATGTCGTTCGTACTGGGAGTGTGTCCAAAATATGGTCACGACATTTGTCTCAAAAGCAGTTCATGTAGCAGCAATTCCTCTGCAGATCAAAGAACCACAAGTTGTTAAATAGCTCTCAAGACAGTTGAATTTTAAAAGCGACAAAATCTCGAATTGTTAGACCTTACCTCTTACGCACAGTCCCGACCTAAGTCCCAACTATATTTTTACCTGTCACAAAATCAAGAACGGCCTGCGTGGTCAAAGGTTTCAGTCACCAGAAGAAGAGTCGAAGCCTTCAAACACGACACTTTTACAGTGCCAACAAAAGAGTGGAATAACAACTGCGTCCAGAATTGGCTCGAGCGCATGCAAAAGTGCTTTGATTTTCGTGGAGAATGTTTTGAAAACAATGGAAGTCTTTAAAAGCTATCTATACCGATGTCTTATTCCAGCTCTATTTACAAATAATACTCCTACAATAAATAATTGCTTTACTTTCAAAATGAGTTTTCATAGAAGGTCTATATTTTATAAATCTTCAACTGTTGATTTCACGCTACAAAAAACAGACTCACTCAATAAAATGGGCACCTATAAGTAAATCATTGAAAATATGTTCCGGAAAAAATGATAATAAATGGCCGTTTCCAAACGCAAATGATTTTCACATTATCTCAACCAACGCTCCTCTAACTAACCATTTAAAACTGTAAATTTTGTAACAAACCGAATAAATTTTTACTTCCCCCAATTAAAACGCAATAAAAACACTCGAACCCCTGTCGATTAATCCTCGCATTATTGGAACTGTTTATTTTGCATAGAGAGAGCGCAATTAAGATTTTAATTACACGATCTGGCAGCCGTAAATAGAACCGAATGAGGAATAAATCGCCCAGCCGATCTGTGCTTTGATTTATTCAGTTGAACCCCAGAGGATCGAGCAGCTCGGTGGGAGGATAAAAAAGTATAAATAAAAGTTACCTTTTAAACATGAAATGGAGACGGACTTAAAAGAAATATGTTATTTTTTTAGTTATTTCTACTCAAAACGTTAATTAATAATTTGATTAGTTTTAGCTATCTACTCTCAGCAAGCGCTGCTTATACAGGGGCTCCTAGATACCAGGTACATATGAAAGGAGGTAATTGTAATTCTTTAGCTAATTTTATGCTCAAAAGTTCATAGAAACCTAGGCCCTCAAACGCTTCTTTACCGATCTACAGGGCGCTAAAATGTGAAGATTTTACCTGTTTTTTATAGCTCCTTGAGGTTAGTCAAACTTTAGTAAAACAGTTAGTCACATGGGGTCATCCAAGCTTTAATTTTTAACAGGCAGCCGACTAAACTGTCAAAATTAATTTTACCATGTTCAAAATTTGGATTTCGTCCAACGAATTACAGAAAAATGGTTTCTTTTTTTCTTTAGAACGGTTGCAGAGGTTATTAAAGAAACTATTATAGAAGACAAAAAAAGATTTAAATAAAACAGAAACTTCACATTGTATTTTAGAATCTACCAGCGGCGCATCGCAAAAAAATTCAGGGGGAGAAATTGGGGCGAAATAGGAAAATTTCAGGGGGGGGAATCTCCTTGTAAATTCTCACAGCAATTTGTAACAATGATGTAAGCGCTACAGCGTAACCTCTATTCCAAATTTGAGCTGAATGTCTCAAAAACTGAAGGAGCTATAAAGATAAAACTATTTTTTTTATTTCAACAGCATCCTGTAGATCGGTAACGAAGCAATTGCGGGCCTATGTTTATATGAACTTTTAGGCATAAAGTAATTCAAAGAATTACCTTCTTCCGCATTTGCCTGGTATTTGGGAACACCCTGCATTAGTAACTGTTTTATAAATTTAATGATTGTGCAAAATAGATTTTAATGTTGATACGTTGGTAATAAGAAGGTGGTACCACACTTCCAAAAATACTGTTGCGAATGACAAATAGATCCTAAAACATGACAACTCTATTCATTTAGGCAGGTATCTAATACCTACTTGTGTGAACAACATTTTCATGATAAAGAGCACTTGAAAGTGTTAAGAAAATAAACAGAAAAACAGGTTGATGGTATCGAGTTTGGAACGTCCTTTTTTTTTAAGTAGCAAGTTTTCAAAATAGGTACCTTGAGATTTACTATCTGTCCACTGAGAGTTGTCCGTTGTCATGCCACATTGATTCTGACTAAACAATTTCATTTAATTCGATTTGAATCGTACACTTATTTCTAAGTCGAACCAGATGTGGTATCGCAGTTCGTGTCAGTGGCGTGTGTTGAGGAATAATGAATATCCTACAAATATATTATTTCGACAAGTTATTGACGAAGTAGTGCCTTGCAACTTTTTGATAACAAATATTATATAATGCAAGTAAATAAGAATCATAATAATTATTGTTATCATCATGATAGAAATATCATGTCACCTACCTGCTGGTTGCCGTTTAAAAGGAAGAATAACACCTCCGTTTTCTTATTTGCAAGTAAAATATTCCAGCAATTTAACCACAAGACCACGTACTAGGGAGTTCAATCGTTTCCCAGGCAAAACAAGGAAATAGATTTTTAGGCATTCGCGCAATTAATAAGTTACTCATAGTTTATCACACCGTATAATAACACAGGTAATTCTGCTAATTTCGTATTAAAAACGTTTCAAATCACAACACAAACCTTATTAGTATATTTAGCGCTGACACTGACACTACTGATAGTAGCGACGACAATCTTATCGTAATATCGTATCAATCTAAGCGTATCAAGACGCGAGTCGATACTTCCGTCTTACTCTCGCTCATCTTTTTAGAATTGCTGACGATTCAAACGTATTTCTGACAATACGTCCCATTTTAACTCGATTGACTATGCAATGCAATAGAAGGAGTAAGAAACATAACGAGATGATGTATCCTTAGTAATCACAACAGACAACTCTCAGTGTACAGACTTTAGTCACTAATAATTATACAAATCACTTAGAATTGAAATCTAAATAAAATCATTATTTCAGGCTTATCATGCCTTATTAGGAATTTCCTTAATTTCACAATAATTTCCAGATGTACCTAACCCTATATCCTGCTCAACATAAGGGCAAAGTATATATTTCCTTGTATTTCGTCTTCATTTTATTCCTTCCGCCTATGGTTGCCCGTCTCGCAAAGAAACCCATCTAGCATGGGAGAGACAGAGTGCGTGCGGTCGATCGATTTGCAACCAAAGAGAAGTCTGTGTTGAACGCTCTCGAAGACAGCAACCCTTCAACAACCTCGCATATCCTCCAGCTCCAGCTTCCAGGAGAAAGGAAAAATACAGAGACCTACATCTTACATTCGTCTACAGTTTTTTATTAATGTTAATCAACCGTGGGCAATGGTGTCATCTTCAGCCAGGAAATTGTCTTACTGGAAGGTAAAGTCAACAATTTTTTTCCATTCATCAAAATTTCCCCATCCGATTAAGAAAATAATTTATCGGTTCTTAATAATAGGACATCCCCCTAATACCCCGAAAAGATTCTCTCCTATAACTTCAGTAAGAAAGTTTTGAGGGAGGTGATAAGGGGGCAGACATTACTTATTCGACCTTACCTATTGTTTTATTGAAATCCTTCTTGAAAGTAAACCATGGCCAAACACATTGATGATTAATTTTGTTCTCGCCTTTGATAACCTTCCAAGCAGCATCAAAGTAGCAACGACTTGGAAGTAATCGTAACTTTCACTAAGTCATTATTATGTAAATTCTTGTATAATTTATAATATGACTTGCTATACACCATTTTTATATGTGTAAAATAGTTAAATAAAGTATCTATCTATCTATCTATCTATCTATTATCTAAGAGTAAATTTATGACACGAAAGTAATTTATTACCTCGATTGAGTTTTTAGGTAGCTGTGTAGTTATTTATACGCTGTATCGATACTATTTATAGTTAGGTTTCTTCTTAGTAGATTTGAAAATCTGCGAAACGTTTTCGTCCCTAATAAAATTACCACAAAATCGTTGGAACCTTGACGTAATATTATGTTAGTTGCAATAACTTTGACAGGTACTTAATATTTACTTCAAATTTTTGAAACATAAAAGTAGTTGTTAAAGTTTCGGCTACGTCGTTGGGACTTGAAAAATGGGACTAAACTTTCAAGTCGCGGAACCTTTGAGTAATGTTCAAAGTAAAGCGAACGTTCTAACTACCAAGGAAGATTACTTCAAAGTAATTTTTACTACTTGTTTTATATCACAGTTACTTCAAGGTTCCAGTTACTCTTAAAAAATACAATAAAGTAACGAACATTTTGATAAAGGAATTTCATTACTAAAAGGTATAGCACATGCTTACAGTGCTCACACCTGCACTTACTTAACGGTCAGATCAGCTGATATCAGACAGGACTGCTGATATGACCTGGGATATGTATGGGGATGTTTAGCGCACTTAAATGTCAATTGAATTTAGCAGATTATGTACGCTTCTAAAATCAGTTATATTCTTTTATTCCTTGATTGTTGGCTTAACTTAACTCATTGATTAATTTAGTCAGTCTGATCTGGTTCTTTATAGTTCCAGATGACCAGGTAGCACTTGGAAGTACAAAGTAGCTAGGGAACTTACAAGTTGATACACCGTAGTCGCTACGACAGAGTAATAATAAAATTATTATGTGCATTTTCTACTTTGAGGTGACAATCACTTTAGAGGAAATATTCTCAGTTCTTGTCACTGATTGGAATTTTACAATTTTAAAGTACAACAGGTAACAATTCTTACAAATGTTTGGATATTTATTTTTTAGTTATAAATCCATCTTTTTATGTTAAAATAACTCGGAGGGTGTCATGTTGTGTAATTCAAATATTATTTTGATATATTCTTGTGATATTTTATGGAAAAATTGTTCACAAAAAAAATTGTTTCTAGCGGGCACGTTGCTATTATTTGACCTCTGACCATCGCAATTCACGATAAAGCTATCATGGTTTCAATTTTTAACTTACTGCTAATCACAAAATAAAATATTACCAAAGACATAATTCTGTTGCTGACTGTGTAATATTAATTTAGGTGTATTAACCTGCGGCCTTTTGTATGAATCAGTAAAGTAGACAGCACGATGATGTAGAAAGTGTTGTAAAATTAGCTGCAAGACAACGAGAGTACAACAGACGACAGCGCATGAGTTACCATTAAAGTAACGGATACCACGTTATTACGATCCCGCCACGTCAGCGGAACGTTATTGTATTACTTCCAGGGTCGTCGCTATAACGTGTCTCTCACTATCTATAACGTAAGTCCGTTCCTATTACTAATGGCAAAAATTTGAAGGTTCCGGTGATAGTCCTTGTTACGTAGTTAAGACTAAAAATGTTGCTTGGGCTCGTTTCAAATAAACTGGGAGAAATTAATAAATTGTGACACTTCCACTACAAAACTGTTAGATGAAAGGTGTAGTGTTGTTGACTTTGTTGGTAACGGTTGGCAGTGTAATTCGGGATGTGCAAAGAGAGAGAGAGAGAGAGAGAGAGAGAGAGAGAGAGAGAGAGAGAGAGAGAGAGAGAGAGAGAGAGAGAGAGAGAGAGAGAGAGAGGAGAATTGAGGTTGTATCATTTCTTGTTGTTGTTTAATTCGAATAGCAATACAGTACAAAACTAACCTACTACCTGAATCTCATGTAGCGACAATTTTGAATCTGCTCTCAGGCCTTGTTTTGAGGTAATGTTGACAGTAGGTACTCCCTCTGCACAGCATCCTTGATCTAAGGTACTGGCATACTGGCTAATGGACTGATATTGATTTCCATCATTGGCCAATAATATGTTATTGTATTCCCATGCACCCCATGTTTATAATAATGTTGAAATTCCGGAAATCATTAAATTCCCCCATATCATTGCTATATTTACATGGAAAGAACCTGCTATTTAGTATAAATGTAATTAATTAGCAGGCGCACAACAAAATAACGGACTCTTCCGTTTCACTTGATTTTAACACCTTTTTTTCAATATTACCCAAAGTTGAAAGTCTTCAACTTTTTAAAACGCCACTCTTTTTCATTTTGGACGACATTTTTAACCTTTTCAAAATTTGGGTTACAAATCTGAGTTTGATGACGTTTTCTCTAAATGTTCACGTTGTTACATCCTAAGACTGCGGACATTGTAAGCTGACAACTGTCCTGATGATGGATGGGTTACCTACCCGAAACCGGTCGACAGACTATTCCAGTAATATATTTTATAACTCATGTGACCTCACTTATTATTTCTAACGTGTATTGTTTGTACGTTGAATTTTCATTATTTCACTATTTACCATTAGTTAGTGTTTATTGCATTAGTGGCGCTCAACGTAGGGCATTGATATAAGTGGCCCCACGTTGGGCGCCATTTATATAACGCTAACTATAGAGTACAATTTTATGGTTATGATTTACATAAAAACTTACTGAGTGTGAAGAGAGACGGAGATAGTCGTGGTACCTTCCGTTTGGTTGACGACAGCTTCGTAGCTGAGGTCCATGCAGGTAACACTTTCACGAGGAAATATAGAGGGTGGCATACGGATGACAATGTAAAAAATTAAATGTAGATGCCGAATAGATGAAAATTATGGGAAAAAATCAACGGGTAAAAATATACGTAACGTGTTACATATTGTTTTATTCAAATTCATTGAATGAGTTCGATTATTTTTAGAGTTCCACATTGGAATTGGACCAAAAACTTTACAGACTCGACGTGATTCTGAAATAAACGCCTCTTCTGCTTTTCCACTGAGCGACAAAACCCGAAGCCGGTCTTTCCATCTTTTTATGAATAATACGCCAACCTCACCATAAAATGATCTAAATTGTCTTAGTTACTGCTGATTCATCAGAATCTTAATTGAATTTTTTATACAATATCTCATAAAGAATTGTTCGATGTTCCCGGAAAAGCTTCGCAGATAGGTGTGCGCGGTGCGTGTTTTTCATCCGGATAAGTTATCACCCTCATAATCTTGTGTCTTGGACGATTCTGCACTCTCGTAATTGAATTTAGAATACTTTATGTGCGGTGTAGGTTGATTTATGGAAATTAGCCGATAAATCATGGACGGTACGCTAAAGTGGAGGATTTATATCTACAACGGCACTGATTATTCGACATAATTCGATAACGTTGAGGTTAAAGGGCAGTGTCACCTGCTTTTTGTTCTGTTTTCTGTTGTAGTCTTTGGAAAGAGTTGACATTATGTTTGAACTTTTACAGTTTTACTTACTTAATTACAATAAAATTGCAATAAATTCACGAAATTATTGGTTAATGTAATCAATTTTGTTGTAGATTATACTCATAAAAATTGACAATTTGTACCTAACCTACATATCTGTATCAACCATAAATATGAATTTCTCTTCTGCCATCAAGTAATACGTTCTTTATACTGCTAGTTTTAGTTAACTAATGACCTACAAGTACCGAAAAATCACCATCGATTGCACTCCGCTCTTAGTTTATCTTCAACCTATTTAACGTAAATCCCGATTCTCACTATTGTGCAAGGGTATGTCCTATGTCGGTGCCTGTATATGTAAATAAGGCTGAAAAATTAATGATTTAGATGTGCGCAGTATATGCGCTTCAATCAACGCCAGCACAAAAATGTCATTTCACGAAGACAATATTATAAAAGCCATTTCTATCCACTGCAAAAGTCAACTAGAACGCATGCGCAGTATTCACGCTTCATGGACCTTACTTCTCTGCCTACAGTGTTTATAATATATTTGGATTCGCATATTGATTTTAAAGAGTAATAACCATTGACCAGAACCCAGTGATATCTATTCTATTCAACAACCAAAACCTCAATGACCAGACAGGTCACAATCAGGTCAGATAATATCTCTTAATAAAAATATTGAACAATATACTTAAAAATGACTGTGGATTTAGTAAAAATGGCAATGCATAATATATTAAGAAAATACGTCTCTCTTAAAAGGTATTAATTTTCTTTAACCTAATGATTTTCTCAAAAAGTCGAAGAGAAAATAGCGTATTCATCTCGCGGACAATAGCTATTATTCACTCAAACGTTCCAACTCGTTTTCGTGAATAATATCTATCATTCTCCACTCGTTGAAGAATATCCTATTACTCAACTCCTTGTCAAATATTCTCAAAACAGTATTTGGATGCACAATAAGAATTTTGCAATAAAAAAAAAGGAAATCAATAATGATCATAGATGTGCACGAGAATTAATATTGCTGCAATTAGAGAACAAATACGGAAGATTAATATTTTTCCTACGTTTGATAATAATTTAAGACCGAGTAGGGGCGCATTGTCGAGAAAGAAAACTCGTGGAAAGTAACTGAGAATTGAGAGATACGAGGTTTCCCTTAATGTTAGCCAGCCACAACACTCTCCAACTGTTGTCTAATTAGATTTTCCGAGGTTGGGAGTTCATGTGAAGTATTGCTCTATTATTTAATAAGAAAAGTAAAACAGACCAAACTTTTGTTTTTCCTTGATAGCTCTCACTCGCTGAAACTCCCCCAAAGATGAGATGAGAGGAATTTATTTCAGATGAGTTTGCAGCATATGAAATCCTCATGGTTCTTATAGGAGATACTTATATTTCCTGAAAAGTAAATTACACCCAGTTATCAGATAAGAAACTCAATTTAATTCTTAATAAAAATTATTAAGCACCGAAATTAAACAAAATAATGGATAGCTTTGAACAACAGAGGAAATATCGAGGAGTGGGTTAACTATGACAGGCCAAAAAACGCCCCGAAGACAAAGTTTAAATATCTCGAATAATTATGCAAATTCTCCATAATTTGGATTGATGTTTATTGTTGAATCTGCTTACAAGCTATTATGAAATGCCCAATTTTGCCCTTATCAAGTGATAGTAGTGAAAGTATTGCTACTCAAAGACATTCCTGATAGGTAAAATTTTTATCAATGGTTTTCCCGAAACTAAAGAAAATATGGAAGAAGAATACATAAAGAAGAGAACTTCCGAAGCTTCTGATTTATAGAAGGAATCTTGTGATTGTTAACTTATCAGTCGTCACCCACCCATAACGTAACTAGTCAGATTCTGCAAGCTTAAATAAATGTGGCGTTTACCTCAAAGACTCGATACAAAGAAGTCAAGTGAATGTATTCAAAATTTACTATCGACAGACACACCAAAACAAATGTCGATTTAAGAATTTTTTAAATAACTTGATATTTTCAGGCAGGATCCACCTAACAAGTAAGCATGATATTTCACGAGTTAAACTTCTATAACGTTGTCCTAATTTTATCTCGTCAAATAAGCAAACATCAATTAAAGAGTTAAGTTGCAAACAAACAGAACGTGAAGAGCAGTCTCAGTCTTTCTCCACAACATCTCTTGAATCCTAAAGGCAAGTAGGGACGAAGCTCAAAGTTTGAATCATTCGAGAGTAAAATCGATCCCGAAATTTGTCATCATCTACAACACATCAAGCCACTTCTCAACACAAAATCCAATCCCTTACGAAAGCTAATAATAAATTAACAAACGAGAGCTTTTGAGTTCTCTGATAATTATCGACAATTTGTACAGGAAAAGGCAGTGTTTGTTTAATTATCAGTGTGGCAATCCGAATACAGTTTGTAGGTGGATAGTCAGTGTTTACACTCGTGAACCCCTGGATTATTCAATGGCGGAGCATAAATATTCCCATGTTGACTCTATTTAGCTTTAATCTTCAGAATTGAGTGGCATGGTATGGGGGAATCCTGTTTGCCGTTCCGGGCGATCGGGGGCGATGGGGTGAACATCGCCATCTCGCTGGCAGCTTTCGGGTACGTGAGGGCAAAGGGATGCTGTCCTTGGTCAATGTGTGGGTTCATATGTAGGTAAATATACAGCAGATATCGTACTCATTGATCTTTCCTAAAGGCTGTACATATTAATATAAATTAAATCAATATTAATTTGAATGTAGCAATGTTATGTGAAATGTAAATAATTCGAGATTGGTTATTAGACCACGAACATGAGGGCGAAAAAGCCAATTTATTCTAAAATATTAATATCGATGTGAATTTACTGATTAAACCTTTATGTTCAGCGGAACAACCCAAACATTTTTCTTCAGTTTAAGACTTTAAGTTTAAGTATCTTGAAAAAGGGGCAATTCTTAGAGAAAAACTGATCAATTTCTGGAAACCTATTTTGCCTTAAACAAATAATTCATTAATAATCGATAATATTTACAAATATATTATAATAACAAACGGGTCGATCTGATGATTCGGTGACGCCAGTCTGGGGGCGTCAGCGATCAGCCTCCAATAGTCTAGCACGGTAAGAAGACCGTTCCTACCGGCTCAGCTCGCTGTAAAGGTAGGAGAGGACAGAGACTCGGATCAGCACTCGGAGATGGAGCCAAGTCGTATAGAACAGACCGGCAGTAGGTACGTCTTTTATAGTGAGTTCGTCGCCGATAAACCGCCGCCACCTCGAAAAAAATTTTCCTAATCAAATTTGCATGGGCTCGTTTTCTCCGTACGATTTTTCTGCCTGCCTGTGGATTGTTTTTATAACGAGAACTTAGATCTTGTTACAGTATTAAAAAAGCATCGATCTACAGAATTAGACAAAAAATCAAAGCAAGCCTGCAGTCGTGGAGCATTAATTTTCATGCGTTTCGTGTTTTATCCCTAAAAATACAGAATCATAGGTAAGCAATTACAGGGCGATTGCGTGGTATGTTTTTCAAGCGAAGGAAGCGATAGACGAACAATTTAACATGGTCGTTGTGCCAAAAAAATGCACAGGAAAGTATTATGTCGACTTGTATGTTTCAGTGTTGGATTTTTATGCGCTGTAATATTTCCAACCTTAATATTAAGAACTTCAATTTCATAGAATCCTACGATTATACGCACCTTGCGAAAATATATTCGTGGATTATAGAGATACGTTAAAATTTCCCTTATATCCTAAGAGGTTACTGGATGGGAGGATCTCTGGAACATCGCCTGTTTAGGGTAACAGATGGGGCCATTAGAGGGGAATGGGATCCAGCGGGAGTGCCTCCCAGTAGAACACGACGCTCCCGATGCGTGTCGCGGCGGTCATGAATATCGATGTGATCTGAGATGGGAGATAATTATCCAGTTGATTGTGCTGTTCGATTTCTCTGTAACGTGAAGAATACCGCTTTTTTAATTATGAGTATTCTTGGGATGCATACTGAACAGAATGAATACTCTCTGGAAAAATAGCATTATAAGTGCGGAACCAAAATATTGATCAAGATGGTAAATTAATATAGGCAGACGTCACATACGTCATGTACAATAAAAGATTTTACATCAATTCTGGTTAGTCCTGTAAAATTATGATATTTTACATTTATTTTATTTATTGATACAAGGTTCAATGACGTCATAACCTATGAACAAAGTGTGATAAAAGACGAATTTTTATTCTGAGAGATTTTTTTTAAATGATTCCAAAAAAAACTTTAAAAAATTATTTTTGTTTTGAATTACATTTATTACATCAATAATATTTTCCTATATGCTATAATCTCGAGGATACATACTTGTTAAGTTACATCTTCTATCATGCTAAAAATTTCGAGAATTATTAGTGAGCCAGCATAAAAAACCACCGGCAATGTTGATTATGATCATTACTCGGGAGTGAAAGAGTAATCGCTGGCCGAAGTTAGGCGTTACGCGATCACCGGCAGCCTCATCCCCAAGCTCAACGATGGCCGTCATTCGTCGTGTGATTCCCTAGTCGGCGATTTCTTCATGCTTCAGTTGTTTTAATCGCTGTCGATTTATTTTCATAATTAGTGAAACCGCCTCGTTGGACTGAAAAATGCATTGTTTCATTGTAAAGTGCTCCCTGGAAAACCACCACCGTGACAGGGACCGTCGATCGTGCCGGGCTAAACATCGCAAATAAAAGCTGGAATAATAAACGAGTTGCTAGGGATTGATGGAAAGAAGACTGGAGATTTTTATTTTAGTCCATCTGTAAATTATTGCTTTTTGTCTAGACTAGAAGTCTTATTTTACACTTGGTTTTCAGTAGTGATCGTGACATTCATGAAATAAATGTAAAAATATGAAATAGGTATGGATCGAGTCTTTCCGCGGAGAATAAATTCCGTACCAAGACCGCAACTACTGCTATTAGGCTTACTAGTCCTGAAATAGCATCTTAATAAGATATGTATAGATACATATTATTCTACCTACGTAGTCAGTGAAATATGAACTGTCAAGATTCAAGGTAGTCAAATCGTAAGATGCAATCGACAGAAGAAGGAAAACTCTTTGTTAATGAGACTAATCTTGGTAAATTCCGAGTTGCAATTAAACTTTTACTATTTTGATAATAATTTTTGACAATCAGAACGCGTTGTTCTACCGTGTAATGCTCCATGTTTACTAACTCCCAGCTGTCAACTTTCGATCTGTCACGTCATAATCATGTGACCTTGTGACTGTCAAACATGGAGCTCAATTCAAATCTTGCGCTCTTATTGAAACAGCCTTTATTTTGACGTAGCTCTGATAAGCTCAAACAAGTAGGGTACCTGTATTACCGACACTGAAGCGTCAGAGTCGGAAATACAGGTACCTTGACGCTTCAGTGTCGGTAATACAGGTATCCTACTAACAAGAGCGAAATGCCCATCCATGTCTTCAGCAGTGGTTTATTCTTTTCCTTTGGAAAAAGATCAGTATTTTTTTCTATGAGGACTAGTAGAACCCACAAATTTTCTTTTTACTATACATTTACTGCTGGGGTTAATGTAGCACGACTATAGCCACAATAGACCTTCGGTCGCAGTGGAGGTATCACAATGGCTCACTCACACACATTTATTATTTTAGTCATGCGAGTAGTTAAGTATCTTTTTTATTATTGAAAATATTTCTTTTTTTTTTGATTTACATTAAATACTTTCATGGTCAAATATTCTTTTTTTTTACAAAAAGTCAAATAAATGAAAGATATATTTATCAGATTAAAAAAAAATAAAAATTAAAATCTTCTTTCCATAAAATAGAATTTTTACCACCTAATGGCAGAAAAACAACCCTAAGACAAGTAATACGAAGAAACGACTTTATGAGTTAGTCCGTTAATCCGTGAAAATATATTTTTTAGAACATTATGAATTAGGTATCTATGTATTATTTTTGATTTTGTAGAATTTTTTCGAATTGTAAAAGTTTTTGGTTTCCTAGATTTTTTTTAGACCGTATGACATGAAAAAACAATATTGCGGCCATAAGAAAACAAAATTTGGAAAAATTTTCAAATTTTCATCAAAAATGAATTTCCAAGGATATAGTCGGCTTAGTTTTGAAACGTCAGATGGCTAGCTCATAACATTGTATGTGTAGGGATTCATCAAGTCAAGTAGCTTGACATTTTTATCAATGGATTGACTTGACTTGAAAGTCAAGCTTTTCATAGACTTACTACTTGACTTGACTTGATATTATTTCCCTCGGACTTGACTTGATATCAAGCAATTTCAAGCTACTTGAAATTGCTTGATAAGTGACCTGTTTGTACAAAAACTTATTTTTCAATCGTGAAAACTTATGCATATGATAGATATTAGTCTTAATATCTATTAGGTTTATTATTATTAAGCGTTTCTACAAACTTATTAGCAACTATGGCCAAAGATTCTTTATCAACGCCAGCGGCTTCAGCTCCTGTTGAAAGGAAGTTTTCCAGAGCTGCTCTAACTGTTACAGAACTCCGTAACAGTATAGTGACAACTCTGTTAGAGCCCCTGATGTGTCTTAGATCATGGATGACAAATGATGACATTAAGAACTACTTTTAATTTTTGTCTTTTAAGAAATCTTTTTTTTACATGTCCCTATCTTAACTTTTCTTCTAGTATCCTACTGCATAGTTGAAATGTTTATACATGGTGAACAAAAATCTGATAATTTTCACCAGCCTGTATAAACATTTCAACTCCATTTGAGCGTTAATAGTTAATAACCTCTTTAAAAGTTAAGATAGGGACATGTAAACCGTTTTCAGATATCTTGAGCCGTTTTTGTTGGAAATGGCTTTAAAGTGGGAAAATCGATGATTTTCACTTTTTTATAACTCATAGCCTACTCAATTTAAACTGCAACACTATAAGTACCATTGTTATCACATTTTCTCAGACAATCTGAAAATGCAATAATGTATGGGGTGTCCAATTTAAAAAACAAAGATGACATTTCCTTTCCCCATTTTTAAATGTACCGCCATCTTGGTAATATTTCATTTCGACTCGTTATTATGTATGTTGCCTAAATTCCAAATTTCAGAGTCCGAGATCAACTAGAAGTCGAACTTTTTCTAATGGGCGCTTTAAAAAAATCACCCTGTATATTGTTGTAGATGTTTTTTTTTTAAATAATAACAAAATTCAAGATTTTCCTTTAGTAAAATTTTATACACTTCTGGAATATCGGATATTTTGTAGGAAACCTTCATATTTATTGTAAGAGGCTCTGTACCACTCCGCCTACGACGTCGCGTGCAAATATACGGTCGCATGCGGATACGTGATCCATATTCTCAGAGATTCATTCTATAGTTGCACAATATGAATACTATTTTCCAATTCCAACTTTTTTAATTTCAAGAATTTGTAATAAATCTGGCAAACTTATAATGTTTAAACATCAAGCCTCTCTCTGCTGAATCAATAATCGATAATTGCATCCTAAATTGAATAATAGGTACACAGGATTTCTATTGACAGATCTAACAAACAAAGTAAAGTCATTTCGAAATCAAACATCGAATCACCCTATTGAAGATGACTCTTGTAAAACAATGGATTCAAACATTTGAACGGTAATAAGATTGAAAAGCAAACGAATCCACTTAGAGCAACTTTAAACGCCACATCTGATAACCGTGAACCCGGAGCTCAGCTCAAATACAAACGCAATTACCGGTTCATTTTCCCTCTTTACTCCATCAGCCGATCTCCGAGGAGCCAATGAGAGAAAAGAAATGTATGGGGGCATTCAGGAATGCTACTTCATGAGTTTTTACATCGGGTGTTTTCAAGAAGAAGGAAATCTAGTAAGGTCTTAATTTGCTGATAAGGCGATGATTGAAAAATTGGTTACTCATTATTTCTAATTTACCTTTTTACTTGTCTTATTAATTTATTGATTATGAATAAAACACTAATGTTTTATAAAATTCTACGATATATTGATGGATGGTAGAAACGTTACACGTGTTTCGCTACTTTTCATGTAGCATCTTCAGACGTAAATAAAATTATTGATACAGTAACATAGCAACAGTATTACCTAAGTGATCACAAAAACAAGTAACTAGATTTAAATAATTATTAAGAGAACTAACTAGATCATAATGTAATTTCTTCAGAATCTTCTTAGTTGTTGATATCAAGAAGAAAATCAAGTAGTGGAGAACGATATGTGTCTAGCTGTTCATTTATTACTGTGTATTGTTGATTATGTAAATGTTTGTGGATCTCTAGAGATTCGAGAAAATTTAATTTAAAATAATGATCACAATGATGAAGTAATTCAATTTTGTTGTTTGCTGTTGGAGTGTGATTGTTTTCTATTAAGTGTTTTGCAAAATTTGATCTTTCTGGATGTTTGAGTCTGTAAGAGTTTAGGTGTTCGTTGTATCTAATTTCTAGATTTCTACAAGTCTGCCCTATATAAACTGAATTACAATGAGAACAGTTTAATCGATAAATTCCAGGCTTCTGTAATTTAGATAACTTTTCCTTTGCATTCAGCAATATAGAACCATTACTCATAAAAGATTTGAACGAAATATTAAATGTAGTGGTGTTAGAAATTATCCTTGATATTTGTGTTGAAATGTTTCCAAAGTATGTTAGTGATGAATATTTTCTGATTTCATTGTTTTGTTGAGGATAAATGAGGTTTATGGCTAATTTGTGTTGTTTTTTGTGTAATAAGTTGTCTATTAATGTTTTTCGATAACCATTCTCTTTTGCAATTTGTTTGATAATAGAAATTTCTCTGTTAAAGTTGTTTACTGACATTGGTATCGTGACAGCTCTGTGTATCATTGAATTATATGCTGAAAGTTTGTGTGAAATTGGATGATTTGAATCGTATGATATTGTCATATTTGTATGTGTTGGTTTTCTATAGACAGAAAAGTCAAACTGATTATTCAATCTCTTGATAGACAAGTCTAAAAAGTTTATAGAATTATTTTCCTCACATTCTACAGTAAACCTAATATTTGGATGTAAGCTATTGATGAAATTAAGAAAGTTATCTAATTGTCTAGAGGAACCTACAAAACAAGAAAGAATATCGTCTACATACCTAAACCAAAACTTGATGCTATCTGCTTTTTCTGAGTGAAAGATTTTCTTTTCAAGACTATTCATAAAAATATCTGCTAAAATTGGAGAAATTGGACTACCCATTGGAAGGCCTTCATTTTGAAGGTAGAACTTATTATCAAAGGAAAAGTAATTTTGGGATATACAAACATTGAATAAATCCATTACTTCAGAGATGTAGTCTGGTAGAAGATTGTTGGATTCTAATAAGTTTTGAAGCATGGGTAAAACTTCTCGTGGAGGAATTGAAGAAAACATGCTCTTAACATCAAAGGAAACTAATTTGCCATTGTGTGGAACAGACTGTTGTTTAAGTTTTTGAATTAAGTCTAGTGAATTTTTGACGGTATATTTTGAAGTGTAATTAAAGTTTTTTAAGATTGTGTTGAGTTTCGCTGAAAGTTTATTATTTGGAACATTAATGTATGAAACAACAGGTCTGATGGGTTGAAGTGGTTTATGTAGTTTGATGGTGCCATATAATTTTGGAGCTTGAGGATTCTTTATGATGAGGCTATGTTGTTCTGGTTTATTGAAAACTAAATCTGATTTATGAATAGTTTCTTTAGTTTTGTTTTGAAATTGTTTTGTGGGATCTCTGGGTAACTGAATTAAATTTTCAGTATTTATAAATTCGTAGATTTTATGTTTGTAACTGTCATGAGAGAGTATTACTGAAGTGTTACCTTTGTCTGCTTTTGTTAAAATTAAATTATTTTCTGAAATTTTAGTTTTGATAGATGTCAATATGGAAGTGTCATTATAATATTTTTGATTGTTGATTCTAGTGTTTTCGAGTTTCTTAATCAGTTTTGTGATTTGTAGTTTCTCGTATGTAAATTTATGCGAGCGTAATGCTAATTCTGATTCTGTAATCAAAATTTCTTTTACTTTATTTGTAAATTTAGGTGTAATGTTGTATTGAAGACCTTTATTCAGAAAAGCTATTTCTTTGTCTGTGAATTGAGTGTTTGATAAATTTTGAAAACGAGGAAAGAAATTATGAGTTGTTTCGTTTTGTTCTTGAGTGTTATTGGTGTTACTGTAAGTTATTCTTTGTCTTTTTAGTTGGTTTAATTTATTGATTTGTTTCATGTATTTTTTGTGCTTAATGTAACTAACAGTCTCTCTAATGTTATCATCTATGATGTCAAATTGTATTGGGTGTAGTTTGTGTGTTAATTCTGAATGGAGTACCTTAATATTGATGTGTAGATTGTCTCGAATTTTGTACCATCTCTTGACTTCCTCCTTGAGCCAACAACATCTAGCTTTTTCCAATGCTTTCTGACAACTTAATGACGTAGATCTGGATGTCACATTAATGTATTTTGGAGTCAATTTCTGTCGTAGACATTCTTGGTTGAACCAAATATTCTGGCTAACTTCTGCTCGTTTTATCAATAACTTTTTGTATATTTGGGTTTGTTCTTCTGTCGAAGAGTTTTTCATAAAATTTATGTTTTCAATTTATAGAATTTTATAAAACATTAGTGTTTTATTCATAATCAATAAGTATGCAGAGATTCTACAAAGTAAGGGTTGAAAACATAAATTTTTTGTCTTATTAAGTAATTAGCAAACAAATATAACCTCGCTATGCTGTAATTATATATTAAGTGATCAATTCAAGTGATTAATCAACAAAAACTGAATGAAATTAAATATCGCACTCACTGTATTTCTATAAAAAAAAATAAAACTGATCCCATCTTCATCTTTATTCAAGATTTTCCTGTTATTTCTGCCATTGTAATGCAGTTGTAGTCGATCTCAACTTTTCTGTCTGTTTCCTATTTTCATTTAATATGAAGCTGCACGTCTTAAGACGAAGAAATCCAAATACACGATACATGGAGAGCTGTGTAAATTTTATCCAGCTATATATTGACACAGCAGGCAAACACCGCAAGTGCGACCCTGAACGCAAGCAAGAAGGCATGAAATAGAAGAAGTGTGCCCGTCAGGGACAGGAGGAGAGTTGGAGAATCACTTGAGGGGTGTAGGACACCTTGGGGGTGAAGGGTGGCCCATTAAAGAGGAAGGTGGTGGGTAAAATCTAAGTAGAAGCAGAGCTGGAGTAGAAATAAACTGGAGAATCTTTTAACTGTGGATATGATGATTTGTGACTAACAAATAGCAGAACAAAAAAAGGAAAAAACATTGATAATTTATTAATTAAGATACAGGAGATTTATAAACAGATAGTATAAAAATGAGAAACAATAATATCAAATGATGATCTAGCAATTATTTTGTACAATAGGCACACCTCTTTTAAGGAATTATAAGTTTTGGAAATGACAATATCAATGTGTTTATAATGTAAACGTAGTCGAAAACTACCCCAAGATCACGAATACTGTCTGTACGTCTGAGAGGGTTGCCAAGAACGGAATAATCAAAACGATTCAGCAATCTACTGCGAGTGAAAGAGACAACGCAACATTTGGAGGCGAAAGGTCAAGCCCATTAGACTCACACCAAACAGCAAATCTACCAAGATCCTCCTGTAAAATGATGGTATCCCCAAGAGATTCGAAGAAAAAAAGATATTTAAAAAAAGACCTCAGACGGAGCACCAAAGGCTCCGACCGAAAGCTCACGATACTGAAATCAGCATAAATGACATCAATCTGTGCTTCAATGTCCAAAGACTTAGCGGTATATTGAGAAATATCTACTAAGTGGGTAGTTGTTGATCTGACCGACACAATTCCAAGCTGATGATGGGATATCCCGGTGGAAAACCTGCCTAGATACCAAATCATGCAAAAAAACCCAAAAACGGCGCTCTGGATAGATATCGAACGATAGTTAGCTATGTTTGCTTTGTCCCCAGACTTGAACACAGTGACATGAGAATTTTTCCAATTCTCCGGAAATCGCGATGTTGCCAGTACTGCATTTTTGATATGAAGTGAAACAGGCTGGCAATCCCTAATGAAAAAAGCAAGAATGCGATCAGGGCTCACTGAAAGAGACGGCTTCAATTTCCTAGCAGCTGCTGTTAAAGTGTCAATAAAATAAGTGAATGGAAATATACTCGGTTGCAAGGTCGGAGACATATTATATAATATAGAGACATAATAATAATCATTCAAAGGAATATTATATTCATACACTGGTAGCAGCTCCTAAAGTGAGTATCAAAGACATGGATAACACTATTGTGAAGCAGCAATATTATATCGTCGAGATGTACCTCGGACGGAACGCCACCACATGCTCCTCCGTCTATTGACGAAGACCAAAACCTTCTGGGATTCCGCTGTATGTATCATATTAAACTCTTCTGGAAAAACTAGCAAGGGCCAGTTGGGTGTCTTTTTATCTTTGATCAGATGTCTGAATTCGACAAGGAAATTATTGTCTCCAGATATTTTGAAGCGCTTCCAATATGAATACTTCAGCTTAATATTCCAGATAACATCTCTTGTAAACCAAGGAGGAGATCTACGCCCATCTCCTGAGGGGGGAGAATTAAGAGGGATGTGTTTATCAAACGCCTCCAAAATCACAGCATGAAAGACATTCAAACAAAGCTCAGGATTTTGTTCATTGGTCACTGTCGATCAGTCTACGGATGTTAAGGATCCGTAGAGAAAACCGCAAAACCCTTCTAAAGTTATATCTTTTTGCGTTCACATTACTCCTAAGACTACAGGTAGGAAGGTGATGACCATCCTCTCGAACAGGAAAGTTCTGTGACCGCCTGCCATCACAGGACTTTTAACAGAACACCAGATCCAAAATTCTCCCGTGGTTATTTAGAGCAAAATTGTACTGGGATACGTAGAAGTGAATCACAAAATTTCTTTAACACTGAGAAGTATTGCTTTTATCTTCGTTTAGAAATTTAATTGAATATATTTGAACTTTGTGAAGAACAACTACTCTTCACGTGGAGTATTCATTTTTTTTCACAGAATAGATACAATCAGAAGCTAAACTCGCCGGCGGTGCCTCTGATCTTTTAGAGACAAGCCACAGAATAGAATACCTCTAGCGGCCATTGCTTCAGAGTAGCAACGCAGGCCCGCCACCAGCCCGCCACAAAATAGGTATAATTCAAAACTAATGAAAGCTCATCTCAAATCATGGCGGATCACTATGCGCCGAGTAGATACGCGAACTCGGCATTTTTATTGAAGTTTATATTCTGATTGTACCTATTCTGTGCTTTGGTTATTCTGTCAAGATATTCAAATATTTACGCGTCAATAAACAATAAGCACACGTCACAAAATGTGACGTTGTAATTGGTGAAAGTTAATTAAAATCTACCAGCGAAAAAAAGGACATGAACTATTATAGAATTCTAGCAAGCGTCCACGCAACGAAACCAACAGTGACGTCATTATCCATCGCAACAATCATCGTTGTGGCCATCACAGAGCTCCGAACGCAATCGGGCTACGGGATGGAACCAGCGACATGTGAGCTAGGTTTAATGTGCATTTCCTCATGGCAGCTTTTTCATAAATGATAACAAACAAAAAAATTATAAAAAAAATGAAACAAAACCAGTCATATTATACTATCAAATATATTGCATTTAAATTTAAAACACAAAATATAAACTTGAAATACTAAAAAAACACGCTCTATAAATTCCCATTTCCATTAAGCCAATATTCTTTTAAAAACTCCACCGAAAACCACAAGAGAACGCCCGTCTGAAAACCATCACGCCACCGAGAACAATTCGACAAACAAGATTGCTACCTTTTAGAAAAACAACTCCCCGATTAGATTTTAAACGTATTATCCTCCCGCTTTAATTCCCATGGAAAACGAGCGGGATAGTTGGCGGCGGAGTAGGACAAACAACATTTATTATGAGTGACACCTTTGTTGAATATAAAACACCCAATTTCATGCGCTATTCATCCACCGCCATAAAGCAGCGGCTACAATGGCAGCTGGCAGTCGATGCCTTACCTTATCCCGTGTTCAAGGGCCATCAAATTACCTTGGAGCGTATGCGCCCTTTGTCGGGGTAATTCTCCGGAACAGAAGCGGGAATGAGCTGCATTTCGGGGCTCGGAATAGGACCGCCATGGAATTTCAAATGCATGGGCGAGGAGGGAGAATGGCACGTCTTTGCGATTCGGGATTAAACACCGGGGTTGTTTATTTGAAACAGACGTCGATTGAACGGGACTTTGATGGAGCTGAAATGGTTTAAATTAAAAGTAAACTAGATTGTATATATGGGGTGGTCCGCGAGTGAAATGCTAATTTCATTTCTTTTCAACCATTTGTTCGTGTTTTATACACCTTATAACTCAACAGATATTACTTATACTTAGATACATGTGCATCGTCTGTATTATTATTTAAGTAGGTACTTTATAATACAAGAAATTCCTTATACACTTCACACATTACATCTTATTCAAGACTGCATTTGCAAAGTAGGTTGCTATCTGCACTGAACACAAGTATTATAAGTATGTTATATCCCCGTTTCAGTATATGGAAGAATTTATGGATGAACTAAAGTCCATATATTTTTGATATTAATCCTACCCTGGGATAACTCAACGTAAAGCAATGAATCTCCAGAAATCTGTTTTGAAAGAATAGACTCAGAGGACAGGAATAACAACACATTTACACATGCGCGAACTATTTCACTATCACTCATTCTGAATGCTAAGAGCACTCCCACTTTAATTTAAAATAACAAGAAACGATCTCATCATTCTCTCCAAAGCAGCAACTTTGCAACAAAAGCAATGATCTCATCATTCTTCCTCCCGTAATTAAGAAACAATTCGTGGCTAAGTTTAGGATACTTCCAGAGTAATCCAGAACGTGAATATTTAAGAGTCAAAGTTCCGTAATAAGTCGTGCTTTTTCCTCTCTCATTCAATTTGGACTCGAGCGATTCGTTACAGTTGTGAAACTTTGCATAATTTTTTTCCATCGGAAAACAACGAGGGCTCTTCAGCCCTCGAGTTAATTATAATGTGAAATGTCTCGAACAGAGGACTAGAGACGTGTCGGTAATAAAAGAATAACAATTAAAGAATCGCATTTCCAGTAGGAATTGGAGAAAGGAAGTCTTTTGTGACTCATCCCCGGCTCGACGTGTTCGGGGATCCGGAAACTAAACAAGAATTAAAAGCCTATTTGATTAAATGAAAATGAAATGCATCTGTTTTATTATAGACAATACCTAGTTAGGTATGCAGTCAGATTAAAATAATTCTCTTATAAGACAAAAAGTGAAATGCTCGAGTACATATTTAATCAAAGACAACTTTTCCTGGTTTTAATTAAAGCGAAACCGTCCTGTCTCGTAGTCAGGCTGTTGTTATTTTTTTAATAAATTATTAAAAAAGGCAGGGTGATAATTAGGCTCCAGATTTTGGTAGACTAGCTGCCAAAAATACAATATGGAGACGAATTCAGATAGAAATTCTTGCACATACGAAAAGAAAAGTATATCGTGATATAAGTTTACTTTGCTATGAATTTATAACCAGCCCCTGTGCTGATCTCCGTCTGTGAGATCTTCGTTGATGGTCCTTCAAGCGAATATCGATCGTCCTTTTTAATCGATCCAAAGTGCCCGAAAGTAGTAGTGGCTTCGTTTGATCTTTCAAGAACGAAGGGGAGACTTAAGTTAACGTTCAACATTTATTGTGTTCGCAAAATAATAATTTCGCAAAAGTACCATTACGTGGGATTGAATGTTGAACAAGATGCTTTAGTTCTTAGGTCTTAGTATGGGCTAGGTAAATTAGGAAAAAATGAGGGTTCAGAGAAAAGTTTTGCTATTATTTTGATTTTCTCACCCTCTATGTTTTTTTGGATCGATGAACATCAATTTGTAGTTTGCTGGCAAAAAATTTGGGTAGGAAATTTCTTTTTTGGAATTTCACCCCAAATTTTGGCTCTTTTTTCAGTCTTTGGCCTATATCTGAGAAAAAAGCGTTGTTTCAACAAAGCTGCTCTACAGGGTGCACCATGTATCCTTCTCTATATTGCTATCTCCTGAACGCTAAGAGATACAGGGTCGGTTAAATTAGAGAAAAAATGCGCAGTTTTGTGGTCATCTCGAATTTGTCAAAACATGCAAGATATCTGTGACCGTTCCTGCAATATCCTGAAAAAACTGAAAAATCGAGATTTCTTATTTTAGTCATATCTTTTTTATTACTGGAAATTAATAAATAATTTTTTGTAGGCTTACGTAAGCCGTTAAGAGCTATCCATCTGACATTTAAAAAATTTTCAAGGCCTACTAGATCCAAGAGTTTTCACAGTCAACTTTCGTTTTTCTTATGGACGCCATATTATTTTTTTATGTCGTTTGATATGAAAAAAATAATGGAAACCAAAAATTAATAAACATAAAAAAAAAATTGTAAATTTTTATTCTTCTTTTTTCAAAGAAAAATCTGAAAAAAATCGTAGAAAAACGTCAACATTTGTAAAATACGCCGAAATAGTGCTTGCCTAATGGTTCTTTAATTTATCTATGAAATTCGGTCTAAAAATGTCTTTTTTGTGAAGAAAAAAGTAGAATAAAATTTTTTTTAATTTATTTTTTGAAGTTTAACAATTTTTAGTTTTTATGATGTTTTTTATATCGAACAACATAAAAAAACAATATGGTGGCTATTAGAAAAACGAAAGTTAACTATGAAAATTCTGGGATCTAGTCGGCTTTGAAAATTTTTGAAATGTCAGATGGGTAGCTCTTGCCGACTTATGTAAGCCCACAAAAAATTATTCATTAATCTCCAATAATAAAAAAGATATGGAAAAAATAAGAAATCTCGATTTTTCAGTTTTTTCAGGATATTTCAGGAACGGTCACAGATATCTTGTATGTCTCGACGGAATCGAGATGGCCACAAAATTGCGTTCCTTTGGACTTGTTTAACCGACCCTGTATCTGTTAGCGTTAGGAGATAGCAATATAGAGAAGGATACATGGTGCACCCTATATACAAAATTGAAGAAGACAAAATTTCCTACATTTACATAAATACCATTTGTTGCAAGAATAACCATTCCGCCGCTAAAGGGCGCAAAAAACATTCCAATATCTACTGAAATTGACAGTTTTTGTGCTTGGTTAGCACTTGGTTGGAGGTAAAGAACCCCCTCCCCACCTTGACGATGTTGTAAGTGTGTTCAAAATTCCAAGGACCGAACCTTTGATAAGCCGTTTGAAGTACATTACTTATAAGGAAGAAGCTTCCAAGACCTCATCAAAAATAGCTGCCCTACCATACTACCAATTATACCATACAGCACAGTTATAAGGTGAAACACCAGGTGAAGCAATGACTGGGGCATCAGAAAAAAAGAAGATTGGAGATGGAAACGGGCAACAAATTGCCTGGAACCGATTACCTCTCTAAAAGTTCCAGCTTCTCCCGAACTGCTCCAACTGGTGTCATGCAGATGCGTCAAGACTTGCCCCAATTGCCTCGGTTGCACCAATATGTGCATCACCTATGGGGAGGTCTTGCAACAACGTGACAATCGAGATAAATATCACAAATACCCTTGAGGATAGACCATTCGACGTCGAAGTACAGAACGAACTAGACTTCGTCTCTCCTCTGTTGTTGAGACCATCGAAGAATGTATGGATAAAGGGGACTATATGCAACATTTCCTAACCATAGCTCAAACACTTGGGGGCAGAAATATGAAAGCACAAACTGACCCATATCTTTTCTTCATTACAGACTCTCATTGCCTGAAAAAATTAGGAGCATAGATGAATGGACTGAAGAAGATGTGACAGTTCATGGAAAAATGAAGGTATTTACAACAGTATTCTCAGCAGTATAAAGACGTGCAGATTACTACTTACCTCGTTTATTAATAAATTCATAAAATAACATCTCCTGTTTGTTTCAGATGATTTAGGCACAATAAACTGTTACATAACTACTTTAACCGCATTTCATTCGTTTTTATCAATTTTTTCAAATAGTTTCGCTATATTCATTATCGACTAGGTCAGGGAATTTTTCTTTTTGGCGCGCTCTACCGGCGGAACCGTTAGTCTCCCAAAAAAGTCATTATTCATTTTTGTATAAAATTTCTTTTCCTCAAAAACATCTTTTAGGCTTTTCGAAAAAACGCTCTCTTTCTGAGATATAGGCAAAAAAAACTGAAAAAGTGATAAAATTTAGGCAAAAAGTGTCAAAAAAAAAGAACGCGGTTCAAATTTTTGCCTAGAAACTTCCAATTCTTGTTCAACGGTCCAAAAAAAGTACAGGGTGAGAAAATAGAAACTAAAGTTTCCTTGACGAATTTTCCTGTAGTTTGAAAGATTTTAAGGTTTCTTACACTGGAAAAGATAAATAAAAAATATATTTCAAGTTCACAGCGATACTCTAAGGAAATCCCGTCAAGGATTAAACATTTATAAGCTGCCTAAATAAATTTCAACTTTCTTAAGGTTAGCATTTATAAAACTTGAGAATAAATTTTAAAGCACGATAATAATAAAAAATACATCAGCCACTCAGAGTTCCAAGTCTCCGTTTAACATCGCGTTTAATAAATTATGGTGTTTCCGTGTCAAAGTGTGAAAATTTAAATACAGAAGGCCGTATTTCCGTTACCGTAATAGATGCTCTGGAAATAACTTCTTGAATATCGATCATTTCTTGTCACCGCAGCGAAAGGATAGGTAAAGGTAATCAGCGGTGTTCGACAGGATTTATATAATATTGATGAATGGCCAGGAGCCCGAAAATACAGTTGGGGCGAGTAATATTGCAGTGGGATGATACTATGGGGACCAATTTAAAAATGAATAATGTCCGAAAATCAATTTTACCTAGGTATTTCTAAACGTATAATCAATTCAACATTTTCTTTTATAAATCATGCAATATTATTTATTTTGTCTTCCCCATATACGTATAAATTTATCGGGTGATAAAAATATGATTACTTTTCACTGGGGTATTTTGATTCACAATATGTTTTGTGACCATATAGCCATTCATGTGTCTTAAAGTGGACCTTCTACTCTCAACATTATTATAGACTTTTGGCCGTTTCCAATGCAAACGAGCAAACGATTATTTCCAAATTAATCGAGATAGCCGGGTATAGTCAAGTTTCGAGAAAAAGGGCACTGAAGGTTTCGAAAAATAAATTAGATTTTTTTCCAAGTGATTCAAAAAATGAAGACATGATAGGAAGATAACGAGGAAAACGCAGCATGTGAAAAGCGCTTATACAGTGTCCGCCAGAAAGTTAGAAGCGCTTACACAACTTATGTATGCACCTGTGACTGTTCGCAAAACGGTCA
Source organism: Malachius bipustulatus (assembly GCA_910589415.1). Classification (NCBI taxonomy): domain Eukaryota; kingdom Metazoa; phylum Arthropoda; class Insecta; order Coleoptera; family Melyridae; genus Malachius; species Malachius bipustulatus. Next base: position 13,512,570 of record OU342636.1, read on the forward strand.
TGGCTATCTTCTTTTTTGAAGAAAATAAAAATCCTAGAGTGACTTTTTATGTACCTATAGAAACTGTCCGTGTAGTCTGATTTCAATTTACCTACATAATTATGTTACGGAAATTCGGAATCATCACAAACTTTGGTTTTTCTTACGACCACGACAACAATTTCTCTTTAATTTAGGATGAGCATTTTATTACCTTTTGTATGATACGATACCCTTTAGTACGGTAAATTAGCAGGAAAAGTGGTGGAAGAACACCGATAAAAAAAATCCTGGATTCCTTAGACTTTCAGGAACATTCATCAGCAGTAATCCCTGTATTACTTTGAAAAATGTAAAGAATCCCAAATAGTAACAGAGATGGAAAAATTAAAATTTCAAAATTTCATCGCGGAAATAGTCTTTCAGGGTTTTTAGAGGCAATTTATTACGACTCCGAGGTCCAAAAGCGAGAGAGGCAAACCCCTCAAAATCTCATCAAATAGGTGGTTTTATACAATCATAAAAAGTTATGAAAATTCAAAATTTCACCTCGGAAATCGTCTCTCGAAAGTTTTGGGCCGCTAGTTGAGAATCCGAGGTCCAAAAGTAAGTGAGGGTAGGGTACCTGTACCAGACCTGACCTAATCTGACCTGACACTACCGCTTAAGCCAGTGTCGGTAATGCAGGTTCCCTGAGAGAGGGTGTTTCCAATCTCTCAAGACCACCTCTAGAATTAGCAGAGATACAAGGAATTGATATTTCCCTTCGGAAATCCTCTCTCGCGTATTTTCGGGGTTGCTGTGATCCGATGTCCAAAAGCAAGTGAGGGTATAGTTCGAACCCCTCAAAATCACTCCAAGAGGTGGCAGTCATAAAAAAATCGATATTTCGCCTCGAAAGACGTCTCTTCGTGGTTTTCGGGGTCGCAGATCATGAATCCGAGGTCCAATTGAAAAAATTTACGTGCGATTTTCTAATAATTATTCAATGTAATGAAAAATTGTAAATATGTAAACAGTGAGCTTAGAATTCATAAATGTAATTCACATCAATCGTAATCTTTTAGGAAAGTCTTTTCAGAATTTTTGCATTTTTTTATCACTGTTACTATTAGGGATGCTTTGTGTGGAGGGGAGGGGGGTAAATTACCCTAATTTTTTCATTCTTCGAGGTAATGCAGGGGTTAGTGCTGATGAATGTTCCTGAAGGTCTAAGGAATCCAGAAAAAAACAATGCTGTTCCACCACTTTGCCGGATTGTAGAGTATTTTCCGGATTATTTCCGGGATTACTTGGCGAAAAACTAATAAATACAAAAAATAAAAATTAAGAAATAAAATTTTGACATTTTGACTTTATTTTGAGTTAGACATATTTGAAAAAATATCAATACATACTATTAATCACATTATATACAGAGCGAGGATTTTGGAGTTTCACAATTCGATATCTCGAGAATGATTTAAAATATTTTCGATATTTGAAGGAGGGATATATTTTACGATTTTTTTGACTTTTTACTTCACCCCCTTTTGAGAGATAGAGGCCCGTATTCACAAAGCGTTCCTGCCCTCTAATATCTCGAAAATAATTAAATGAGTGAGATGGAGATATACAGTTTATGTGCATTAGAATGAGATGGAGATAACTGATTACGTAATTACTTAGTAGAAAATTATCGTTTGTGAATACGGACGAGAAAGTAACTTTATAACTTTAAACGAAAGCCCTTATTTTTTTTATTACACATGCAGATTTCATGGCTGAAAAGACGTAGGAAATTGCTTTCCCCTTTCCATTCCTTTTGTAGGTGATGCCGGGGGTACATTTGCAATTTTATTAGGAACCCTTATTTTTTATTTCAGATTCGGTGAAAAATTCGTAAAAACGACTTAAAATATATTGTCGGTGTCGGTGTCGGTGTCGGTGTCGGTGTCGGTGTCGGTTCATATTTTTTCCATTCATGATATAAGGCGCTCTAATCGACAAAAAATTTTTTCCGTTTTGTCTTCTTACTAAAATTGAACGAAAAAGATCGATGAATCGAGAAAAAAATTTAAGATAAATTCTACGTATTTTTATTAATTGCAAATTTGCAAATGTACCCCCGTCCCACCTACAAGAAGCAGGAAAAGTGGAGATTTTTTCTATGTATTTTCAACCAAAAAATCCGAATGTGTCGTAAAAATAAGGGTTCTTATTTAAGACTTCAAGTTACCCCCACAATATTGAAATAGTTTTGGAGATATAGCATTGTAACACTTTAAAATACTCACCCTGTAGAATTTTCATTTTTGAATCCGATTTAAAATACATTAAGAAAATTTGCTTCAGTATTTTGTACTTGAAAAAATTCTTTTTTTTTTGTTATATTAAAAAGATGATGAAATGATCTTTCTGAATTGGAAAAAAATTATTGTTTCATTTATAAGAAACACCAAAGTGGATGATGAATCCGACAAACCGAAACGTGCAAATAAAAATCAAACTAAAAAGTCAAATTCAGTATGAAAATGAGCCGTGAGATATTTTTCTTTTCTAATTTTTAGGAAATAATAAGAAGTTGCCAAAAATTTTGCTAATATGCTGGTGAAATTGCAAAATGTATTTTTATATTATTAACTTTTTCAGCATTGAGGTAATGCCTTGACCTCAATGCCTGATTTCAATTATTTTTATTAGACCTGAAAATACTCAAAATAGGTTATTTGGTTTTTGAGTAATTTCATTTTTTCTAGAAGCTGGGCTCCAAAAATTTAAAATGAAAACGCGCGCATCAAAAATACAAAATTTGAAATATCCAACGGATATAAACAGTTATAAGCAAAAAACTACTTTTTTCTCCAAAGGGGTGTTTTTTTTTTGGGGGGGGGGGAAGGAGGGACGTGCTGCATCTCAAGAACTGATTTTTATGAATTTAAGTTCTATAACCTCTTCACTAACAATTATTATTGAATAAAAATCTTAGAAAAGATTTTTTATGAACTTTTGGTACATTTTTTACTTTACCTACTGGACTATTCGGACCATTCGGATTTTAGGTAAGCCATAAAATTTTCGAAAACGTTCCTCATTAATAAACGTTCTCATATCTCCTACAGCAACCAAGATATCAATACGTACATTATGGACCACCAATCTGGGATCTAGGACACGATGTTTTTTTTAAATAAAATCTATTTTTTTTTGAAATTGGCAAAAAACGAAATAATTATCGTAACAATAAGTGAAATATTATTGCCGCGATTTAAGATGGCTTGATTTTGTACTTTTTAAGAAATAATGAAAGTGGTTACAATGTTTAAGAGCAAATTTTAAAAGCATATAAATTTTTATCATTACTGGATGTAACTGTACGCAGAAACTTTCGTTCCGGTGCTAATTCGAGAATTTAGTCAGCGTAATTTTGAGCTCTTTAAAATATAATCAGTAATTCTAAAAGGGCTTTTTATATTAACAACACAAGCTGAATATATTAAAGCTGAATTTTCGGCCAGGCTAATTTGTAGATGTTGAAATAAATACAAAAGAGGGAAAGAAAAATTTTACATTAAAAGTAACAAAAATTTATGATTACACGGTTTAAATTATAACGAACAGCCTTATTAGAGTTCTGTATATGCTTTTTAGGAATTATATGATATTAAAAATTCAATAACATATATTCAGCAAATGGAAATACATTACATTATACTTAATTATTACTTCATGCGTAGAAGTATTTTTTATAAATAATAAATCGCAAGCTACACAAGCACATTCCTAATTAATAATAAACCACATTATGTTTGTAGTAAGTAATTTTTTTTAATAATAAAGTATTTCAATCACAACATATAGTAAGGTTTATTATTTTAGTCACGTGTTCGTGAAAAGTTAAAGCAGTAAACGAAAAATGCCGCTATAGAATAGAATACGTTACCTACGTATTAAATCAAGCGCAATAAGAACACAAAGTCCTGAACGACAACAAGAGACTCAGTTGATTGACTTTACGTTCACATGATCAATCCAATTGAGGTGATCATCCACAAAAACACCTAGCAGATGAACTGACTCAACAATCTGTAAAGAACTCGTGCTGGAAATCCCAATGAGCTGAGTGATTTCCTTTTCAGTCAGTAGAATTTTATTTACATCTCTGAGCCAGTAAAAATTTCTATAAGTGAGTTTTTCTCAGAAATAGTGGGTAATAATGGATCCAATAAGAAGCGCTGTGTAGTAAGTCATTTATGGGTATTTCAATATCGCTAAAAAATTTGAAGGCAGATTTTATGGTCAAAAATAAACAAAAAGTCTTCAATTAATTTGTGTCCGGAAATGCACCGTTTTTAAGAAACAGGTGTCAAAAAAGATTATTTTTCCATTTTTTTGAAGATATTAATTCTTGAAAATTGATGAGAATTTACTAATTTTACCGTCAGTTTTCTATTCGTACATAAAACTTTCAATCACCATTATTTCGAAGGGTAAGAATTGTTCCCCAAGAAATTTCAAGGTGATTAAACGGGAAATTCAAAAATGCTAATGAATTTTAGGTCCGAGCCTGATACCCTCAATATCAAATGCCTTTATTATTGACACTCAACATCGCAATTAAGAATAATAATAGAACTCTAGAACTATTCTAGTTCCATTCAGAACTCCAAAAAATAGAATGTTTTCAGACAACTTGGAAGCCAAATTGACTGGAGTCTTGTCAACTCATGAAGATGCTTGAGAAACGTCCTCACCGACACCCAACCTGTCAAAATTGATAAATAACATAATTTTCGTGTAGATATTTAAAAAAATTAAAAAATTAAAACGAGGTCTCACATGATCCCCTTTCCCCTTAAAATTATTTTTAAACTAACAGAAACTGCAACGTCATATTTGAGATAAGATACATCAGTTTTATGATAAAAACTTGTAAAATTCATGTTATTGATATTTTTGTTTTTTATACTAAAGTTCTTCGTATTTCAGCTCAGAATTTAAAGGGTGGGGGGACTATAAGCCTACTTACTGACACACAGACTTTCAAATAAAAATCACCCCATCTTTGTGTAAATAAGGTTATACATAAGGTTTTACATAAATCACATAAGTCCCATATCACTTAAAACTTTGAAGTTGACAAAGATTGCCACGTCATCTTTGACATTCCAGTAAAATTTATGACATTTGATTTAGTTTTTGCACCAGAGTTCCATCTCATTCTACTCAGAATTTAAAGAGAGGGGACCGTAAAGTAAACGGTAGTTTAGATTAAAGTTGTTGTACTATTTTGTGCGTATTAGGAATCTGAAACAAAATTTATGGAAACCTTAGGCGTTGCTGAAATATCCTGAAAAAAACTGAAAAATCGAGTTTTCTTATTTCAGCCATATCTTATTTATGATTGATAGTTTAACAATTTTTTTTTGCATGGACTTACATAAGTCATCAAATGTTATTCATCTGACGTTTCAAAAATTTTCTAAGCCGACTAGATCCCAGAGTATTCATAGCCAACTTTTGTTTTTCTTATGGCCGCCTTAGTGTATTTTCAGGTCATTCGGTATCAAAAAATTCAAGTTTCATATTAAGTCATATTGAACCACTTAAATTATGTAATACGTGAGAAATTTTGGGATTTAGGTTCAATTTACGGCAATTAAATTAGAACCTAACTCACAAAATTTCTCAAATATTACAAAAAATCAAGGAAACCGAAATTATTTTTCTTTTTTCGAAAAAAAAACTGCCTTTAACGGAACGTCAATAAAAAAACCATAAAGCATGCAAGCAATATGACGTCATATCGACGTCGTTCGGCGAAAAAACTGTCTTATTTTTTTTTCGAAAAATAAAGAATAAAATTTACAACAATTTTTTTCTGAATGGATAGATTTTTGGTGTCCTTGATTTTTTTGATATCGATACTTAAGTTATTCGTTAATAAAAATGGTTATACACATCGGATTTGTCAAATTAACGACTATCGACCGTTAACGTTGATTTTACTATTATTTCTCTGTTCAGATTTACAACATCATAACCGTGTATAAGTGGTACCTATATCAAGAAATATAATGTAATAAAAAATCAAATTAATTGGATTTTATTATTATTATTATTATTAAAAATTACAAAATTATATTAGATAACTGAACTGCAGCAAGAATAACGCAACGAGGGTTAAAGAAATAGAGGCATTTGCTCATCTTTTGGTACGGTATTATGCAAAAAATAGGCAACCCTCTTCACAGGATGCCAGATGTGATCAATCACAAAGCATTAATTTTCAGGGGTGGTAGATGAAGTCAAATGGAGCAGAAAATCTTAATAAAACTTTTATCTAAGAACGACATTCTCGTCAACACAAAAACACCAAGAGTCGATATATCAAAGTCGTTTCGTATTATTACTATAAATATTTCATTGATACCATTTGCAAAGCATATTAGGCCCTTGCGCGTTAGATAAAAACGAATTCCCGAATCTTGAACAACCAAGCGAAAGATGATGAGGGAAGAAGACTAAGAAAAAACCTCCTTGCGCTTCAATCGCATAAATACTTTATTTATATGCGTTGAGTCAATTACGAATATTTTTACCATTTTTAATGGCGAAAATTAGGCTATTTTTGGTAGTTTTTTAATTTTAATTTTAATTATTGAAACTTGTTAGTCCGTTAAAGTTTCTTAATGAATACGTCAAATTATTAAAAGGCGAAAGAGAAATTATTTTCTCGAGATAAATAGCGCAACTCAGAAAATTCACGTAGAAAAAACTCGCGCAGAGGAGGCGCGAAAATTATGCAAAGGATTCACCGAAATTGACATAATTTTAGGTGACACCTGTAGACCTAGATTAATAAAGTTAGAAGAAGAAGAAGTCCTTATTAGGTGATGTCGTTATAAGAATTTTTTGATTGGCTGAACGGGTGAAGATGCGAGGCGAAGCTAACCGGGAGTCGGTGATAAATTAAACAGAGGGGCACAGGCCACCAAACGGGAAGGAGCGCACTTGTGATGGCGCGGTCGAATTAAGCTACCATATACTTTAATTTATTATCGCAGTTATGTATACAGGGTTAGAACTATTTAAAGGGCCACTACAGGGATATCCTAAACCATTGAAGAAACGAGTTCGGTTAAATTAGAGAAAAGTTGCGCTATTTTGTGGCCATCTTGAATCCGTCAAAACATGCAAGATATCTGTGACCGTTCCTGAAATATCCTGAAAAAACTGAAAAATCGAGAAATCTTATTTTTGCCATATCTTTCTTACCATTGGAAATTAATAAATAATTTTTCGTAGGCTTACATAAGCCGTTATGAGCTATTCATCTGACGTTTCAAAAAATTTCAAAGCCGACTAGATCCCAGAGTTTTCATAGTCAACTTTCGTTTTTCTTATGGCCGCCATATTATTTTTTTATGTCGTTCGATAAGAAAAAAATAATGAAAACCAAAAATTAATAAACTTTAGAAAAAAATTATAAAATTTTTCTTCTTCTTTTTTCAAAGAAAAACAGAAAATTTTTCGCTGAAATAGGTCAATATGAAGTCATACTGCTTGCCTTATCGTTTTTTTTTTAATTTCTCTATGATATTCGGTCTAAAAAGTTGTCTTCTTTTAGAAAAAAAAGAGCAAATTTTTTTTTAATTTCTTTTTTGAAGTTTATTAGTTTTTGGTTTCCATTATTTTTTTCATACCGAACGAAATAAAAAAACAATATGGCGGCCATAAGAAAAACAAAAGTTGACTATGAAAACTCTGGGATCTAGTCGGCTTTGAAAATTTTTTAAACGTCAGGTGGGTAGCTCTTGCCGACTTATGTAAGCCCACAAAAAATTATTCATTAATCTCCAATAACAAAAAAGAGATATGGAAAAAATAAGAAATCTCGATTTTTCAGTTTTTAAGGATATTTCAGGAACGGTCACAGATATCGTGCATGTTTTGATAGATTCGAGATGGCCACAAAATAGCGCAACTTTTCTCTAATTTAACCGACCTCGTATCTTCAATTGTTTAGGATATCCCTGTAGTGGACCTTTAAATAGTTCTAACCCTGTATACATACCGTGTCATTATCGTTTTAAAAAAAAAATTGAGAAGTAATACTAGCATCTTCTTCGAGTACCTATCAGATTTGATATTTTAAAACTATTCAGCCATTTTCACAAAAAATTCAGTTGAAAGCATTGATAAAAAAAATAGGGTTGATCATAATAGAATGCCACTGGTATAGTGCAAACATATTGCTGTGGTTTTCATAAACCAAAAACTTCTCATTAAATGTTGTCAAGCAATTTATAAATTATGTTATCAAACAGTTTTGTTCCTGATTAAACTAGCAGTCTCTGTCCAGAAAAATGTGACAATACGTAAGCAAGTCCAAGTGATTATTTCAAAAATGGTTAAAAAAAAGTTTCTATAAAATAGTATAAAAGACAAAAATAATTATTGATAACAATGATAATATAGTGAAAACAGACGCAGGTGTGTTTTAAGATTCCAGCAGAAGATTAAAGGAAAAAAGAATCTAGAAATCACATTTCGACACTGGATTACCGACCTTTAATCATCCAATCACATAATAGACAAGTGAAGTTCTGTTCCAACAGCGAACAAAAAAGAGAAGTGGGTTGTTTTCACGGTGCGGAGTTTTCGGTGAGTCGCAGTTAGTTAACTTCAAGACAACATAATCCAGAAGTTCGCTCCTTATAAAGAGACCCATTGCGTTATCTGATATTTCTCCCGGAAAATGTTTGGGATGCTCGCATTACCACAAACTTCCAAACTTTTTACTCGATTTGTACTTCTGATTTGATCTGTGCAAGATAACGTCTGCGATCATAAGTTACACCAGTCGAGACGCTTCGATCTCCCACACCAAGTTCCGTTAGTCGTTCTGGGAAATTATTAAGTTGTGATTTATCGGAAACTTGTAGTAAAGTTTAAGATTAGACCCGATGGTAACTAGACGATTTGAAAAATGAACGTGAAATTTATGATATTTTTCGAGAGCTGTAAGTTAAAAGTGATGAAATTGCTAGGAAAATCGCTTCTGATAATGAATTGAATTATTGTTCCGTAAAGTATTTTATTTCCAGACTCCCTTGCGCCGTTTATTATTCGTTCTTGACCTTTCGCGAAAAAAAAATTATGACGTAATTTGGGTAACTTCTAAAGACTAGTCACTCTTTTTGGATGGAAAAGATGCAAAATTTGTAAAAAAAATCCTTTAAAACCAAAATGGCCGGCATATACACAAGGAAATGTGTAGGGAAAATATGCACAATTTCCGAATTGAAACTCTCCATCACCCACCTGCACACAAATACAGGTTTTTCCCCATGCATTGCATAATCAAATTCTACTGAACTATAATGATGTTTTTGGTGTTTGTAAAAGTCAAAGTTACGAAAAAAGATAAAGAAAAAATTCACTCTACCAGAAATTAAAAAATTTAGTCAATAAAGTTCGAAAAAAAATCTATAGATAAGTTACTTGCTTGATCAAAAGTCTTACATTCCAATCTTTGACAATATCTTCGTAGACAATCGCATCGATAACCTCGATTTTGAGGATGTAAATCTCCCTAATAAGGGCAATATCTACGCAAGGATGGAATGCAGTGTCGCAGAATTAGGGGGTGCAGTGTCGGGGTAAGAGCGCCTTGGGGTGCAAAGGCAGCTTACGGGGTAGATAGCGGGTTAATTGACTCTGTCTATTTATCTCTCATACACCTGAAAGAGCATTTCTGCCCCAGGTTGGTTGGAGTCTCGTTTAAGAGTTTATAGAAAAGGGAAAGTGCTACTAGGAGGGCTTTCGAATATTAAGAAGGTTTGAGAGGGTGTAAGGTGTTTACTTTGCAGATTGTTATCTTATGTAGATTGTAATGGCCTTCATTATCAATTTTATTGCTTTTTTATTTAGCATAAAGCGCATCAAATGATCTTAGCAAGATTGTATCTGAGTTTACATTCGTTTTGTAACGCTCAAACTTACACTTTTGTCAGTGTAAGTATACTTTCTAAATTTATCTATCACCTAGAAAGGCGAGGTTGATAATGAGAATTATTGATAACTATGAAAAATTACTGACCTGCAACAGTGAGGCTAGCATTTCTACTTCTGGCTTTGCCCATGGCGTTGAAGGCTTCACACCAATACACCCCTTGATCGCTTTCCTTACGTCCGTGTACCACCTTGAGGAAAAACAGCCCCCCGGCAGGTAGCAGGACACGATGCGGGGCGGAACGAAGTGGTGCACTATCTTTGAACCAGGAAATGCGTGGTTCTGGCTCTCCCGCAGCATGGCAGTTGAGAGTGGCTGGATCGTGTCTTGCAACCACCGTGTCCACAGGATGTTCTGTGATGCGAGGTGCTTGCTGCAGTTGATAATGACCTGAAAGTAGAGAATATGCTAAGTAAAAAATTATTTATTACTTTAGATTAGAACTATTCGAAGAGTAAGGGAGTTTTCCCGAGTGTAACAGGTGGTAGAGGAGGAGAAAAGGACAACAGTGCTTGCGACTATGTCAAAGAAAGTACTCTCGATGACTTCGAGTTGAACCACGGTCCTGTGTGCACCTGTACTGGAACCGAGCGAATCCACGTCGCATCCTTCATCGCGACGGTATGGCCCTTGTCGCCGAATAAAAGCTGTCTACATGGGAGGTTCAAGGGAGGTGCATAATTCTTATCCTGTAAGTTATATGTACCCCTTAATTGCTCCCCAAATTAGTTCCACTGGTCCTTCGAATCTTCTAAATTAATTAACTTGAAAAACCGTGAATTACTGTGCAAATAGAATAAAATGTTCTTGAGAGTAAGTCATTGCGAAAAAGTTACAATAAATAAAAAACGATATCCAATAATAAGAAAAATAAACTCAGAACACTTTCGTCGTCAAATTTTTTTTTCTAGCGTTGTGATAAGGCAGGTCGTTGTTGGCGCTACCACGGGGTGCATTTTTCTGGAGATTTTTCAGTAGCTCAGAACGTTTTCTGAATGCGTAGATGCGAGCTCCTTCTGCGGGTCTAGCGCATCCGGCAAGAAGCAGGTTTGGTATGGCCACCTCAGGGATTCAGCACATTCATCCTATCGGCTCAGCTCACCTGATAGGGGGAGGAGGGCAGGAGCTCCAATCAACACTCTGACTGGGAGAGCGAGCTGTTTCTTGGTCAACACCATAGCAGGACTGACTTGACGAACCAGCCAGCCTTTTATAGCGGACTCGTCGTTGATAAGCCGTTGATGTTGGAAAAGCTACTTCTAATCGAATCTGAAAAACTTCGTTCGTTCTCTCCGTCTGATCTCTGCTTGTTTTCATAGTGTGATCCTAATAAAGTTATTGTTATTTCGGAGTTCAAGAAAGAGTGAATTTGCTTCAAACAAGAAGTTTCTTGAAGCAAATAAAAAAAGTAAAATATTTTATCTGCGATTTTTTAATTTATCAAAAAGATTGAGTTTATAAAAGAAAATAGAAAATACTTCTACGGGATACATTTAGAGGACAGATTTTATTTGTTATGTCTGAGGAAAAATTAAACTTAATTTTCTCTTAATCATTGAAGCAAAACATCAGTTGTAAGTTTCCACTAAATCCAAAGCACTCTAAAGTTAACATCACTCTTAACTCGTTGTAGGGAACTCCATTTTTTACGATTTTTTTCCTGTGTCCATTATTTTTGTATGTGAACATAGTCCGTGAGTTGGAGAATGAACCGCTGTCAGGTGGGCTTAGAATGATATATCATCGGCCAGTTATCCTGACGATCCTGTGATTGCTAATCTCATTTTATAGCCCGGACTTGGGTTAAAACGGCTAAATTAACGTTTTTATTGCATGTGATTTGAATGGGAAGATTAACGCCCTGTTCGTATGAAAAATCCCCATGATTAAACGATGAATAACGCTGCACTTTATGGAAGTTTGGTTAGAGCTTTTTATTATCTGACGAAAAAGAGATTTTAAGGACACACAATTAATTGACTTCAACCTACTCTTTTTATATATTTTATTCAAGACAGGTTGAAATTAAGCGTGTTTTTTATGTATCGTGTGACCAAATTAAAACGTGTCTTAGACAGGATTTGAACAAAAAAAAAATCTCAGATTGAATGCCTTTAATATAGTACTGTTATTTTTGGAAAGGAAATTTGGTTACAAAAATGAAATAATTCCAAGCACAACATCATGATTTAACTTATTGTAAATATACATTTTGAAAAAACATAAACACGCAAGAATCTGTAACAAACTTAGCAGCGATGAATTTGTAAAAAAAGAAGACAACATCTTGTCGTCAGATTTTCACTCCTAATCTAGAGGACACTTAAATTTAATTAGTGTTAACGGCAAATAGTTCTTGAAGGATCGTAAACTCTCCACCAAAGCACGGTTGGGCTCAGTGCCAGAAGCGAGCGAAGCGGTACTACAACATTTCAGAATTTAACAGCTCAACTGTGGGCTAAAACTGTTAACTTCACGATTCGCAAGTATGCCGATGTCGCCTTTTTCTCTGCCACATTAATTTTTGTTTATGTCTCTCATGAATACCTCTTTTGTTTGCTTTTGATTGATGTAGCTTGACAATGTTATGCGTGGTGATTGTGGTATGCAATCCACAGGAGAGAAGGAATGAGGAATATATAAAAAATGCGGGGTGGTCTAATTTCAAATTGGTTGTATTCGATATCGGTCATTGAATTTATTTTTTGTTTCTCAAGTATCTATGAAACCGTTTGTTAAAATTGTCTTTGAAGTGTCTCATTCTCGGAATACACACGAAGATTTGAAATCTTATCTATTTATAAACATCCAGTTATACTTAGCGTTAAAGTAATTATACTGTTAGTTCTTTGTTAAGACGTGATGAAAATTATCACATTTTTCATTAATTTGATCAGATTTTCCATCAACAACTGTTGCATAAAAATTTTAAGTATGCTGTAAGATACCAATTGTTCTGATCTGAGTTGTTTCTTTTTGTATTTTTGTATTTTTATTTTTGCTATTTTGTAATTTTTGTATTTTTTTATTACTTTGTATTTGTAATTTTGTATCTGAAGAATTTTTAAATTGTGTGTGTGTGTGCGTGTGTGTGTGTGTGTGTGTGTGTGAAAGGTTGAGCACATAATATTCTCAGAACATGATCAGTTGGAATAAATGCAAACGGTTTATGCGCTATATTTCGATGACATAGTCATGGTCTACCATATAATATGCTATCGAACCTGGTTTTTCGCAGACCTTAGCCGAATCCGAGTGATTTGGCTAAAACCCATTTCGGGTCCTATTTTCCAATTTTTGGGCTACTTGACTGCATTTGCGAAAGAAATATCTCTGTTTTTGAAAAAAGCGCCCTCAAAGACATAAAAAAATTGAGCTTAGTTTTTCGCAGGCCTACATAACGGACGATTGCTACTCTCTTTGAAAAATGGGCTTATTTTTGACAGTCATCTCTAGAAAAAAACTATGCTAGATAGCCGGATGGTCTTGTAAACCTTTTTTTTAAGTTTTCTGATTTTTCCGTTTCCCTTTCGAATGCCTCAAACCCCATTTCGAAATTCGTTAAACGTTTTCAAGTAATTTAGCCAAAACTCATTTTTGGGGATTGTTTTTCTAATCTTAGATAGAACTGCTTAACCTCATTTAAGAAGGATAAAACTAAAAAAAAAATTATCAGATCGTTTGGGGGTCTGTCTTTGAGTTCGAGAGAAAAACTACGAGTATCTTCTATACCGGGACTAGACCGCGTTTTTCCCAGACCTACATGGCGAATGATTGCTACTCTATTTGGAAAAAGAGCTATTTTTGGGCACTCGTCTCTATAAAGCTATGCTAGATAAACGGGTGGCCGAAGGAACCTTTCTCTGAGTTTTCTGATTCCCTTTCTAATCTCGCAAACCGTATTCCGAAATCGGCAAAGGTTTTCGAGAAAATTTTCACAAATCCATATTTTGGGTCAATTCCTATTTTCGGGCTGCGTGACATAATTGTCGAAGGATAAAAGTTTTTTGAACCCCTCCCCCTCAGAAACATATACTTCCATTATTCGGGTCGTTCGACTGGACTATTTCTGAGTTTTCTCAACACCTTCTTCACTCAAACTGAAACTAAATTTTCCGCAGATCGATATGGCTACTCTATTTGAACAAATGTTTGGCTATTTTTGGTACTCTTCTCTAAAACAACTATGCTTGATAGACGGGTGGTCGAAAAAACTATTTTTTGAATTTTCTGATTTTCTTTCGAATGCCGCATAATTATTCCATCCGGAATTTTTTAAATTTTTTCAGGCAATTCAGCAAAACCCCATTTTTGGGTCCTATTTTCCCATTTTTGGTCTACTTGGCATCACTAGCATAGGATAAAAGCGTGACTTTCGGAAAAGGCCCTCGAAAAGTTATTTTAGAAAAAATATAATATTTTTTATTCTCGACATTTATAAAACCTTCTTGCGCATCAATCGCAGAAATAGTGTATTTTTATGCGATTCAATTCTGAATATTTTCACCGCTTTCTAAATTGGCTTTCTGAAATTTTACATAGTCAGGTGATATTCACTGACATTGCATTTCATTTCGTTTTAAACCGTGCCATAGAATGAATTTTTAAATATAACAAAACAAAAAAAAACATTGGCAAAATTGAACAATTTTGGCCCATTTCCTATGCCCGCCACTGGCTAACTTTACTTAAAAAATACTGTTTTTTAGACTACCTTTTATAGAACGGAAAAAGTGAAAGGGGAGCTTTGAAAACCGAAAATTTTAAATTTTAGAGGAATAAACATAATAATGTAAAAATATTCTAATATCTCCGCCATTTTTTTATTTGCTTCTTGAAATTTTTCATAGTTAAGGGTTATTAGTTCAGTCAAAATTTCAGTTCATATCCTCAAAAAATATGTTCATAAACGGTTATAGAAATTTAGCCTTTTTTCCCTTTTCCTACCCACGCCACTGGCTTAATAATAAAAATATTGCAAATTTTATTGCAATATTTTAACTTAATATTTTATAACTCAAATTTCAAATAATTTTCTTCCAGTAATGTTAATTTCGTTTAAAAGTTTTTGTTTCTAACTGGCTTATTTAGGGGTTTAAAATCTATCAATTTTTCCTTAAATTGAAAAGGCCGCCATTTTGGAACGGCTCTTCTGATTTAACTCAAATTCAGTACCATACGACTACTTGCATCTTACTACCAAAAAAATTTCAGCCCCCTAGATTGAAAACAGCGACCAGAAACCGTGCCTCATACCCGTTTCTTTTTTTTTTTTTGTAAATTTGGAGAGACACGTTGTAAAAGTAGCGCAATTTTAGGTAAATGTTTTTTTTGTGAAAATCAAACGTCATCCCTAATAAGTTTCACAAAAGTAAAAAATTTCGTTCATTAATCTTGAAAAATTAAGCTACTGGAGCGTTCTTAAAATTTTAGAGAAATAAACATCATGTAAAAAAAATTCGAATATCTCGGCCATTTTTCTTACTCACTTCTTGAAATTTTTAAGTGTTAAAGGCTATTAGTATAGTTATCTACTGTAAAAATTTCAGTTCAATTGCTTCAAAAATGTGCTCATAAATTGTTAGTGAAATTTAGCCATTTTTACCACTTTCCTATCCACGCCACTGGCTTAATAATAAAAGTAATGTAAATTTTGTTACATTAAATTAAATTTGAAACAATTTTCTTCAAACCCTGTTGATTTGGTTTCAAAGTTTTTTTCCATCTTGCTCATACAGGGGTTCAAATATTAGCAAATTTTTCAAAAATTAAAATGACCGCCATTTTGAAACCGCTCGACCGATTTTGCTCAAGTACAATACCAGACCAGTTTTTATAGATATCTTACTCCCACAAAAATTTCAGCCTCCTAGATTCAAAACTGCGACCTGAAATGAGATGACAAAAACCGGATACCTGGAATTTTGAAGGGACACCCTGTAGAAGTGATGGGACTTTTGGAAAGTTTTTCAACGAAAATCCAACGTCATTCCCAAATTTTACAAGGACCCAAAATTTCGTTCACTAATCTTGAAAGATAAAGCCACAGGAGCGTTTTTAAAATCGAAATTTCGCGATTTTGGAGAAATATATATATATATAAATATATAAATATATATATATATAAATATATAAGGATAAATAGAAATCTTTAGAAAGTAATTAATAAATATAAAGGAAATGATTATTGGGCTTTTTCTCTTAAAATGCACTCCACGGCAACCAGCAACAAAAATCCAAGCAGATTCGGAGCCACGGACAGCGCTGTTTCGGCCTTCTTTGGCCTCTTCAGCGTAGCACACCGAGAACGCAAGGACAATGCTACCGAAAGCCATGGAATGCGCCAGTTCTATACAAATCAGAGGATTTTTACATCAGTGACCTGCAACACAGAACGACTGCGACGACACCTACTGCTGGTGGTAAGAACCACCGACCATCAACAGCAGACAATCGCCTTCGTGAGACAAGACTCCTCGTGCAGTTACCTGCTATGAGGATTTGACAAGTCCCCGGGGCAGCGCCAGCTAGTGGCCGGCAGCTCCCTTCACCATTAGCCCATGTAAATTAGAAGGATAAATAGAAATCTTTAGAGAGTAATTAATAAATATAAAGGAAATGATTATTGGGCTTTTTCTCTTAAAATGCACTCCACGGCAACCAGCAACAAAAATCCAAGCAGATTCGGAGCCACGGACAGCGCTGTTTCGGCCTTCTTTGGCCTCTTCAGCGTAGCACACCGAGAACGCAAGGACAATGCTACCGAAAGCCATGGAATGCGCCAGTTCTATACAAATCAGAGGATTTTTACATCAGTGACCTGCAACACAGAACGACTGCGACGACACCTACTGCTGGTGGTAAGAACCACCGACCATCAACAGCAGACAATCGCCTTCGTGAGACAAGACTCCTCGTGCAGTTACCTGCTATGAGGATTTGACAAGTCCCCGGGGCAGCGCCAGCTAGTGGCCGGCAGCTCCCTTCACCATTAGCCCATGTAAATTAGAAGGATAAATAGAAATCTTTAGAGAGTAATTAATAAATATAAAGGAAATGATTATTGGGCTTTTTCTCTTAAAATGCACTCCACGGCAACCAGCAACAAAAATCCAAGCAGATTCGGAGCCACGGACAGCGCTGTTTCGGCCTTCTTTGGCCTCTTCAGCGTAGCACACCGAGAACGCAAGGACAATGCTACTGCTACGGTGGTTCTTACCACCAGCAGTAGGTGTCGTCGCAGTCGTTCTGTGTTGCAGGTCACTGATGTAAAAATCCTCTGATTTGTATAGAACTGGCGCATTCCATGGCTTTCGGTAGCATTGTCCTTGCGTTCTCGGTGTGCTACGCTGAAGAGGCCAAAGAAGGCCGAAACAGCGCTGTCCGTGGCTCCGGATCTGCTTGGATTTTTGTTGCTGGTTGCCGTGGAGTGCATTTTAAGAGAAAAAGCCCAATAATCATTTCCTTTATATTTATAAATATATATATATATATCGTGGGCAGGTGAATTTTGGAAAACTACTTTTTCGTGATCTGGGGGTCATGATCGATGGACATTTGATGAGTTTGGGTGATTTTCGAAAAGTGATGTCGTCCTCAATAGTGTATTTTTTGTTAAAAAATACACTAAAAGATTCTCAAAAAAGTGTCCCGAAACACAGGGTCAAATTTTAAATAAAATTCTACCATAGTTGGCCCCTTGCTTGTAAAATTTTTTTCCAGTGGCTTAGAAATTTAGACTTTAAACACAAATGAACAGCCAAAATTAAACTTGTTCATTTCTGAGAAACTCTAATTTTTTTTTTCGAAAAGCAGTAAGTATACTTACACCAGGATGACAAGATAATGATTATAAGGACTACTGCAGGTTTTGGCGACAACGTCAAGTCCACGTGGTAATTAGGTTACGGTGTACTCACTGCCCGCTCCTGCCGCTGCCGAAAGCGACACAGCGCGTCACACAAGATTTTAGTTTCACCGGCAGCCGCCGCCAAGGCATTACTGCTGCATCTAGCTAGGTGGACTGCCGGCCGGCCAGGACGGACGGTAAAATAAATATTTCTCACCATTAAGCTATTACATCCTTCACACCTTACCTTTAGGACAAGTAAATGTCGAATGAGGGACCTTTCCCCTTGTCTATTTTTCTGAAAGGATTTTTTATCATCTATCTCACTGCAAGCATAGCACTTTCTGACCATGTTTGTAATTTTAATGTTTGTAAACTTGGACCCAGTGACAAACAACACACTATTCAGCTTTAAGTACCACAAATGTATTTACGAAAAACTACACTTTATCCGCAATTTATCACTAATTCACATCTTCAAAAATATTCGCGGGCTTGTTGATGTTAACCAGAATTTACGTGAAATCACCGAGACATAGACGAATCGGTTTGTATTGTATCGTGTCGATTGTCACTTTAATTAATATCCCATTACCGTTTTATGTTCTTCTCCGAACCAAAGCTCATGAGCTCGATGCTAAAACCACAATGTTTGAAAAGCAATAATATTTGAATTTAAGCCTAGAAGAAACAGAAGCGCCGCGCGGCGGCCGCGGTGATACTAAAATCACCGCCTGGCGAGTTTGCCATTTCAGAGCGGCCACTGGGTACATCGTCACCTACCTACATCGTGGTCAAGTCGTATCTAAAAATTTTGAACATGTCTGAATAAATATCACGTTTAATGGAATTGTGAAAAATCTAAATTTCAGTAATAAGTGTATAGTAAGTATTATAACTTAAAATTGGAGACCATTCTAGAAATTAAATTTGTTGGGAGATACACGTCCAGGTTATTTTTACAGTTCACAGGTAGCTCTTTAATCTCAAGTAATAACAAAGACAATCGGCTTATTTTTCCGTCACACTGATTCGATTAGATTGGCTGAAATTGGTTCGTTAGCAGGGCTAAAGTCTGAGAGGGATCGGTTTTTAAGCACGTCATAACGACGCTAAGCTTCCTTAGACCAACTAACTAGGAGTATGTATCTTGAACGTGACGCTCAATGATACCTAGTAATCTTGTAGCGATGGGAGGTGAGATTGGAACTGTTATTTTTGAAACGCCATTCTTTTGGGAAGTAACAGGAAAGTACGTAGACGTGTTGAATAACAAATCAATAACAAGGACTTTGATTTTTAAATTGGGAGTTTCATAAGAGTGTTAAGACTAAAACTCGTATATTTTTTTTATTCCCTCGTGGGGCGTGTAGAAGGTCATCTGGTAAAACGAGAGGGCTAAAACCATGCAATTAACTTCAGTTCCAATATTTTTGGTTTCAGAAAAAAAAAAAATGGTGACACACTTAAGCCAAGTGTAGAGTGGCACTAGTCTGCAAAATATTCCTATTGTCTAACAATAGCAACAGTTTTAAGAATACGATAATTAACTCAATGGTAATAATCGAATAATAACAATGTCTGACTCTTATTTGTAGTGCCGGCCAATATAATTCTTTACGTGAGATTCTATCTCATGGATTCTCACTATGCCTTTGCGGCCGCATGTAAAGGCCACACATACTTTGCGATGGACATCACGAAATTGAAATTCTAAGACGATTAGTTCTGTCCACTTCAGGTTACCTTCCATTTACACTGAACTCGCTTGATGCAACATAATAATTAATAAGCCCCATCACTAGACTAGACGCGAGTCTCGATGATTTAACCGTCGGTAAGGAACGAAAAGTCCCCTCATGACAGGGATTACATCTCGGGGTCTATTTTCCGAGATTATGTCTGGAGATCTAATCTGGACGACAGCCTGCCTAGGATGCGTCGCATTTTAGCCGCTACATTTGGCCAATTGTAGCAAAGCCAGTCGTGAAAGGAGGTCGTATCTCTTGCGAGGAAGACCCTAAATTACAGAACGAGCGCTGTAATGTCTCTACGTGATTACGAAATTAAAGACTGAAGTCTATTTTTTGTGAGATAAAGAAGAGATATGGGTACTAGAAGCGTTTATACTATTTTATTGAAAATCAAAACAAATTTTAACATTCTTATGATGAAACCGACCCTCAATTGGTTAATGAAACGTTGAAGAATATTGAGATTGACTTGTCACCTGATCTAAGCTACTCTGCTTCATATCTCTGGTTCTGGTAGCACTCGCACCTCCCAGTTCAGTAACTACAGTGCGGGAGAAATTGCGAGTACGGTAGGGGGCTTTTAGCAGGCAACAGGAGCCTAAGTGGGAGCCGCGTAACTCGACACCTGCCCGTGACGACGGTAATCGACGCCGACAGCTGCAACCGGAGGCGTCTGGAGTCAGAAAGTTAACCGGAGATACGACCAGACGGTTGCAGGCAAGGACGGATCTAGGTGATATTTCCCCGGCAGGATGGATTTTGAACGACTTGAGATGATTTTCATTTCTTATGCGTACCGCTTTGACATAACTTTATACCCGCTCTAACTGACTTTGCAATATTGAATTTTGGATTAATTTTAAGTTTACTCTAAGTTGTTCTTGTGAGGGTTTCATCAGACATCAGCCTTAAGCAATTTATTAATTTAATTAGGCATGCAACTCATGAATGGAAAGTGAAATTTTTGAACTCATTTGAATCGGCTCAGCTCGACTGATGTGTAGGAGGAAGCAGGAGGCTCCGATCAGCACACGCCTGACTGCCAGCCGGTCTTTTATCCTCGGATCTCGTTCATGTTTAATCAATATCATTACAAGACGGGGAAAAATTAGCCATACTACTTATACTTAACTCAACGGAAAATATCATATTATTTATTTATCATAAATTAGTACGTCAAAGTCCAGATTGAACAGAAATTAAGATTGATCTACTACACTACACGACATGTAACAAAGAAAATTCTTCTAAAAAGTTATTTGCTCTCATAATGAAAGAAAAATACATAAATAAATTACCGTTTTTATGACATCATAGATTTCCAGCAAACGGAAACACAAGTACTTATAGTTGATTTAATAGCCTGCGATATAGCACATGCAGAAACCAGAAAATTAAAATCATATTTACTTATCTTGCTATAGTTTATATAATTTCACGGTAGCTACTTAAAATGAAACTGCCAAGTTCAGCTGAATACAAGCTATCAGATCTAAGGATCAAACTATTACCATTGAGTTGATAGATAATGGCAACATTGCTTTCCTCCTTAACAATCAGCATTTGCGTGTCGGGAGGTGATATTGTGTGCTAGAGAATGTCCGGGAATGGGCAATAAGACACTACGGGGGGTCAAAGGAGCTTTAATGCACCCTTCCTTTCTATGGGCCGGCGCCGGGCGTGGTATCTTACCGGAATATCCTGGAAAATCTTGATGCAACAACGATGTTGCCAGATGTGGTATGATGAAAATAATTTACTGAAAAGAATTCTCTAGACAACACTCTATACCACTCTAGACGCATGGTAATGGTAAAAGAAAAAAAAAAACTTGTTGCAGAATTAAATTCCAGAAATTTTGGTAAGCTTGCAAAGTGGTTGTAGCTAAATTCTACCTCGCTCATAGTAAGCCAGAATGTAAGCCTGAAAGTAAGCCAGCAAATCAGTAGAGCTCCGATGATGTTCTGTTGAACCAGGTTCTGATATTCTTGAGCCACGATATCCTGCGTCTTCCTGGTCCTCTTCGCCCAAGATTTTTCCTTGAAGGTTTTTCTGTAGTAAACCTTATCTTCCTTCTTTTCCCATAACCTCCGCATCATTAGCTTCAGGTCTTTTTTCATTGTCCTCAGAACTTCGACGTTTGTCACTTTTGTCGTCCAAGAGATTTTCAGGATTCTCCTGTAAAGCCACATCTCGAAAGCGTCAAGTTTTTTGGTTGTGGTTTCATTGAGTATCCAGGATTAGGCACCATAAAGGAGAACGAAAAAGAAGTAGCATTGCAGGAGTCTTACTTTAGCACCAAGAGTGAATTATGTCTTTCAAAAAAGCGCTCACGCGGTTAAAGTTTGATCTGGCCTTTCATATGCGTGATTTTATCTCCAGTGCGTTGCTCCAGTTCTCACTAATGATGGTTGGACTAAGACAGGTCAACATTATACTTGGAAAGTTAAAAAAGATTTGAAGCCTGCATCAAACTTAACAAAAATGGGTTATGAATGCTAACAGGCTTCTTAAGGGATCAATGTAGACTCGGAGCACATCTCAACAAGATAGATTACAAAACGACAAGACATGCAGATTCTGCGGGGTAGGGAAAGAAACCCCAATACACATCCTACCAGAATTCTATGCAGTGCAACAAAGAAGACTCCGCTGCTTGGACACATACCAACCAACGGAAGAACATTTATCATCTCAAGAAGCAGCAAAAATTCTAAGCTTCATCAAAGAATTAGAATTAGATGGGGTGCTATAGAAATATACACCAGAAGATCTCACTAGGTCGAAATGTAAACAAACATCCCCACATAAACTATCTCCCACCTGAATCTTTTCCGAATTTGACCACCTCATCTCATGCGGACACTCCCATGATCTCGATGTTCATCTTTCTCATCTTTTGTATTGCATTCTGGATCTTTGCTGTCTTTGCCATCGTCTTAACGTTCCATATATATTTCTTTGGTTCTGTATTTAAGTTTTACTTCTTTGACTAGGACTTATCCATGTGAACCTTCAAGTTGCTGTTTGTCCTGCTGTAACTTGCACATTCTTATATCGTTTGCCGAATTTTTCACTTCATCAGCCTTTAGGGTCCATTTCCAGGTTTAAGAGCAAAAGGTTGCCATTGTCTCTCTGACTCATTCGCCCAGGGCCATTGATCAACAAGAGTGGATCGCATATCCCGGTATTCTGTCGCCCAATATTCTCACCATATCTGGTCACCTTCAGTTAGTTTAGCCATGTGTGAGAGCTGACTGCTCTAACCAGTTGTCCGAACCCATATCCAGTCTATGACCCTCGATGCGACTGGCTGAGGCAAACGGTGCTACCTCTACAGCACAGCCCACACTCCCTTAGGGGGATAATAAAGCGATCGAGTTTTTTAATTTCCATAATAATTGTACCAACAACAACAAACGCAAGTTTGAAAGAGCACCCTGAAATTACGGTTCAATAGACATTCGCACAATAAAATTTTTTCTCTAGGAAAAATATTTGAGACTCAACTAACTTGACAAAGCATTGTCAAAGTCTTGGGCAGAACTTGCGAGACCTTACGTGTAGCAGTGAGAGCAAGTGTCAGTGATATAAGAGTGAAATATTACCGTATTCTCATTAATTTTTTTTGTGACTACTAACAGCGAGTTATAACGCGGCTAACACATTACTTTTGGGGTTAATGAAGCCAAATAAATAGCTCTTTGTGGATGAGTTTGGCAACGTAGGGGTAGGTAGGCACTGTCTCGACGGCTGCTTCATATTGTACTATATCGTTGCGCATTTAATTACTCTGTATATTTGCGGGGAATTGCGAAGAGCTAGCGTGTTTTATTAGCGCCCGGAATAGCCATTCTGGCTGAACCCAACTATTGTTGTTCTCGGATAAGGAATTTCGTGATATCCCAGTCCCGGTATATAATATAGCACACAATAAAACGATTAAGTCGTCGCGCTGGGGAGGAAGTTAGATATACTAGCTAGTTACATAATAAATGTGGTTAAAATTTTGTTTTGCATTTCATTAGGCTTGAGTGAAATATGAAATATGGTACAGGCTTTACTTCGTTGGGGCTTTGAAAATTAGTTTTGTTCATGCATTTAATATTTTCAAATTTTCTGCGGTAGCCAGAATAACACCGTTGAGCGCGAGAGTTTTTAAGGGAACGATATTAAATTTAACGTGACATTTTAGATGTTGAGGTAGGTACGAAGAGTTTTCTCGTGATCCAAAGTTATCGGAACTTAATTTTGATCACACGTGTCTGAAGTGTTAATGTAGAAATCTTATTGTCTGGTCTGGGTTTTAAGAAGTTTATAGCGTGAATTTTTATCAGCATATTTTATCCCTATGAATAAATTTTATAGTTGAAACTTCACGTAGACTTTATTTATTACATGATAACGTTGATTGCCCACACTGGTTGTCTTATAATAGCGATATGCACAACTTTTTTCACTTTTATTCACTAAATTTATATTTTCTTTTCTTAAGATATCAAGAATGAAATTTTAATCCTTAATTGTTTACGGTTCCATTGCGCCAAAATGCATTTCGGTTTTCACGTTCCTTTAACAAGAAGTCATTCAGCAGGATTTCTCCCCTTAAAGCACTTAGCTTCCATCTCCTTAAAACAAAAGCTTATTCCCGCAGCCAGTATGCAATTAAACTAACTTCAAGAATGTCTCCCTTCGGCTTTCTGTAATCCAGACTACATAGTTATTACGTATATCTCACCTCCCTTTACGCATATGCGCCCTTTCTTCTCTTCTCAAAATGTGTCATAGTTCATATTCCATGATATTGAGACAAGGTTCACATTATGCAGATTTGGCCACAAGTAAGTATTGCTGGGATCTTTCAGAAATAATTATTGTTGGTGGATAATTTGTAATCTTTTGACACATTTAAAATTTCTGAAAGTTCCAAAAGAAAGACAAATTAGGAATTTAATGTTTACTTCGCTAATGTGATCTACTCTACCAACTTGAAAATGGCATACTTGAAATAAAATTTAATTTCTTTATTTAAATGAAACTTTCTTGCAAGAAGGCAGCGTTCTAAAGAAAATTTAATAAAGGTACGATAAATTGTAGGGATGCCAGATATTTTTTAATTTTGAATAAAAACTTGATGTCCAACTATAAAATATTGAAATGTAAAATTTCAACAGTAAAACAGGATATTCGGATAGACTTTGGTGAAATCAATTTTTTATTTGTCTTCACAAAGTACCTACATAATTATCAGATAATTATTAGATTACCACATTAAATATTCACTTCATCATATTCACTCCGTTCACTTTTATTCACCGATTAAAAGCAGTTCATGGAACTTCAAGATTAGAAGATTGAACGTTTCTTGTATATTTAGCAAAAACAGGATAAAACTTGACTTACTTGGATGAAATCTTGGATGAAATTGAAATCTTGGATGTCATTAGGTATATCTATCCGTATCCAAAAAACTGATTTGGTGAAATAAAATGTGCTTGCAAGGTAACTATTGGTTCTCTCTCTTATGAAATTAGATTGAAATACTTGAAAGTGAACTATTTTGGATTTCACATAACTTTTAGTTAGTCTCTTTCACTCATTACCATCTGGAGGTTCTTGGAGGAAATCATGGTAGACATAAGACAACGAAAATAACTAACTTCAAGAGTCTTTATAAGTAAACACACGATGTCAAATAATAATAATGACCGGAATACTAGTAAGGAAAAATAAAGGAAATTATGACACATGATAAAGTAATCTTCATTTCACTATTCCTTACTAGTGGCGCTCCTCTTTTATAAAAACAGATAGTATAAAGTACAAGAAAATCGCGAAGAGGGCGCATGTGTAGTTGATAAATAGTATATACCTAAACAGGAAAGGCGGTAATTTTCTTTTGAATCCTTGACCTGCCTTGGTCATATCTTATCTTTCCCTTGACCAGTAATTAGACTGGGTGAGTAATAATTTTCCGTTGAATAATTCTAAAATCTAATTTGATTTCATAATTGTTCCAGTTTTTGGAGACTGCTTACTCCCTACTTCCTAAAATATTCTTGAGAAAGCTCCTTTTACCCTAAGACGAAAAAAATAATCTGTCTTATCCATATTTTACAACTTGCATCCAAAAATATCAGATAAATCTTTTGTTTGAAGCTCCCTGAATCTTCTTACTAATACCAAGTGTAAGAATCAAAGTTTCTACGAGGATATTTTCCTCCTTCCCCATTTTGGCATCGTCCTTAAACAAGCGGACCCATATGAGTTTCATGAAGCCCTACCGAGATTCAACATCCCTCTAGACTCTGATTCTCCACCACCACTGAAGAAGTGATGTTTTTTACCTCTTTTTAGGAGAAGACACTCACCAAAATGAATTACGGTTTAGCAACTCCCTTTGGTAAAGGGGGTTGTCTCGTAAGTTATCTGACGCGTATTTATCCGCCTATTTTGAAGATATACCGAAATAAGCCAAATTTTACCTATTTTACGTATTTTTGTTACGAAACGTATACCTACGATTTTGTTCCGAGAAGGCTACAATGGTTTGTGTGAAAATATAGAAATCGACTAATTGTTGAAAATCGTCCGCCAGTCGTAATTGCGACGAAACTGTGTTTTCTATAAAGCCCCCCCCCTTAGGATTTTGAAGCTTCTCCTTGGTATTTTATCGAACTTCCTCTTCGTGAAGCTCCTCTTTTTGATGTTGAAGATCTCTTGGGATTTTACTATCCTCCCCTTGGGATTTGAAAGAATCGATCTCTAAAGCAGCTATCTCAAATCTCAAGACGTAATCTGCATAATCCGTATTCAATTTTTTCCCTCTCAGTTACCAATAAAAATTTAAAAAAGATCAACTCTATATACTTCACCATACCTATCTAGCCAGAGCCGAGTCTGGAAGTACTTTTGGAGGACTTTTTAACTTTTCATGTGCTTTTGGATTAGATTTTGATGATTGCTTGATTATTTAAAGCTTACGAAAATGTGTGAAAGGTTTACCATCTCACACTAATAATACCCCCTCCTTTGCACGAAAAAAATAAAATAAAGAAAATACCTAGTTGGTATAAAAACCCTTTTATGTTCATTTGTCTATATTTTTAAACGAGCCAGCGAATATTAATTTAGCAACAGCATGCTGGAAAATCTCCTTCAACTCAGTAAACTTGAGATGTTACATATTTATGCATTAGGCTTGTGAAAATTCAAAGTGATCTGACGTTGTGAATACAAAATTTCATCAGCCCTGCTTTCAGAATGACCACAAATTAAGAAGTATCCAAATTGATTAAAACTTCAGAACTGATTACTTGCTGCTGCCTGCTAATATATCTAATAATAATTCTAGACGGAATCAAAACGTTTACAGTGTAGACATGCCTTAACAAGGTTGCCTTGTCTTGTCTAGGCAACTACTTGCTACGACGCTTATATAGCAAGTGACGTTGCATCGAATTAGGCGCCCAGTAAAGCGTCGCGTTGTCAGACTCGACAGGTGGCAGGATGGCAATCAAACAGGCACACACTCAGATGAAGGTATTAATTATGGATCACCCGTACATCAAATTGGTAATTATATTACACTTGTCTCGCGTCTTCATTAATGACGAGTATACGGGAGTGTGTGCTTGATTGTGTGACGAGGAAGTTCGCTGAAATTAGCATGGTGGATAAACATAACAATTATTTTAATGTAATTATAACCCTTTTATCTTTGCTCATATTGTAAATAGTCGCTTTTTCTGATTGTTTTAGTTGCCACGTTACCTTTGAATATAAATTATGCAGAGTGACAAATTCAGTTGCGTTTCAGGTGAGCTATTTAATTCAATTTTATAAAAAAATATTAAACGCTATTTTTTTTATTTTTTATTTTTATCCACTTACAGTTATATTTTGTCTTTTGAGCGTCTTTATTATCTTTTCTAAATTACAGGATAATATACCTAAGTGATTCTAGTACATGGAACGCCATTACATTATCAAATATTCCATAAAAACTACTTAATGTGCACTTCAGATAATGGGAAAATCTTTGGACAAGTATTTTTTGATATTTTCCCAATTAGCAAGTGGAAAGTGTTGAGCAAAAAAAGTTCATGCCGTCATCCTATTAGAATTTTACTTTACTTTCCAGTTCTTCGTTATCACAGCTACCTCATAAATCGTAACTTACATTTGCATCCATTATAGAAAATGCACTTCAATCTCGAATTGAACATTCATTCTAACTGCTCTTAACTAAATTCATTCCTCATTCGTCCAGTAAATACCTCTTTTTAAATCGTTCCGAAGTTCAGACAGTCTGACTAGGGAGCAGTAAAAAACACACCCGAAGAGCGTTCGGGTCGCAAACAAATTGAATTCGATGAATTAATTTATCCAAGTCCGTGCGATTCTAATTGATGCAGAAAGGGCCGACTGAGGAAATCCCAGAAATCAGAGAATTGCAAGGAAAGGGTTGGCTGGATCCCTCGACGTCCCTGGCGTCCCTTCATTAGCCTTTGCCAGGATTTATACACGAGGATGTTGGCGGATAACTCGTTTTATTATGCCGAATAACAAGGTTTCATTACCTTGGGAGACCCTCCCTCTTTTCTTATCTCGGTGCACTTCCAGCAAGGATAATTGTCCATAAAAATGCGCAACAATTACTTCCGAATAAACGTTTATGGGAGGACGATAGGAAACTTTTTAATTTGTTGCGAGGGAATGCAAATTCACTTTAGAATTAAACGTGAAGGAATCTTTTCTGCTACCGTTTAAATGTTTCGTAGCGTTGTATCCTTTTTATCGGTCGTTTGTGTGGTAGGAATTTTCGGGTGGACTTATATTATTCCGTTATAAAAGTTTTAATTAATTTGGGATTTGGTTTTGTATTGAAAGTTTCTTATATATCTTATTAAATTAGGCTTCTTTTTAAAAAATAAAAATATACCCACTTGAATTATTATAACTTGATTACCGATGAAGATGTTTTGGTAATAATAATGTCCTAGGCAAAGGTTAAGCTATGAATTCATAAAGGTTTCGATATAAGTATTGCAATGAGAGCCCCGATAATCTCTTCTTCGAGTGCTGATCGGAGCCCCGGGCCCCTTTTAACCCATCAGGCGAGTTGAGTCGATAGCAAGAGTCCTCATCTAGGCGGATGTGTTGAATCTGTGAGGTGCCCGTACGAGTTCTGTCTCCGGTCGGGTGCAATGAACCCGCAGAAAAAGTCCGTCACCTTCTGCCACGACGGAGAAAGCCATCGCGAACGGTCAGGACAGGGAGTTAGAGCTGAGATTGGTAAATCTTATGAATTAGTAAAGCCTCATTTATTAATATCGATATATGTATAAAATTTATATCATAAAATATTTACATAAAGACACCCAATCCTGATACGTTCCGTATCAATAGAGCAAGATTTACATAGTTAAATGACAAAATATCTAAATAAGATCACAAAAAATTCAAGAAGAACACTCTCCTGATGATTTTCAAGAACTATCGATATTTTCATCCCTTTTTTGTAGTTTCTATTACCAGAAAAAAAACTCTGTGTAATATCTGAATGTAATAGCAGCTCCACTATCCCGTTAGCTGAGCCATTGCTGAGTCCTAAACATCGTCCTATTTTACAGTTACAAACGCATCAGTGAATAAAAGTCTACTGAATATAGCCTGTCCAGAATAAAAGTAGCACAGATAGCACGTATCTACCTTGCACTGGATGCAGAGTGTGGATGTTAGCGATATTAGGAGACTAGGAGAGTAATCCCATTCGTGGACATCAAAGATCTCTTTTACATATTATGACTTGAATAGAGAACCTAACAGAAGGCCCGGCAGGTCCTTTGTCCGCCGAAGGTATAATAGTCTACCTACCCTATAATGCTCGTCTTATCCAGAAGTTGATAATTAAATGGAAAGGACGAAGTACATTCTTCTCTACGTTTATTAATAACTTTCAGTATGACGTATGACGTTATATCTGGGGGTAATAGGGGTAATTTTTTAACGTCATTAGATTCGAAACAAAAACATCAAATAACACTTCAAAGATTTTATCAAAAATACTGTTATGGTGATATTTGCCAAACCCAAGATGCAAAATGGCGGGTGGGAGACAATAAGAATGGTTTTTCTTTGATTGGTAATAGGAACTTGTTTAATTAACGAAGTTGTAATAAGGGTTAATATTCACAATGCATGAGTGATTGTTACGACACGATATAGGGAGAATATCTGACGATTCTCGACTAAACGAGTAAGTAACTAACGAGGTGTAAGTCTCATTAGTTAATATCCTAAGGTTCACTTTCACTAATACCGGGCAATTTCGTATCTGATGACGATGCTCAGTAGTGAGGGAACTATCTGACTACTCCAACGACGAACAAACGAACAATTCAAACGGCCCTGTTACCTCTGCACAGTACTATAGGCTCTCTCGGTGGTCGCAGGTGAAATCTTTCTGCTTACTTTTGTCCCAGCGTTGCTATGATTACAATGCGCGGGCAGGAAGGGAAATATAGACAGGATCTTTAAGAGGAATTTCCAAACTTTGGAAAGAAGAGGATTGCTTCAATTAAACGAAATTACTGTGTTAGTATGATTAATGTGTCAATCGATTAGAAAATTAATTACAATAACGGAACATATTATTAATAATTTAATAATATGAAATTTGTTGGAGGCATTTCCCTGTTTCTGTCAAATAATATTAAAATCTGTAATCTACTTGAATATTTTTCCGTCAGTAATAGAGCAGCATCGAAATGAACTACACAGATATTTTTAATCTACCCAAAGCTATAAAAGTATAAAAATATGAATCTATGTACATTTTTCTGTACAACACTAAAATCGAGTTTGGATGATTCGCGAATTAAAAGCTAAGCACGTAGAGTGCTATGTCTGGTCGTCTGACCCTCTCTGACGCCTACTCCAATCTCCCGACCATAAATCTCCTAGCTTTACGACGGCATTACCGTAGGAGGCGCTGATATTCGACTGTCGTCCGCCCTCCTGCTGAGACCCGGCGACATCGAACGGGAGATCCTCTCTACATACAATGTAGCTCTCCAGCCGAAGCTGCACGGAAAGATGGGAAATGGGAAAGTCTCCACTCTCCAGTCAGACGCTAGTCTAGCACTGCACTCGGATGGCTCATATTGGATTGGGGGTGCAGTCAGTGCTTATGGACCCATTACCGAAGAAGGTGCATTACAAAGATTATGGGTGCTTGGGATGGGAATCTGATATGAAATAGCGAGGAAAACATATATACGTTGTTACTTGCTGCAATACAAAAGTCTTATATTGGATCTTATATTTTCTGGAGATATACCTACAGTGTCCTAGGATTTTCACATGAAATATTACTGTTGTTTCTAAAAGCATAGATGACAAAATATATACATATAGCGATATTATGGTCTGATGTTTAAGAGATCTTGTTGTAATAGTGACGTCTAGATTCTTATTGAGTTGGTAGCGGTGACGGGACTTGACAACCGTTAAAGAAATATTGAAATTATTGAAATAAGAAGAATCAAAAGCGATATCAGCAGTCTAGACTCTGAAAAAACATTGCGTTATTGCATCTCGCAAGCGGTTTCCGAATTGCTCGGCTTGCATATGTATACGCACCTTAACATAAAGAGGGAACACTTTCGGGACTGGCCAGAATTCATTTTGTATGTTTACTGTAAACCGTTTTCTAACACTCGAGAAAGTTGAAAACGGTTGAAGAGGCAGAGTTTACGAACTGAAACTATAAACACCATTGTTATGAGATTTTTTGAGACAATCTGAAAATGTAATCATATACAGGGTATCCCATCTAAAATAAGAAAGTTGATTGCAATTTCCGGTATAACCGGAAGCGGTATGGGTTTATAAATATTTTAGTTCAATCCCTCCAAACAGAAATCATACATCTACCAACTTTCAGACTGCTAGTCCAATCACTTTTCCATTTGTGTATGCCATAAGGTTCTCGCGCCTCATCCTGATATTGTTAATTATATGGTCCGGTAAGTAATTAAATATTTATTAATGTTTCTGACTGCTTTAAATAATGTTCTTGCGATTATTGTTGTGTTGTTTTCTATTTAATGGAAATGATAAAACGGTAAAATGTGTATCAAAATTTGAAATTTTGAATACTAATTTTTTGCCTTCAACAAGAGGGAGTTTACGGCCTATGAAGAATAATGTGTAACGTGTGCTTTTTACCGTTTTTTGCCGTTTATGTCTTTTTGGAGATTGAGACTTATTCCATTTATCTCTTATCGTCTCTCAACCGTATGCAGTACCTTATACCCACGTCCACTGAACGTGTTGCATTTTTTAACCTGCTCTAATCTAATTTTTTTTTACCAATCCACCTTCACATTCGCTCCGTGGTTATTGATAGCCGATCCGGCTATAATTCTCCCTTTCAACGATACGCTCTGACTGAACAAGTAGCAATTTGTTCGCTTCATTATTAGCAGGTTAATTTCTAAAAAAATAAAACTTGGTATATGGTCCGGTAAGTAATTAATTATTCTTGACTTCAGTTTAGCAATGTAAAGTGATTTCAATATTTTCAAAATTTGAAAAAACAAAACCTAATCAATCTTTTTGAAACAGGTAAAAGGACACCAGCAAGTGGCTAACAAAACAGAAAAATTTATGATTAGATCTAAAGGCAATGTAAAGTGTCAACATGTGTGAATTACCAGCCTAAATTTGCAATAACAAAGATAAGTGTCCCATATTTTCTGCCCGTAAAAGCTTTCTCTGGTCGTTTGTCACCACCCATACCTATTCCAGAGATCTCCTTCTGTCTCTGCCACCCAAATGTTCACACTTACGGTCATTATTCCGTTATAACGCGTCGGATTCCCACAGACGGCCATCGGGCCTCGCCACCCTATCGTCGGAAACACCCCTATCGCGGGGGGTATGTTTGCTATTCATACCGTATGCTGGAGCCCATAACCGTCCCCCTTGCTCGCTGTATTGGTTTCCTAAGATATCATCTTAATATGCGGCGTTTTTCATGCCGCCCGCGTTTTTTCAGTTCTATTCGCAAAGGTGGCATAACTTATAGCCACTTTCCGCGGGATTTCGGAGATTTAGGAACGAGACGGCTTGCCCTTCCCCTTGGAGGCTGAAATCGACATCTGAAGATGGTTTTCTCTCTGAAGCATGTTGTACATACGTGATACCTTTCTGTAATATACAGGGTCCGGCAATAATGCTATAGAATTCAGTGATTTAAACTACGTCTTGTAATAAAGTATACAGGATGGGTTATTTAAAAGATGTCCCCTGTCACAAGGAATCAAAAAGAATCATTTATCAAGTCAATAAAATGAGTAAATCCAAATCAAAAAAAAAACATTTTTTCCGTGTTTGTGGATTTTGTGGAAAACTGTTTTTGAAAACTTACTCTGAAGTCAGCACTGAGTAAAGCCTGAAATTAAGTAAAAGATCATAAATTTATGATGAAATGATTCTAATTTGTTGAAGAAACAAAAATTCGCAGTTCTTGAACTCCATGGATTCTTATTGCAGAGCAGATTCAACTCAAACTACATCGTATATTTTGCAGGACCCTCATATCTCGTATCAAATAAAAGAATCAAAAAGGCTATTCGTCGCTTCGGACGTGATCTGATGAAACGTCGCTCTGCTTGAGATTTTGCTCCATGTAAAGACAAAACGTTTATGCGGAATCATTCGTCATATGATTACGAAATGACGTTATCAGCGGAAAATTTAGAACTAGTCTTTTTACTGTCACCTGGGAGATAGATCAACTTGTGCAAAAAATTGCAGAATGTTTCAGAAATGTGGTTATCGTGCTTCATCTGCTCCTCAAGTTTTCGTTTCAAGGCATCATAGGGGATAAAGTCACAGTTTTAGATTTATGTGCTAACAAAATAGGTACATACTTTAATTTTAGCTTCCTAAAGTCTCAGATACATCAGTAATCTGCCACGTATGGATTTAAGTTCGGACTAGAATAATTGGAGTATTTGATTTTGGAGATTTTGCATTTGGGTCCTGAATTAGGGGGGAGTCCATGGTTGAGTTCTTAGATCTCACTCAATTATGCAACTGTGTGAGGGATCCTGAAAAACTCGCATGGATAGAAGGCCCCAAATTTTGATCTTCAAAAAAATGCCTCGTTCGGTCGCTCAGCCTATGGCGCTATAGATTTGACACCGCGACTATAATAGGCGCACTCCCCACTTAAGGGGTTAAGATGCACTCTTAAATATCTTTTCGAAAATTGCACCATTTTTTAGAGTGAAAATAAATAAAGGAATATAGCCCATGTAAAATCAGATAATTTATTAAATTCCCACCGGTGTTCAAGAATTCAAGATATTTTAATCAATTTTCTCCAACAAAGCATAGGGAGTTTTTAGGTGGCTTAAACCGTCGGATTGACACATCAACTGCCCCAAGTTATTACTCGTACACACCAATGATGTCGCAACAAAATTCCAATCATGAACCCGTAAAGAACATTCTCCATGGAAGGAGAAAAATCCATCTGCTCTGAAGCACCTGATCCCGATTCAGAGATATTTGATTAAAACATTCCGAGGATGTTCTCGTTGGATGCATGTGTTAGGACCGACACTGGGAATAGTTGCGAGTTACGCGTGCATTCCTTACTCCCGAATCCGTTCTTAGGGAACGTTCAGATCAATCATGTTAACGAGATCTAGATTTTAATAATTTATCGATATTCGGTGAAAACCGAGTTCTGGAAACATTCTACCAAGAACGCTGACAAATTCTTGCGGGAAAGCACATCCTGACACATAAATTTTAGTCTCGACTGGGGTATTATTGACAATTCGAGCTCGGTAAACAGTCCTTTAGGCACGCATCCCAAGTCCTGATTCCGTTCGTTAGCCAGGCGGGATTCCGTTGTCGAATTGAGAGTTATTGAGGCAATCGGAGCCGATTGGTCGCGATGTTGGTTGGAGGTTACGCTCCGGTGAACTACACAAATGCAGCCTGATGGGGGCCGACCGCAGGGGGCAGTTTACGTGGATTGAAGTTAGATTTGTGAAGAGAATCGAACGAGGATAGAAATTTACCTATATTTGAGGTGAATTTATATCACGTTACTGTAATTGGTGAAAGTTAATCGTCATATATTGTCATACGAAAAACTGTCAAGAATTAATGATAAAAAAAGTTGGGGAATGTTGTAAAGTGATAAAATGGGATTCTTGTGGGATAAAAGAAATTCTCAGAAAATAAGGACCTTGCTTATTATTATGAGCAACGAAAAACTAGTTCTCCTAATGTAAGCACTCGCGTCATGCGAGTTATGAACTCCATAGGAATCATAAAATGGATAATTCTTTAATTTTTTGTCAAGTTTTGAGGAGCTTAAAGACGATGTGCTAGTTTTAGAAATGTTTACTAGACCAGAATGAGGTACAAATGGATTGAGAAATTGTTTTTTGCGTTACCGTACGCAAACTGACTGCTTTGAAGACCCTCTATAGGTGCGAAACCTCATTCGGCGGCCGTTGTCAAGGGCTACGATATTTCAGGTATTCAAAATCTGTTAAGCCTGGTCTTTAAAATTTCGAAAATAGTCGTTGCCCTTAACGACGGCAGCGAGCTGAATTTCATGAGTAATGAAATGACCCAGATTGCCTATACATATGTCAACGCGCATGTCCGTCATCAGCATACTTACATACTACATACTACTTAAGTTACCTACATACTTCATGAACATATTTATTCGACATGAGTGTCCAACCGCTTGTTAGTTATTCTAATTTTCTAATTGATTCTTGTTAATGCAAATTCAGGTCTTATATTGTAATACTTTTCTGTGAATTCAATCAACATTAAGATTGAATTTGAAAAACATTAATTCAAAAGAATGGATCATTAAGATTCATAATTGTTAACCGATCTATAAACTACGTTTGAAAAGGCCTAATGTGAATCTAACTAACGCTTTCGTCCTTGCCAGGGATGCCAATTAAACAGTCAACGGGTAGCATCTCACCGAACCTCGGACTGGGGCCTCTCTAGCTCATAGGCGGGTAGCATCCTAACCGGACCTCGTTACCTTCCGTGTAAACAGCTAAACCAACAAGACCCATTCCCACGATCATCTTAAAGACCTAGAATTCAGTGATAATGCTTCAGTTTAAAATAATTCGCACGATAGTCTCAATGTGAAAGAGCGTTCATTAGATTTGGTGACAGTTGTCGAGACGATTGATCTACGATTTTCAGAAATCACCGTTGAATATTTTCACATTTGGAACTGAGAACGAGTTTTTCTCCATCGGGCTTTTTTCTCGGGAGTTCCAAAATAAAACAGGTGTATTTGAAATTCATTTGTTTCATTCATCTCAAACCTCCCGCCTTTTGCTTCATGTCTGTGTATAAAAGCACCGATAACAAAAACACTAAGCGATGACGATCACACAGGTTAAGTAATATCCCCCATTTTGTGTGAAATCTTCGAAATTAGGGATTGGAAACGGGATAACCTCAAATTCGAACATTCTAGAATTCGGGGAGGGAATTCAACAAGACCTTCACGACAGACTAGTTTTCAAGTGTAACATTTCAAACGTCAAAGAGGTTCTTCTTTTAAATCATCCAGTAAGGCCTCGGTCTGGGGCATTTTAGTTAAAGGGACCACATTACAGATTTGGTCCCGTGTCGCAGGATCAGGCTTTAGTTTAGGTTAGATAGGGCGTTAAATTACAGTAATCGTGTTCAATTATTTGAAATTATTGCGAATCGTGATAAAAGTGACAAGCTAAGGTAGAATTAAGGACCTCGGCGTGGACATCCGGGCTCTACCCAAAACGACAAAATAGATATACTCATAATGTTTTTATCATGGCTCTATCGTGTTCTCTAATTGTTTTATGGGAAACGATAAATTGTATAGTTTTGTATTTTCAAAACACTACTAGACATCTGATACAAGGTGGGGCAAAACAGACAGTACAGTTTTCAAGGGGCGGTTCACCTCATGTGGTGGGGGGAGAAAACTGGCACTTCGATCTTGCGCGTGGTGATCCGCTCGCTCACAAAATTTAATCGTTTTAATCGTGAGTTGAGTTCGTAATTGAAAGCAAATAGTTCCACACTAAGACCTAGGGGTTTAGGAAGACCAAAAACGGTAAGAATACCCTAAAATTTAGTGAGAGTGAGAGAAGCGATTGAACAGTCGCCTGGGCGCTCTGCCCGGAAGCATGAATTTTGTTGTAGATTTTGCATAAAGGCTTATCATTCCACCCCTACAAAGTAATGATTTTCCAAGAGTTGAAGCCTCTCGACCATGAAAACCGCATGAATCGTACCCAAGAAAATAAATGTTGAACTGATCCATGCGAGGTGAGCTTTTTTCACTAGTGATGAGGCCTACTTCCAACTCTTTGGAGCGGTTAATAAGCAAAATTTCCGATACTGGGCTGAAGACAATCCAAGGAAACTTCACGAGAGACCTCGTTACCACTCAAAAGTGACCGTGTAGTGGACGATTTCCAAATTTGTGGTAATTAGGCCCTATTTTGTTAGGAGGATGGAATAACTGTGGACGGATACGGCATGACCAGCTTGGTGACTGATGTTGCTTCCATTTCCGAGGGAGAAATCTATAATGCGTTGAAATATAGTAAAAATTCATTCACGTCAGGCGTTGATAAAATCCCTAGCTTTTTATTGAAAGATTGCGCCTCTGTTTTTGCGAAACCATTGCATATTCTCTGTAACCTGATTTTAAGAACATCAACTTTTCCCAGCATGTGGAAGCAGGCTCGCATTACACCCGTATTAAAAAAGGGTGACCCCTGTGACGTTCGAAATTACAGACCCATCTCAATTTTGTGCAATTTCGCAAAAGTTTTTGAATCCTGCGTCTTTGAACGTATATTCTCTGTCGTGAAGCATCATCTGTCTCCGAATCAGCATGGTTTTGTTCCCCATCGATCAACAGTCACTAATCTGGCCTGTTTTTCGCAGTTTGTATCTGAGGTGATTGATGATGGAGGTCAGGTCGATGTGATATATACTGACTTCCAGAAGGCTTTTGATCAAATGGATCACTTCGTTCTCTTGAAAAAGCTTTACTTGTTTGGTTTTACCCAGCCTATGATAGACTTGCTTAAATCTTACCTCTTTGACAGAAAGCAATATGTCACCTACAATAACTTCATTTCGGAGTCTTTTACACCCACCTCAGGAGTGCCACAGGGCTCTAACTTGGGCCCGCTATTATTCTTACTTTTCATCAATGACATCACCAACGTCATATCATGTAATAACTTGCTTTACGCTGATGACTTGAAACTATTCGTAAATGTTAGGTCCATCTCTGACTGTTCTCTTTTGCAGAATAATGTTGACCGTGTAATGGAGTGGTGTGAACTGAACAGGCTCTCCCTGAATACCTCCAAGTGCAGTGTTATTACCTACTCTCGTAGAAGATCTACCGAGTATTTTGGTTACACCATCGGTGATATACAGCTGGCGAGAGTGGATTCTATCAGGGACCTGGGTGTTCTTTTCGATTGCAGCTTTAACTTTGCCACTCACATCTCTGATATTGTTAGCCGCGCCCTTAAAACATTCGGCTTCATTTACAGGAACTGTAAAGAGTTCACAAATGTTGGTGCATTGTTAACGCTCTTTTACACTCTGGTTAGATCTAGACTTGAGTATGCGTGTC
This sequence comes from Malachius bipustulatus, assembly GCA_910589415.1. Taxonomy (NCBI): domain Eukaryota; kingdom Metazoa; phylum Arthropoda; class Insecta; order Coleoptera; family Melyridae; genus Malachius; species Malachius bipustulatus. Next base: position 13,550,876 of record OU342636.1, read on the forward strand.
TTATCTGGTTTCCTGTTCTCCAAGCCCATATTCATGCCCTGGAAAATGTTCAGCGAAAATTTCTGAAGTTCTTATTCTTCCGAGTTGAAGGTGTCTATCCCCAACGAGGATTTGAACACACTCTCCTTCTCAATAGGTTTGGAGTTTTATCGCTGGAAATGAGGCGTATAATTGTTGTAACTCGTTTCCTTTTTAAACTGGTAAATGGTGGAATAGACTGCGAGTTTTTGCTTGGTAAATTGCCGTTCTTGGTTCCCCGTTTAAATTCACGTTACTCAATAACTTTTTACACTCCCTCTGGAAAAAGTGGTGCTCTGACTAGGTCGCCACTCTACCTGATGTGTGCTTATTTTAATAGTATTAGTGATTGTTGCGACTTGAACCATGACAGTTTCAGCATTATGCGTCGCCTTGTTGTTGAGAGATGGTCTGGTAGTTGTCGGTATTAGCGACTTTCTATCTGTAATTTAATTGGTAGCATAATACTATTCTTGATTGTTAATATAATTATTTACTTAGTTATTAGTTGATTATTATTGATTATTAGATTATCTTGTTATTAATTAATGGTATTAATTTTGCTATGTTTTTTATTTCATAGCTTTTCATAGTTTTTAGTTATAATCTGTTGTTAATTTTGTAATTCTGTATGAAGAATGGGTTTGTTTTCTTCTTTTTTTCTTTTTGTCAAATGTATTTTATATTTTGTTTCCTGTAATTGGGCTCTTTGTCTGTTGGAAACAATAAATTATTATTATTATAACTGTTACTGTCAACGCTCAACGTTATGTTTTCACGTTGGACATTTTTTTGAGCCTCAGTTGGATAAACTAAGGGAGGAAATAGATTTGAGTGACATTTGGTTTCAACAGGACGGGGCTACAGCACATACTGCTCTAGTTTCAATGACGAAACTGTCGCGCTTGCTCTCTCTGTTTTGATTGAGAGATTGAGCAATTCACAACTTCTTTCTTTGGGGCTACCCGAAAGAAAGTGTTTTTAAACATGATCTCACGTACATTGAAAGAACTCAAAAATCGAATTCCGGAGAAAATCGCCGCTATGTCTGTCGAGATGTGCTAAAATGTGACAGATAGCTTCAGAAATCGCCTTCATCAATGTATCGCATAAACATAAAGCCTATTTCTTGGAGTTTCTTTTCATAGCCCTTCGAAACTACTTAGCCCCATCCAGTATAAGGAACTCAATAATAATAATCAATGAATTTTTTGAGAGTGTCTTTTATTCGAAAAGTTTATTAGAAAGAGAATAGAGAAACAAGACAACCGAGGTAAAGTTACTCAGGCTTAAAAAATAAAATCACTTCCGAATTTCAGGTCTCGGTAGGTAGTCTCAGCTTTCGCTTTCAGCAAAGCGTTGACCAAGGAATGATTCTTAATGAAGACCTTTTAACCGTCCAGTTTCGAGGCAACTCCCTAAACGGATTAGCTCTTCCTTGTGATCTTCGGAGTATACGTAATCTGAATGTTTTATTGCTCCATATTCGCATCACGTTTCGTCTTCTGATTAATTTGTTTAGTATCTCCGACTGAATAACGAGCAGACATAGTTGCCGGACGTACCTAAAAATCGTCCTGTGGACAAAGATTTAAATTTTTTTCGCAACTTCCCAATGCTTTTCCCGTTTTCCGGGATACATTTTGGAATATACTTTGTCAATACAAGTTATGAAACTTGGTGAGTTCCTTTCACAATAAAAAAAAATGAAAATCTTTGCAATAGCCATACTTAGTGCATGGTCCTAAACTTTATAGTGTCAAAATTTTGTGTAATCAAAAATAACAGGTATAATATTTTTTAATCCAGGAAAAATAGAGAAAAAATACTTTTGCTCAGCAATTTATGAGAATGTCAATTTTACCGTTCCTTTTCCACTGCTTCAGTCAAGGCTGGCACTGGGAAACCCGCCTTGGCACTGAGCACCAACATTTTTTCCCTCCTTATACTCTACTAATTGGATGGAACAATTTAACTGCGTTACTTTCAGAAAAAAAGTAAGATCTAAAATTAGAGAGTGGGTAACAGACAAGCAACCATTCAGTGGCTGTGTAAACTTCTGAAAATTAATGACAAAAAAGGATAAAAACCCGTTCAGGCATCAACAGGCCATTTGGCTACATTGCAAAAGAAATAATTTCCTAATATAAATAGGAAGAAGAACATCAAGCCACGTCTGAAGCTTTTTACAAGATCCCAGAGCGGGCACGTTGCGTCTGTATAAATAATTATGATCGACGAAACCAATCATATGTAATTTAATAAACTAAACAACATGTATCGTAAGACTGCAATTTGTAATTTCAAACGAATATATATATTAAATACTGTGGAGTTTATGTAGTTTCGCTCAGTTGCGTCAAAAAGTTTCCTAATTGATGAAATACTCGAATATTATTTAGAGTGCCTTAATTATTCAGGTCTGACGTTGGAGCTCCGCAGCTTTTCATATTATAAAGCGAGGAGAGATGTCTCAGTTGGAGCGAAAAATTTAAAAGCCAAATAATTCACTCCCTGTCATTTAGCTGCTCAGTTCATTTTCTTAGTTAATTAACTATTTACGTTCCTTTCATTAACCAATTAGACAAAAAATCGTTACTTCTTGTGAAAGATATTAATTATAGGGATGTATATAAATTCGACCATAAGAAATTTAATAAATTAAATGATTAAATTTTATTAGGTTTACGAGCAGATACTTATAAGGGAATTTGTGACTTTTTTTACAATACAATTTGAAGTAAGCTTGGAAGATGCTTATGACCGAAAATTACCGAAGATACTTAAGAAATAAACTGTCTTTATAATAACATGGATTTTAGTTTATTATATATTATTTTTTTTAAGTTATAAAAGTCAATTTTTTAGATTTAATTCATAAGCTCGTCTTTTTATGTACCTATACATTAATGAGAAAAGGGCGATACATAAGGGCGATGTAATGTTTCTGTAGAAACCTGCTTACAAGCTTCCTAGAATAGGTGCTCACTATTATTGTCCTTATCGAGTGATAGTAGTGAAACCATTCCTACTCCGAGATAGCAGGTAAAATTTTTGTGAATAGTTTTCCTGAAACTTACAGTTTTCACCAACTCTTTTTCGCAACTTTAGCATGGTTTCAAATATCATGCAGGTCAGTTCCCAGAGTTACAGAACAAGGATTTGTTGGTTTGAACACTTCCCAAGCACCCGATTTAGTGAAAGAGATCTGTGATGAGCGATTTATCTGTCGTAATACTCGTAATATACCCATCGTAGCTAGTCAGATTCTGCAAGCTTAATTGTCGCATTGCTTCAGTCGCGCCCTCACCCACGGAAGGGCAGAGCTTGACCCTGCTCGCAGTGTTGACCGACCCTGTTACGCGGCAAGCTCTATACACCTTTTCTCCGAGTCTCCTAATACCGTTGCGAAGTTTATGCGGAAAATTCTCGGTCATAAGAGGGATCGGTCACAATAAATCTGTCAGAGTGTCTGGAAGCGGATGCTGTTTAGAATGTTCCATGAATAGAAGATGTTTAGAATGTTCCATGAATAGAAGATTCAGAATTCTTAAAAGTTCTAGAAGGCGTTCCAGAAAAACACAAAGGGTACATCTAAGCGGTGCTAGTAGCGGTGCGAGTTCAGTTCAGTGTACAGTTCATCGGTTATTTATTGGCGGAGAATTCTCTGAATTAATCTGGACTGATAGCAAAAATATTGATTCAGGCAGTGGCGTGCAAAAAATGATGCTCATAACTCTCACTATATGGACAAAATCTTGTTAATTTTCACCTGATAATATTCAATATCAACCACGCCACCTATGGCAGGTGCAATTGGATGAACGTTTTAAATGATAAACACTCATTATCGAGACAATCACAAAGATAAGAGCGAACAAAAAATCGAATGTTCAGGGAGATCCATGCAAAAGTGTTAAATTATTTCTGTTCTCTATGCATTTAGATAGGACTTTTTTGAATCACGAGTATACCGATAAAAATTTTATTGCTTATCAATTTTCAAGAATTCTCCGTCAATAAATAATCGATGAGCTGTAGACGGCGACTAAGGAAGCGATAGTAAGTCAGCGATATAATAAGGCGATAGTAGTGTTATTATAGACAGTGTAGTGGAGAGGGTTTGTCAAAAAAAAGGCTCCATCCGCCTTGGACTCGAGAATTTTTTTTGATTTTTTTTTCATAAAGTTGGACCCCCTCTTCATCTTGGTGGCATTTTCAAAAATTTAATCGACGCCCTGGCGGAGAAATGTGCATGCGAAGACATCGGCAATGGGTTTTTTGCACATAACTCGCTTAAGTCAACTCTAAGCATAGTAAATATCCGTCGAAAAATGAAGCGCTCTCGAAGACGGGTAATTTGAACTTTGACTGGTCCAAATCCGTCAAACGGTTCTCGAGATATCGCATTTACAATTTTAAGGCCCTTTCTTCAGGGTTCCGCCGCGGTGCGAATACACCGCCGTCCGTGTTCGCGTGTTTTGCATGGAAAAAATCGACTTAGGGACTTAATTTTTTTTTCATCGACAGACAGCAGTGTCCTCAATGATGCCTGAAATTTTGAAGCCGCTATCTCGATTAGAGGGGGAGGGGGAGGGCAAATCATAATTAAAATTCAAATTGCTATAACTTTCGCTAATATTGGGGCCTCGGGCCCAACCAATGGGAGACGACACTTTGGAAATGGTATTTTTTTTTCGATTCCGCCAATATTGGCAAGATGCCCGCAGAAAAATCGATTTCACTCCCCCCCTTTTTTTTTTTCTTAAAACTGGTTTTTTGCCATGAAAGAAGGGGGTGGGGGTAAAATTTTTTTCGTCATCAGACGAGAATTTTTTTATCTTTGATTTGAGCCCCAGTAGACCTCGATCGGACCATTATTAAGGTCACAGGGTCACCAAACGCGTTTGGTCCTGTAGAATGGCAAGGATTAGGGTTAGCGGGTTCCGCTAACCCTAAGGATTAATTGGTTTACATATCACGTCCATGTGCAGGCCCTAACTGAGATAACGACATGGGGTAAAAAAATCTTGAAAAGGGACACTTAGCCCTAAAAAATGCCGGGTAGCGGAACCCGCTAACCCTAATCCTTGCCATTCTACAGGACCAAAAGCGTTTGGTGACCCTGTGACCTTAATAATGGTCCGATCGAGGTCTACTGGGGCTCAAATCAAAGATAAAAAAAATTCCCGTCTGATGACGAAAAATTTTTTTCATGGCCCACCCCCTTTTTTCATGGCAAAAAACAGTTTTAAGAAAAAAAAAGGGGGGAGGGAAATCGGTTTTTCTGCGGGCATCTTGCCAATATTGGCGGAATCGAAAAAAAAAAAAACCATTTTAAAGTAGGCATTCCAAAGTGTCATCTCCCATTGGTTGGGCCCGATGCCCCAATATTAGCGAAAGTTATAGCAATTTGAATTTTAATTATGATTTCCCCCCCCCTCCCCCTCTAATCGAGATAGCGACTTCAAAATTTCAGGCATCATTGAGGACACTGCTGTCTGTCGATGAAAAAAAAAAAATTAGTCCCTAAGTCGATTTTTTCCATGCAAAACACGCGAACACGGACGGCGGTGTATTCGCACCGCGGCGGAACCCTGAAGAAAGGACCTTAAAATTGAAAATGCGATATCTCGAGAACCGTTTGACGGATTTGGACCAGTCAAAGTTCAAATTACGCGTCTTCGAGAGCGCTTCATTTTTCGACGGATATTTACTATGCTTAGAGTTGACTTAAGCGAGTTATGTGCAAAAAACCCATTGCCGATGTCTTCGCATGCACATTTCTCCGCCAGGGCGTCGACTAAATTTTTGAAAATGCCACCAAAATGAAGAGGGGTTCCAACTTTATGAAAAAAAAAAAAAAATCAAAAAAAATTCTTGAGTCCAAGGCGGTTCGAAAGTTAGACCCTCTCTACTAGTATATGATTTACTGAAGCAGCAGTAATAGTAGTGATATTATACCTGACCTGACCTGACCTGACCTACAGAAGGAAAAAACATAAGAATATTTTAAACATTTAATAAAAAAAAAACTTTTGGCATCCCATATCTTTCCTTTAAAGTAGTGTGACAAAGTTCTGCAGTTTAATGAAAAATTTGAATTAAATTTTGGACTTCTCTCTCTATATTCTCGGAGAATTTTTAAAGTATAGATCTTTCGTTACTATAGTACTTTTGGAAAACAATTAGTGTTAATGAATTAAAGTATAAAATTATTAACAAAATTATTATTTAGAAGGACTACACCTACCGACTAACGACACTAACTGGCTGCTCTCTTGTATTTGTTATGTATTTCACATGGTTTCGCATGAGAAGTTAAGTGTAATTTTTAATTATCATATCTCTGGTAACCACTAATCACTTTAATACAAACGTGTCTGTTAATTTTCACGACTTTATATCCTCGTGGTAATAGCGCTGGCGCTGGGATTCCCCTACAGAAAATGATCAAAAAAGTAATATTCATTAACTATTTCTACAAAAGCAACTCCTCTTTTCATTATATTCACATCATACGTCCTAATTTTTCTTGTTTTTAATTCGACTCGCGCGCAGATTCCCCTCTTCTCATTAGTACTTCACCCCGTTCACACACTTTAATTGGCTAGGTTTTGTGTTTCCCATTTCTTCCCTTTTACATGTGAACGGGAGATATTATTTAAGCCGCCTGAGCATTTTGTTTCAAATATCCTGCATTTAAAGAGTGTCCCTTTGTGCCCTTCCTTTTATTAGGAACCTCGCTGAGCGTCCGAATATGGAGCGGGATTTAATTTTAAACCCTAAATGTAACTTTGGAGAGAGATGGCTAAGTGAACAATGGCAATGGAATACATGCAGGATAAGAGGCCACGAGTCGAAGGGGTAGACTCTCATGGATACCTACTTACTATAGTGATGAGTTATACTGTTACCTACCTATGAAATGCGACATTTTTCCAACAATCTTTCATTATAAGATGGCCGGAACGGGTTACGAAACTACTGATGACAATATATGATCTCTCCATTACACCATAGATTAAACCGTGAAGCTCCTTGCGACTCTATTTTCTTAGGATCAATATTAGGTGAAATCACCGATACCATGGAAATGATACCAGAAATTTTTTGCATGACATTTATGAGCCCTGATGAATAGGCCCCCTGTTAAGGTATTCTTTGCCGAGAACAGTCATCTTATAAGCAACTTAAGTCACTTCTGTTTAAGACTTGTGACTGTTTTATTACATCACTACTTATATCGGCGAGATCAAATCAGTTTATGTATTTTTTCCTAACCTCTCCTGTAACCTTGTTATTACATCCTCCCGTTATCCATAATATGTAAGGCATATACATAATCTACAAGAAAAGAAAGTCGCTACTTTCCTCGAACCCATTAACCAGGTACCCATCTCTAGTCTATAACCCTTAAGTCCGGGTCCAGTTGAAGAGATTAATCCCGGGGGATTAAGCTCGGGCACTCTGGGGACTCCGGGCGGGGCCAGACAACGCGCTGCACGCCGTTCATCCGCGCTAATATTCACTCTGTATGCAAAGGTGACTCTTCGTCGAGAAAGCGGATCGATTACAGGATCGTACTAGAAACGAGAACAGTAGGATCTTTCCCCACGTCGGTAAGAAGCTAGTGAAAAACTCTCATACCTACGAGATGAATGCTTTTATTTGGTTTTCTATATTGAAGAGCATACTTATTTCATGTTGCTGTATGCATCATTTATAATTCACCAGAAGACGTTATTTCAGGAGTCTTCGCGGAGGTAAAGAGAACTAGGTCAATCTTTGAAAGTTGAAAGAAAGCGGAACGAAAAGTTTGTGTTTTATACAGGGGGTTTTCTAAGATATATTTTTAGTAATGGCAGCAGGGACAGCGAATCATCAACAGAACGTCAATAAGTACATCGGCATAGATATTTTCAATAAAGAAAATGGTCCCCAGAATATCCAAGATTTGATGCCAGAAATAGGAAGAAATACGACTCCGGAGATGCAAACAGTAAAACCAAAAATTACATTATGGAAGAGAGAAAATTATCCAGTTTATCATCAAAAACAATACATACCTAGTAGATTCTCGCCCAAGAATAAGAAGAAGAAAAAGGAGAAGAAAAAGAAGAACAAAAGTGGCGTAACAAGAGTGGGAGGTTGCCTTTACCCTTCTCAAACCTTTCCCTAACCTTTTATTTAATGTCTCGATCCAACTTCCTTTTCAAAGGAAGTTGATAAATGTTTGTGGAATGTGAAGGAAAGGTTTGAGAAAGGATAGGGAAATATTTGTGAGAGAGAGGAAAAATGAGCGAAAGGTTTGGGGAATATAGCCCCCCTCCCTATTTCCCAAACCTTTTAAGTAGGAGCCGGTTAAAGGTCACGATGGTCTGAGTAGAAGCTCGTCTTCATCAGGTCAGAGTTTCGCCGTCGAAAGTTTCAGTCCATTCTAAAATCATCAGAATTTATACGAATGAAAATAGAAGAAGATTCTAGAACGCCAACAAGATGTTAGAACAACAGAACAGACGATTCGCCATTTCAACTCTCTAGACTCTAGAGCCGCCGAAGAATGTTCCATACAACCACATTCTAGATAAATAGGCCAGAATCTGGACGACCAAGAAGAACCCAACTCCACAATCCAAGTTCATAGTCCAACTTCTATGTTTGTTGTTGTGAAATAATAATAAACAAATCTGTTCAATTATTGTATCTCATAACAAGTTCACCGTAACAGAAGTGGGAATTAAAAAATCATGGCGTAATTTCTCCTGAATACCTTCGAATGAACGTGCCATGCAGAAAATCACCAACCGAATAAAAGCTTCAGCTCGAATAAGTTTTTCTCTCATTCATAAGTGGTAGGAAATAATAATTTATGACGTAAGCGATAAGAACCTCAGCAAATACACAAAGTATCTAAATGTAAAATTGAAAAGGGATAATCAGACTCAACTACAGGAAACAAAAAACAAAAAGTAATAACCACAATGATACATTTAAAAATTGAGATGACCAAAACATTGAAGAAGCTGTGGATTTTCGAGATCAGTGGCGTTGATTGATAGTATAATAAAATTTAAAAAATATGACATTGTGCAGATTCCCCCTCTACGAATTACGTTCTATGACGACACCGGATGCCTAACGGTCACTCTCGCATTCGATCTATGTGAATAGCATTGAATTTAGGAAGTATGGTGTTTTAATTAATTAATTTTGGGTTATTATTGGAAACGCAAGAACTGTTGAGAAATGCGGTGTGCTGTTTACGATTGTCATAACGATAATAGAGCGAAATATAATATCGATAATGTGATGTTTTTACGTTTTTAGAATGATCCAGTGTTATAAACGCCATGGCAGGTTGCGTGTTTTCGTAAAGACAAATAAATAAATTCAACAAGTGCCAGAGTATGTTCAAAATATTTTAAAGCAAGTGATTATATTCGTAATCTCCAACACGAACTGCGAGGATATACAGTGAAGAGATGACGGCAGATTAATTACGCAACAATTTCAACAGAAAATTTCTAGAAAAAGTCTCAGTAGACTTCAGATTAGTAAACAAGACGGGGGAATGAAAATAATACCCCGAACACGAAAAATTTAATCGGAGATTTCAAATAATAAAATAAAACGATCATAATTTAGAGTTCGAACTGAAATAGAAAAAAAAAACTCGGGAACGTATAATATACGTTACAAGTGCTTTAATAGTTGCCAGCTTTTACGAAGTTCTACTTCACTGTCATCTATTGGTTTTATCATGAATTCGAATGCAGGATACTATTCTATATGCAATTAACATAGTTTACATGCCATTACATTAAAATTGTAATATTTGTCACTTGACATCTTTTACCACCAAGCGCCTCAATTGCTAAATGAGTATGAGCAGGTACAATTTAATAAACACTTGAAGAATAGAAAGCCTTCAAAAGCGGAATTCTCTCATGCGCATGTCAATATAAATTCAAATTTCGCGCGCAGATGAAATCCTGTGTGGTCATTGCGCCGACCTGACGAAAATAAGACCGTATTGTTTCTATATTGTTTCTGGAAAGCACCTGATAATGGCAGACTCAGATAAAATACATAAGAATCACAAAAGAGAGGAGGGGTGGAGGGTTTTCCAATACCACGCGTTTTTAAATAAATAATTAGATTAGTAATTAGTGTGTAGTATCTAAAAATAATTATAAGCATTTCTCTAATAAATAATTGGCGGATTGAGTCTGGAATTATTTTATAGACTAACCATTCAAAGTAAATCCGTTGCAATATTTTAAGTCGTTTTATCAGTTTGAAGTATATACCGATGTGATTTCAATCAAATTATTGAATCATTATAAAAAAGCAGTTATTTGCAGCCAAGAGAGGAAAGATGGGAGAGGGGAAATTCCTTTCAAGTCCTAGAGAAAATAATTATCAACTCTGCTTTTTTTACTTCCCAATTGCTATCAACCTTTTGCCCGCCGCTGCATTTCACCCTTCCCTACCTCCAAAACAATCTTTGCATGCAAAGCATCTTCTATTCCTTTGAAGGACACTTTCCCCCGTTGGTCCTTTATGCGGATCCACCCGTCCTTGATCCGGAGTTATGGTCCCCGCGACGCTGAAACGGACGCGGTGTGATTGTCACTGATCCTGGCATTAACGTCCCCCCTTTGCAGACGCCGGTGCGGGGACGTGGTCGCTGCGTGACCAGAATGCACCGGCCGCGGACATTGATCGTGGGATTGTTAACGGGGGGCTACGGGAGTAACTCTTCCGGCTGTGAGTTTGTGGCGAGGCGACCGCTGAAATTGAACCAAGAGAGGGAGAATTGGAGGTGCAGACTAATGGAGACGTGGTGAAATATTGAAGTCATGTTTCCTAGTTGTTACTTGATAAAAAGTATTCTACAACCAAGGTCAGGTTTAAAAGGCGACTAAGATGATGACTTCTGCATGGAGAAGTAAATTTTAACGCTTATTTTAAACTAATTAAGATAGCACAATGTTTCTTTCATTGTTGCTTCTTGACAGGAAAGGACTAAAATACATTTTTTTTTCAAAGAATCATATTATAACACTTTTATAGGGGAAAATCTATATACAATTTACGATAACAGATTAATGAATAAAGGTTCTGCACCCCGACTAATACCACTTGTAGAAGCACAATTCCTTTAGTGTGGAAATAGAACACAACAATTCAGCTAACACTGTTAGATTCCGTTCCTGTCACTGTAATAGGAGTAAATCGCGGTGATCCATGTGATCCGTTAGGGTGGCCGGGTGATAAATACCCCGTGTGCGGGGCCGCGATAGCCAACGCTATAAAACACCGCCCTTATCTCAGGGTAATGCCGGACACTTGCACTCGCCTCGCCGCACACGGTTCAATGCCAGGGGGATGGTTGTTATCCTATGGAGGTAAGCTCTGTTGGTGGGGGGCGGAGATCTGATGGCTTGAGCGGGTGGTTTACATCCTGTCTTAACAAAATACTATCGGATTAAATTGTGCGTCGCAGATAAGGTTAGCACCCCTATGATGTTAGTGTTATTTGTTATGGGTTAGTGTTTAAGGGAGTTTTGAATGGTTGGAGTCGATGGATTTTAAAAATATCGATAGAGGGGGAATAACGCCGGAATGCGCGTTGGGGGTATTTGTTTGCGATAAAGAAATGTTTTCACTTCAATGCCTCAAATGTATCATTTCAGTACCTAATAACATAAATTACTTATTTTTTCCCCTTTTTTAGTTATTTAATTTATTCCATTATAAAAATTCGCTGTGCTTTACCATCTTTCCCTTCAACTTATTCAGGATATGCAGAATATAAGGGTTGCGTCAACGTAGATTAAAATCACATCTTAGTAAAAAATATTTGTATATAAATTTGTAACGCATTAGTGCGGTAAAGTTTTTTTTTTTGAATACCTTAAGTTATCAAAAAGGTGAAACAGAAATCATTTTCCCGAGGTAAGATTCTAAACGACCTTTTTATAAAAAATATCCTGTATAATTTCAACGTCCTTGTTCAACGTGAAAGTTTTTAAAGCGTCACTCAGGGAGATCACGTGGAAAATACTCGCGCATAGAACGCGAGAAAATTATTCATATTATTGACCGAAAATGGCATAATTTGAGGTGACACCTAGAATGATAAGGATAAAGGAAAAAGTCTTATTCTCGCTGAGTTTGAGACTTTATTTTTTCTTTTATTTGGTTACATGTTTCGGCTCTTCGGCCATCATCAGACCATAAAATAAACTGTAAGTAAAAAGGTATATTGTGAGTATAAAACTCAGTCATAACTAGCTGGATTGGAAATATAAAAATACAAAAGATATTAATTAGTTAAGGTGTACAACTTACAGTCGTCTCTATGTCATAACAGACAATTTCGGCTCATCAAGCAGGTTGAAGCAAACCATCACACACATCAGCTGCGGGGTTAAAATAACATAAAATCGAAACAAGGGGTGTACCCCCATAGAGTCATCTTGAACTCGTCTAGGAAGTCAAAGACCAGACAAATATATAAAACATTGACTAAAACACCAAGGGAAACGGAAAGGGCATCGTTTGCGTTTCCGTTTCCCTTGGTGTTTTAGTCAATGTTTTATATATTTGTCTGGTCTTTGACTTCCTAGACGAGTTCAAGATGACTCTATGGGGGTACACCCCTTGTTTCGATTTTATGTTATTTTAACCCCGCAGCTGATGTGTGTGATGGTTTGCTTCAACCTGCTTGATGAGCCGAAATTGTCTGTTATGACATAGAGACGACTGTAAGTTGTACACCTTAACTAATTAATATCTTTTGTATTTTTATATTTCCAATCCAGCTAGTTATGACTGAGTTTTATACTCACAATATACCTTTTTACTTACAGTTTATTTTATGGTCTGATGATGGCCGAAGAGCCGAAACATGTAACCAAATAAAAGAAAAAATAAAGTCTCAAACTCAGCGAGAATAAGACTTTTTCCTTTAACATTATCATTGTTCCTCGCAATGGGTCTCCGTGAAATTTTTTTTAGAATGATAAGGACAGAACAACTCCCTGTTAGGTAATGTAATTTACAGAGGAGCGCAGGCAACGAAACGGGCAACAAGCGCGCGTGTGGACGTCACGGTTGGACATCTAAAGATCGAGTAACGCTTACATGTTAGTGCTGTGTCTCCACTTTTTCAAGAGGTATGCAAAGTACCAGTGTTTTCTTTGCAAATTAGATTGCATCTTTTAAAGTCTAATGTTAAATGTCTAAATGTCTACTAAAAAAAAATAATGACAAGCAAATTTTACAGAAATCATGACTGAATACTTCTTTTGAGTCAATGGACAATTGTCCAACATCTCACAGTCAGCTTTTATAGAACCTCTTAGATACCTTCGCATAAGGTCTGGTATGATATTGCTTGGTATGAAGACTATATTCCACACTTGAAGAAAAAATCTCAATCCATTAACAGACGATGGTGCTGCCACGAGTGCAAAAAGACCTTAGAAGCTAAAAATGCAGCATACCATACCTGAAACGATCTTTCCAAGAGTAGAAAGAACCGCATTAGATTGTCGAAGACGAAAAGTAATGGATGGCTCCCATCAACATGACAAAATACTGGGTGGATAGAGATAAAGCAAAGAAACTGGTCTCTGAAACATCTGGTAGCAGATCCTTCTGGTCCCTAGAAAAGGCAGTCTAACAAAATTTCACATCAAATTGCTTCCATCAACATTGTGATGACGGCAGCATTGCAACATCACCAATCGATAAAACCAATCTGTTCGCCGAACTATTTGCCGAAAATTCAACTATACATAGCAAAAGATACCCTCTACCATAAAATCTGTGGGAGAAAAGACATCCGAAGTGGTCTTTGGGCAACAAACGATCAGGCGCGAACTGAAGTCACTTATTGATACCATAAGCTTTGAGGATCAGATAATATCCCTGCAGCAGAACTAAAAAACCGTCCCCCAGAGAGACGATCTCAAAACAAAGAAAAAGCAACTAGGCAGCTATCAAGCAATCGCCTTTCCTCCCAGCTAGCGAAGACAGTGAAGAGGGTTATCAACTCAGAGCTACTTCACCATGTATAATAGAGGCCTGAAGTTACTCTGAATGATCGTCAATTGGATTTCGCAAGAAGCGATCAACAGCAGACCTTATTGCAAAATTAAATCATCTGCATGTGAACCTCGATCATTGAAAGGTTTGGGGACGCACATGCCTTGGATAAATCTACAGCATTTGATAGTATTTGCCATTAGGAATTTCCAACAAGCTTTCCTTTATAGTATGGACTCCCCCCTCGGCAGTGTTGCCATTTTCTGTTTCTTATCAAATAGACGTTCCCACATCGTAGTAGAATGAGCATAATCGAATTTCCACAGCACTAACACCAGTTCTCCAAAGCTCAGTGTTACAAGAATATTATATTAATCGCTCATAATTCTGCATGCTTCTAAGGGTGTCTACAATCAGCTGTCACGATTGTATTTATTATGTATTAGGCATCCTATTTGTGTATAAAAATGTAGTAATTTGATAAAGTCTAATTAATAATAATTTTTCCGCTTATACATATAACTAATTAACTTACTTGTTCTTCTATAACATACCAAACATATTACTTTAAACATTTTGATAAAAAAAAAGTAAAAAATGATTATAATTCAGACGATATTGAATTCCTGACTGTCAGGTCTTAGAGCGGCTTTCCTCCTCGATGTAATAAAGCCGCCTTTGGGTTTTATGATTCCCTTGAACGAGTGATTCTCTTTGAGCGCACTTTTTTCTTTTTATTAGACAAGTAAGAAACGCTAATTAGTAAATTTCTTGCCTCCTCCCATCAATTAAATCGAACTTTTAGTGTTCCCATTGCTCTAGTTCTGTCCGGAATTGTTCCGAATCGGCTTTTGTATGCTTATTCCATGCCCTATCTGGATATAGGAAGTGATTTACCGGCGTAGGAATTCATTAACGGACGGGGGCAGCTCATGAATTTCATACGCCTGGAGACTATGCAATCGATTCCCTATCGAAGAACGGTGATTTAGTGGGGAACAGCTTTCGAGTTGATCAAATTCCGCATCAAATCAGACCTTTTCGCAGAGTCGGCCGTTTCTTATGGAGTGAATTGAACGCCTTTTGATTTTAATTGTGAATTTCATTCGTCATTTTTATTAGATAACTCTTTTCTTGATCAATCGTGCTTGAAGTTTTACGTCGCTTGCTGTGGGTATTATGACCACATCAACTCTAACGAGAGGGTTATTACTTTCAGATTTGAAGTAGACATTTCAAGTTTAACTTTATGGTCATGTTTGAGATTGCTGGTATAAAATTCCTGATCGACGTTGCAGGCAAGTACTTACTTGTGATGCAGGTAACGATATTATAAAATCAGCAAATACCTACTTAACGATAAACACCCTTTCTTGAGTTTCATATTTGACCAAATGCAAAATCAAGTTGTAAAAATTTTATCACGAAAAACCTTCAGCGTGCATCGCAAGAAAGGGACTAAAAAGCATACCAAATGTGAGTGTGGTCATATATTTAGGTTTTATTGATTGCGTGAAAATACATAGGTAATAGAACTTTTAGATTATTTTTTTGAGAATCATAAAAAAATAGTAGGTAGGTATCGGATTCTCCAAGTTTCCTGAATAATAAGAATCACAAAGTTTGTCGCAAAAGTTTCGCAGTAAAAACAATACCGACTGTATGATGTCATTTACAACTGTTAGCGATGCTAAGAAAGGAGATAAGAAGTAAATGAGACGGACAAATTGCTTTAGTTTTTGCGTTTCCAATCTCCATTTAATTTGCTTTCGGACATTGGCTAAATAACGCTATTCCAGTGTTTCTCCGCTTTTGCGACTGGGAATGCGATGTTTTGGCCGGCTTTATCTCCCCGTTGGGCCATTGTAGTGTCTTATGTTTTGTTTTATTATAGTTCTGAAATTGCTATTGGTTCTTATTTCCTTGAACGAGAACGATATTGAGATTGATGAAGGGACAATTGCGGCCATATCGTTTTCAGCATCGAAATTAATATCTGAGATTTTGTATCAAAAGGATAATAGGTAATTATGTTAATAAAAATACTGGTTCAAATTTTCCAAGATTTATAGAGGGAGGGAAAGATAGAAAAGCATACTAATAGGATATAATGCTTAATAAGGACAT
The DNA here is from genome assembly GCA_910589415.1 of Malachius bipustulatus. NCBI lineage: Eukaryota > Metazoa > Arthropoda > Insecta > Coleoptera > Melyridae > Malachius > Malachius bipustulatus. Next base: position 13,567,082 of record OU342636.1, read on the forward strand.
AGAAGAATTTTTTATAGATATAAAGACTGTGCAGCGTACGGTACCTGTATTACCAACTTACCAACACTGAAGCTTAGGGTAGCGCATTCTCGGTAGCACAAAAAGTTAAATTACGTTCTAGAAATATCAGTTTTTCCATTAATATACATACCACCGTTTAAAAATTCACACAATTTGCTACTAAGTCAACGTATTTTATAAAAATTGTAAACTTTTGATGTGATAGAGCTAGAGAGCAGAATTTTAAATAATAAAAAGATAGGTTTCTACCTGTCCGCGTTGCTTAGAGGTAACTTTTTAATATGTTAAGTTTTCTCGCTCGTCCTCTATCAATATTTATGCTATTAATGAGATATTCTGGACAAAAAATGCATCCAGCACGCAGTTATGGTTGCAGAAAATACGGTGCTCAGAATTTTCGTATAAGTACCTACCTTAAAGTTTGCCAGGTTAAATTACATGTTACAATTAATTACATTAATTATTACATCTTGATGAACCAACCATATTTTTAAAAGGCTCAGTGTGGGAGGTTTTTATAAATATTTTTTTTGCCAGTCTTCCTATCAAGGCCGTAACATGTTTTTACTACCCACTGAAAGAAGAGTCCTCGGTCTCTAGTTGTGTTAATATGCAGTTTCATATTTCAAACTTTGCCTTTTCCCCCGTGATACCTAAGCTTGTGACTAAATTGAACAAAAACTTAACATCCAGCTTTTCAAACATCTAAATTATATTAAGTAAACGTCAATGAGTGAATGCACTACCATAGTAAGCATCAGTGTCGGTAATACAGGTACCCTAATGCAGCGCGCGCAAGAGGCTCCACCACAGCAGCTGCTAATGCTTTAATACGCGGAATCCAGGTGTCCGAAATAATTAGTGAAGGAATGCGTAAGCGGTAAAGCGGTTACCGGTTATAAGCTGAGATGGAGGAGTAGTGGGTAGGTCCTCCCTAGATGGGAGGGAATCCCACACTCCCCCTGAAAAGGACAAAAAAATTATTTTAAATAAAATTAATAGGTACTGTCCGAACAACACGCTTATTTTAAAATCTACGAATTTTAAATTTCTCTCAACTTAACATAAAGTTTATTATTTTAAAGTCATTAGTTATGAAAGTCAAATAAGTTGAACTATAAATCTCCTTATACACAAAATTAATTATTGGATTATAGCTGATAGCTGGATTTTTCTTATATTTATATTAAACGGAGATTCTCATTTTCTTGTTAGAAAATTGTTTCTATTCAGAACCAACGGTCCATCACTAACAATAATAAATGAAAGTACTAATCTATTTTGCTTGGTCATCATACTTATCAAAAAACTTCTTTCATAATCTTCAGTTTCTTTCCGGAACTTTCTCCCTTTGTGTTGACTGGCCCTTTATGACGAGCTTGTAAGTGGGTGGAGTATTACTGACCCTGTGCAAGGGTCGTTGATGATAAATTCTCAACAATTTGAAAAATCCGTTAGATCAATATTACTTAGATTAATGAATGGATGTTTTCTTTTATAGCACGATAAATATTAAATTATATGAAACCTTTTTGCATGGTCATCACATTGATTAAACAAAACGTTTGAAATCTTATTCTTCGCTCCCGTTTATAAGACGTTCTCCCCTCGTTATTGAGGCACCCTCCTGACGATAGCTGGCAGATTCTCCATTATTATTGCATAATCCCTCAGCTGGATGCCGTGAAAGGTTTCTTCTCCTTTTTCTCGACGTTTGATGTGACGGAAAATATCGAATTTGGTTGCTTATAAATACAAATATTACGCATACCAATAGAGCAATATTGGAATAATTTTCTTTAGGTAGGTATACAATTTCTAATAGTACCTGCCTATAAGATTTTTTTCAATTATTGATATTTACAGTTCTGTTCTCAAATAAAATTTAACTTGAAGGAAAAAGTTGAACCCGCTTAAAAGGCAATCCTTGTAAGTAAAAATCGATATCTCGTTAATTGGATAAAAATTAGTAAATTTCGGGACAAGGATGGGAAACTCTTGTAAACTACCTACGAATCTCTAAAACAGCAGTTTATTAAATCAAGATATTACCGGGTATTTTCAGAAAATTTCAAAATGTTTTTTATATATTTTTAAACTACTCTTCTTCCGATTGCAATGAATTTTCTTTTTTTCATTTCATATCTTAAAAAGTTACCGGAAAAAATATATTTTGCACATTTTTTCCCAACCCAGAGATCAGTTCTATTTGCAGACCTAGGTTAGCTGATTTTTTCCCAACCCAGGTCAGCCCATTTTTTTTCAAGTCCCTTCATCTCATTGATCTCCAACCCTGGTAAGTCCATTTTTTTATAAACCCAGGTCAGCTATAGAATTTTCGTCGTTTCATATCATTCCAAAAAAAATTACTGAATTTTTTTTAGTCAAACTATAAACTTTGAAATAATGGATACCTGAAACAGAATAAATCTAAAAATAATCTTCTTAAGAACCTCTCAATGTCTTTGGGATCAATGTCACTTAGCCTTTACCTCTACTTAATTCAACTATTTTTCCATCCTATCCTTTTCACTACTTATTTCTTTTTCACTCTTTTGTCGCACTATGAAACCATCATCTTATCTTTCTTTCTAGTTTCTCATCAATTAGTTAAACGCACGATAACTCCAACATGAGCATTCGTCCCAGAAGCCTCTCGGCGACTGCTGGTACTGGTACATCCAACTGCCTGCCAGCTATTATTGCATAATCCTCGAGGGTGAAACGACGTGAAGAGCCAGTCACTTTGCTCCTAAAGTACCGTCTATACATGCTGGGATGCGGTGATTCTCCACGTGCATTCTGTATCTAATAACCAAGGAGAGCAGGAGAATGATGTAAGGAGTAAGAGCAGTGCAGCTGCTGCGATATGCAGTAAACATTAGGACTTGGTTTCTCAGAATTCTCGACATCGTGACATTTTCCTGAAACACCGAGAAAGATTTTGAAAGTTCTTAAATTCTCAAAAGAAATTCATCGAAAATTCAGTTATAGTTGAGAAGACCTTTACGAGTTTTCGCAAAATTTATCTTTTGAACAAAAGTCAAAACATTCGACTTAGATTAGATTAGATTTCTTTTGAGTGGGCCATTGTGACACATCCACTACGACCGGAAGTCTATTGTGGCTCACATCTAGTCGTGCTGCATTAACCCCATCAGGTCAGCTGCCCTAAGGAAGCTGAACATCTTGACTGTTGCCAATGTATCCAGGTCGTCCGGTGTCTCTCTCCAAGATTATTCATCTTCCTTTTTGTCAGGGAAGATTTGTTTCTCCTCTTGGTGCAGCGGAATCGAGCTGTTTCCGGGAGTCGAATTAGAACCGATCTTCATAGCTTCTTCAGTTGCCTGGAGATCGAGGTTTTGGCTCTCCTCGTCAGAGCATATTTGTTATACACAATCCATGGATGACCCACGAGTGGCTAGAAAAAATGGTCTACTTCCCGCAGAGCCTGCATGCAAGGAGTAAGGCCAATACAACGGGGTGCTCCCCGTGTCCCGAGGTTATGTTTGCCGCTAAGACTGAGCTATCCACAGTCATGAATCTCTTCAGGGCGCCCAATACCTTGAGGTTTGGGGGGGGAGGGGGGGTTATAGTGGTGCCTGATCCACGCAGTCCGGACGGTCAAGACCCACATATATCTTTGTTCGTGAGGCATGCCCACGACACAGAGTGATATACGGTTTAACGGAGAGCCTACATTCGGACATTCTCCGGCGCCGTTGCCCCTAGTGCAGACCTTTAGTCACGACACGACAACTTGGTTGGGGGAAATATTGCACTTACGATGTTTTGTAAAAAAGCATTTTCTCAACCCAGGTTAGCTAAGTTTTTCCCAACCAAGTCAGTTTTTATTAAAACCCAGGTCAGCTCTTTTCTGTAGACCCAGGTTAGCTCATTTTTTCTCAATCCAGTTTAGTTATCCTAGTATTTTATATTGTGCCAGGTACATTTCACCTATTATACTGAATAAATTTATGTTGTTCAAGGGAAAATAAACTAAAGCTTACAAAATTGCTTGTTGAATCAGTTTCAAAGCGCCTTACAAGCGTTTTTGAATTTACCAGAACGGGCCTTTGTTGTTACTAGTAAATTGAATACACTTTATCCATGCGGTTAAAGGTTAGAGATTCTTGTTATACGTTTACGTTGTTTTATCGCAAAAACTGAAACAAAATAACCAAAAACACTAAAATATCGTTTACAGGAACATCTTTCCATAGTACTAAGAGGCCGAGACTGTTCAAGCTGTTATCGACATGCTCGCGCGTTCTCTCTTATTATCATAATGTTATAAACTGAAAGGCATAATCTAATCATACCGCGAATGCGGCGGAAAAGCGCGCTTGTTTTCTCCCAGAGGCGCTTTGTGTAAAAGGTATGCGTTATGCGTTTCCCGTTCTCGGCATAACTAAAAATATAACCGTTCTCGTTCTCCTTAACCATGCCACCATTCCACTTGGAAGAGATTTCATATTAAACCTGTGACAATTGCATGAGTCGTTTCCACTGGGAATAAACAGGGAATCTCGCGAGTAGCAAATAGTTTAAGACAAAGCACGAAGCTGTGTTTGTTTTACTTTTAATGCACTTTCCTTCATGCGACAAGCGAGATAATCTTGAAGGCCACTTAAATGATATAAAGTGAAGCGAGACTCCTTAAACTAACCTTTAGTATGAATAGAAATGATATTTTTACCCAATAGGCACTTAGGGCTTAGGCATTTCTTTAAAATAATTCATTTGAAGATAAATAAATCGCAAACCAATAATCCTCTAAAGTTTTATTCAACTTTCCATTTGAAATAAAAAGCCAGCCATTTTTTTTTATTTTAGAAACGACGACGTAATTGAACAGACGCCCTCGTAAATCGAAAGGAACAATAATTCAATTTTCCAGATCTACATGATTCTTGTTGTGTAGAACATCCGAACTCTCAGAGATATTGAAAAACTTTCCGACGACGCTTTAAATATTCATCCAATATCTTCTCCTCTATCATGAGTCCCGTCCGCGCTACTGTATCCCGTGCTGTATAAAACCCAAACAGCCTGGTAAATTATAAATCCCAATCCGCTAACCAGATGCATTATTAAACCTCGTGAAATCCGGAAACCCTTTCGGCTTTATCTCCTTACAGCCTCTCCGGATGCGTGAACCGGATCCCGGACGAGCGGGCTAAAATCGGGGAAAAATACATGACACACAAGTTAGTTCCGGGTAAAACTCTCTTGGTCTTGGTAAAACCTAGATATATCGGGTGGATCAAAGAAAGGATCACAAATTTCTGGAATTAGGTAGGTACGTATTTTCTCATGTACTCTTAATATTTTGTTTCGAAGGTATTAGATTTAGATTTAGATTCCCTGTGAGTAAGCCATCGTGACACCTCCATCTTTCGAAGATATTCTTTCCTCAAAATGTGCAAACACTCTATTGTTAGCTTCCAATATAAACATTAGTGGAGGATAACTGTGAAATCTATTGGTACGACTCAAGATTATTGTTAACCCCACTTCTTTAAAACCAATTTTATCGGAGACTTCATATCTATTTTGTCCACCCTGTGCATTCCTCATATATGGAGCAACTTTCGCGACAAGGATTTTCCTGCCTTGGGAGCAAAAAGGGATGGGGGTCAAAGGGCTCCACATCTCCGAACCATCGATCATCGCCCTAAAAGGATTATGTTATTCGGTGACAGGCTAAAGAAACACATCAGCTCAAGTCACGCTGCTTTGATTCTAAAGAAGCGTCCCGCTTAGATCTCTGTCCTCCTATCCTCTCCTTCAGCTGCTTTAGGATACTTTTGAGGCATCTATTGAAAAGTTAACAATGATTTTCGGAGATTACAGAGGAATTTAGAGATTGATTATTTTGGTCAAGGGGATTTGGCTACTTACAAGGTAAGTCATATTTTACCGTATACAGAGGGTGAATCAAATACGGGCTACATCATTGAGAGCTCGGAAACAAGAACAGATAAGGACTCGGTTAAATTGAGTAAAAGCTACAAAATGTAATGCTTCATAATAATCTGAGAAAAAAAATTTAGTTAGGTATCTCCAATAGTTTTTGAAAAAAGTGAAAAAACTTAAATTTTCAAAATTTTAAATTCCCATATTATTTGAAAACATATCAAAAAATTGAAAGCACATTCTCACGGCCACTTTTTTTGCCAACAACAAAATGTAATAAGATTGAACGTTTATAGTTTCCGCTGCCATTATATCAACTTTATTTTTTTAAATACGGAATTGGTTTTTTTCTTAATTTTAAAAGGAAATGGTGCCCTTAATTTATTTTACACAGTTTTATTTCTTTTATAAGATTTAAAAAAATAATTTAAACAATGAAAAAAAATTCAATGCCTTTTCTGGAATAAATTTATAATAAATAATTTACTTACTTTGCAAAAGTTTAATAGTCATGAAGATATGAATTCATTTGTTATTTTTTCAATCCAGAACCGCATGGAAATACTTTTTTATTCCTTTTTTTGAAGTTTCTATATCTTAGAAAATAAATAAACTGAATAGAATAAATTAAGGGTTCTTCCAAAATCTAGACAAAAATCTAAGTCCGTATTCAAAAAAATAAAATTGATGATGACAGCGGAAATTCGTAACGTGTAACCCTCATTCTTAATTACATATTTTGATGACAAATGTGGCCGTGAGAATGAGCTTTCAGTTTTTCTAATTGGAATGGGAATTTTAAATTTAAAAAATTCCATTTTTTTTCTCATATTGAAATTTTTATACAAAATGTGGAAAATTTTGATAATTTTTATCACCCTGTATAAACATTTCAAATGCACTGTAAGATAACACTTTAAAAGTAAAGATAGGGGCATTAAAGCCGTTTTTCCGTATTTTGAGCCGTTTCCGATGTATTAGAGGTTTCATAATGAAAACTTGCAATTTTCATTTGTTTATAACTCAAAATCTAACTAATTTAAACCACAACTGTAAAACCCATTCTTACTGGATTTTCTCTGGAAATATGAAAGCACAAAAATATAAGTGTCTCATTTACAAAAATATAATTTTTTGACATAACTCGAAAACGAGATGTTCAATTGTTTTTCTGTTTTTATTGTTTTATTCAGCGCCAAAAACACTACTAGTTTTCTAATTTAATGGATTTAGTAGATCCAAAAATAACTAAGTTAGTAATGGTGCCGACTTAACTTTGAAGACCCTGTATAGCTAGAAGATTTGCCAGGGTATTAGTAGCATATTTAATAATTTTGAAAAATTTACAGGATTTTTTTTGCAAAAGAAAGGAGAGTGACCAAAAATGTTTATACCTAGATAAGTGCTAAAAAAAGTCGTGGAATCTTAAATGAGTCGCTCTGTTTATCTTCATTATAAACAGATTCAAATTTTGTAAACTGGTTTCTGAAGAGTGGTATTAATTTTCTGATGGTCTCAAAAGGAAACTTCAGTTCACTGTATTTCTCAAGAGCTCTTCGGGAATCAAAAAGGAAACTTTACTTACAGTTGATGTTGCTGGGGTGCGTTCATTTTAGGTGCTTTCCTAAATTAAGTCAACCAAATGAATGGATCTGTAGTTGAAAAGCAATCGGTCTTTCTCTATTACTTATTAGAAGATAAGGTGATGGATTGGAGGTAGCGTCGCTGGAACGGAATTATGCGAGTCTTCTTTTGAAATTTAAAACGCCACGCAACGTTCGATGTTGGGGTCGGTCACTGCCGGAAAGTCTAATAAGGTAATTAAAGATAATTGTCTGCCAGAAACACTCTGGTTGAATCTGGCGATATGTTTTGATTCCAGCTTGATGTTGAAGAATTTTTTTTCACTATCGGTGAAGAAAGACTCGTAATTGGTGGTTATAGTTAGTCACTATTAACCCCAGTTTCTAGAAACGGCCAAAACACTCGTAGGTTTTTGGTTTCAAACTAGAATCTGTCGTGCTTTTGCTTAAAAAGATACAGGCACGAAAAAAGATAAAAATATAGATTTAGGTATGGTAGATTTACAGATGAGCTTTTCGCGTCTCGCTTCCGGGCCTGCAGTGCACGTCCCTCGACGCTTTTCCTTTGTCCTGCGCTCTCGGCCCTTGGTTGGACCAATCCCGAAATATCTATATCACGCCACCTCGACGTCATCCTCTTTGACTTCCACATAGACGCTTTTTGAGCGCGTGACGCACCTTTCAGGTGATGCTTTCTGTCACGGTCAAAGGGTCCGTGAATTTATATGCGGTACTTTTAAGAAAAAGGTCGCTAGGAATTTTAGATCGAGAAAACATTTTTTAAATTGATGTTAAGGTATGCGTAAATAAACTTAAACGCCTTAAATGCGTATACATTTATATATAAGAATTTGTAAAAAGAATTTAGTTAATTTATTTGTTCGATATAATATTTAAGTTTAGATTTGATCTATCTTTTATTATTTATAATAATCGCAAAATCATTTATCTATGTAGATCCCTTATCTACCACTCCTTAATCTAGCCGACAAACTCTGCAGTTTGATAATAAATTTCAATCAAATTGAGCTTTTCCTGTACCTTCTTTTGTTCCGGCACGGCCATAATCCAATGGCTAGTCTTGAAAGTGGTGAGCTTTAGTAAAGTTCTTACTTATATTTTAACTTTATTAAGTTGCTCTAAAAGTTTCAGTAATTTTTTTGTAGAGATACGAGGAATCTGCATTTTTTCATTAACTTACTTACGATTATATTCTTGGAAGTTATCAACTTTTTTAAATTTTGCAGCTGATGCGGGTTTAGGAAATAGGTACCTGTAACAATAAGAAACAATAATTAATACATAATTAAAATATAAAGTCGGTAAAGAGAAATATAATTAAGTGTAAGCTTTTTTAATACAATGGAGTTGCTTTGAACTTCCCCTAAAATTTCTCCGGATCTCATTTAAGAAAACAATAAAAAGGATCAATAACGGGCTTCTGAATATTTCAAAGAATCACAGCTTTATTATAAAAATCAAGACCGTCTGCACCTAATAACGCAAATTCCATAGAAGTAATAATGCTTCTTTACAAATTAAGGTCGTTTATTTTCATATTCTGTTATTAAATAATCCTCTTTTTGATTCCGCCCTTCACCCTTTTGGAAGATCGGGCAACGATAAGGAAGTACAGACTCGTCTCGCTCGGAAATAATGAAGTTAATGAAGTGAACGGGATTTATTGATAATTAATAGCTTTAAGTCACGCCAGATTTAATATAGAAAAATCAACTAATCATAATTGAGATTCCTTCGTTAATGAAGTAGAGTACGTAGGTACTTGTTCTTCCAGAATGTAATTAACAGCAAAATGGCATGATTGAAATTTATTGCCTGCGTTATTAGATTCGAGAAAAGACTATCGGAATTTCTTTGATAATTTAATAAAATGTTTAAGTCAGATTAATCTAACAATATTCTTAATCCATATTTTGGTAATTAAACTGTGCTATAATACGAGCGCTGTTCAGATAATACGCGGAATGTTTGAATTGCGCGGCTCCAGTTGGTTCCAGATGAATCCGCTTGGTGTCCCAACGTGTGTTCATCAGCTGATTTAAAAAAATTCTACTGTTGGTTTTTTTCCTTTGTCGAATTTCAGAATGAGTGACCTGACCTGGAGGACCAATGACTTCCTGTAAAATTTTGGGTTAAACGGGGAATTCAGCAACTGACACATTTAGTATGATCAACATTGTTTACGGGTTTACGATGATGTTGCTATGAAGCTTATGGCCTCAAATGACATGAACGTTTCAAGAGTGATCAGCAGTCGATTGAAAACGAACAGCGTTTTACGGCTTCCCCCTTCAACTGACGATCCTCACGTCGACAAAACCAACATTATGGTGCACGTGGGTGATCGCGCAACGGTTAAGATCACTGACTGAAGTCGTTGACGCTGCCACCGTCTAAGGTTCTCAATCCCAGCTCGGCATGATTGTTTGTGTTCGTTTATAAAACTATTTATTTCTTTAAAATGTTTCTGTGGCTATATGACCTCGATTACAAAGCCAAAATTACCAAAGTGGAGCGACTATACCTTACTAACACAGACTCATGCTCCCTCTTAAAAAAAAACACCCTGGTACGGGAAAATCGACGCCTGACCAACAGGGAACTTCCTGAGGATTGTGGGATATCAGTTGGATCTGCAACGAGATTTTTACCGAAAAATTGAAGATGCACCGCGATGCTGCCAAATTTGTGCCATACCTGATGACGAATGTCCAAAAAATCAACCGCGTACAGGTTTGTCAGAAACTTCTTAAACGTTCAGAAAAAGAAGAAAACTTCTTGTCGAGGATCGTAACAGTTGATGAATCATAGGAATACGACACTGACAGTGAGATAAAGGTCCAATCGTTCCAATGAGCGGGGCAAACGTCTCTCACGCCCAAAAAAGCTCGCCAAGTTCAATCCAATGTCAAGGTGATGCAGACTTTTTTTTGCTAAGGGTGTTGTTTGCTACGATTACCATTTTTCAAGGCTTCACAGTGAATTGGAAACTTCTGAGAGACGCCTTTCGTCGCAAAAGGTCAGACATGTCGAGAAGTGGCGACTTATTTTTCCATCACGACAACGCTCCAGCCTATTTAGAACTCTCAGAACTCGTGAATTTTTGGCCAAACATTCTAGCATCCCCCCTCCTAGTCACCCGACCTTGTAATTTTTTCTTGTTCCCCAAACTCAACTTGAAGGAAAGAAGATTCGAGACGATTCCTGAAATTAATACAAATGTGCCGAAAGAGGTGAAGGGTACTACAAAAGAAACGTACCAGGAGTGTTTCAACAAATGGAATCACCGGTGGAAGTTGTACGTTGGGGAGGAGAGTTCTTTGGAAGCTGACCCAGACATGTGACTTCTGAATAAAATACATATTTTGTTTAGTAAGTTTTATGACATCAGCTCGCGTTTTAGCTGAACAGACCTCGTACACAGGGATAAAAAGATAGATGGAATGGTTGTGTTAAACCAGAGTTAAAGAGTGACACCATATCTGAATAATTCGTTTCCTCATGGATGGACCGGCAACAGAGTGCAATGCCTTGGCCAGATAGTTCACCTGACCGCACCCCGTCAGATTATTTTCTATGAGATTACTGCGATAAGAGTAATAATAATTATTACTACACAGAGACACTTCAACAACGGAACTATATGGATATATGTACATATACGCAAAATTTGCACTGTTTTTATATCCATAAGACAGGCACCTATGACTTGATACTCTTATGTTTCAACTTCAGTGAATACAACAAAAACTTTTGATTTACTTTTCAATAACCAGCCATGAAGCTATAAAATCAATGATACCGAAGCAAACCACTCAAAGTCGACCGACCGCAAACACTTAACTTATCCATCCTCGCACTACAAATCAATTACTCAACTCGTAAGTGGCGAACACCGCACCCGATTATTCATTGCATTCTGCAGCACGGAACCGCCGGGATTTCATTACCCGGGTTGCACAAGTGTCCCGCATTAGCGCCGGGAATGTCGCCTGGGCCGGGACCAACTCCGCCTGCCGGGATTATTGGAATGTCCGCAAGCCATGACAAATGTCCCCCGGGCTAGAAACCTAGTGATTGAGAAATAAACAGCCGATCGGGAATCCGATGAGGAGCGTGAAGGCATCAAGGGACTGTCAGAAGGAAAATCCCATATTAAATAAATTAGCGTAGAGAAAGTTAACGATGATTGATATAGAAGAGGGTGTTGAAGAAATGAAAATATTTTATAATGTACTATTTATAGGTACAAATTTTGTCATCGCTAGCGAGCTTTCACTCCTACAAAGTACGAAATTTCTCCGGCAATGCGAACGAATGTAAACGTTTGTTAGACGAGTGATCGGCTTTATATGAAGCACTTCGAACACGCATGATAATTGCATGGAAAGTTTCTCGAAGCTCAGGCATCAATAGTTTGGCTGTCACAAAAGCGCTAGGCCCACACACAGGATATCTACCTGCTGATCAAACACTATGCCAAGCTCGAGATCAGGAAAAACTTTTATGGACATTGAACGTGTACTTGATCTAACGATCAAAGACTTTCTTATAGAGGCTTATCATTGAATGAAGCCAAAAATGTCTAGAGAAATATTGAGAGGCAGCAACAGGCTGCAGACGGGCCAGGTTGCTTTTAGCCAGTTCGGTTGGTCTACATTATCAAACTGAACCGGAAGGAGTTAAGACTACTAGTCGAAGTATTCACCGATCATAACAGTCTGAACATGCACTTACTACTCATGGGAGAGAGGTGGGAACCACGCCACTGCTCAAGGTCAACCGCAGGGGACTGCGGGACTTGTACCCACTAAAATGCCTCCAAACTTTTGCACCCTAACCGGTACCCGGTACTAATGTCTCTACTGGGACTTTCGTCAGTCCGGGTGCTTTGGCCCTATCTTTCAAAAATCTTCAGTTCCTTAGCTGTGCTGCCTCATCTTCTCCTTTACTTGTTTTTGGTTCATAATAGAGCTCAGAAAATCGGTGATTCTCTCCCATCCTTCAGTATTTTCTATCATTCGTGGAATAAGGTTTTCCACCGTTCTCTCTTTCTTCTGCTGTTCGCACTTAAAGATCGTGTGCTGTACTCACTCTGGTCTAGTGTAACACCGAACTCCAATTCAAAACACCAGGTACTTCAGAATTTTCCCGGCCATCATCTTCAGTCACACATTGAAGGCTACGTTAACTTTTTTCACGAGTTCTTAGGTAACGTGACATCGGGCCTCTAGCTAGTGCCTATTCTATTTTATTCCAGAGGGCCCTGTGTTGAACGCATTTCTGACGTCTAGAGCTCTCAGAGCACTCACTTGGAATCTTTTCTTATCGTTGGGAAATGGATCTCCTCAAGTACTTTTTGTACGGCGCTAACCATGGACAGGGACTTCCTAAGTCCGAACTGCTCGGGACTAATGCCCTGCCTTTCGCCAAGCTCGGTCGTAAGTTTGGGGAAGATTAATTTTTCAAACAATTTCCCCAATATATTCATGGGGAAAATCGACCTGTATGCCTTCGCCTAATGGACCTGTCCCTTTCCCTTCCATATAGGGACGACTGTCGCTTCCTTTCAGATCCTTAGGAATTACCCTCACCGGGGAGTTTGTAGAAGATTCACAGCAGGATCTTCGGGCACACCTGGAAAGCTACTATTACCGCCCCCGGGATGACTTCGTGTGACTCAGGACCTGGTGGTGACGAAAGACCTGGTGCCTTTCCAAGTTTCATTCTGCCCGGTGCCTCACTCAGTTTCTCCAATGTGATTAGTGGCACGTTTCTAATTCTGTAATATGAAGGGGTTCTATATCCTGCTGCGGGAAGAGCATCTCTAATATTCCCAATATTACCCTCGTAGGGGGGGGATACTCCTACCAATCTCCTAACAATCTGAAGTCTCAGATATCCTCCTCAAATTTCTCATACAGCGGGTCCATCTCCTCGTTTTTGCTCGTCGTATCGCTGTCCTCAATAATCGTGTCTTCATTTCTATGTAAACGCTTCTCAGGCTGAGATCTCTGATCGTGCAGATTTCTTCCTGACATTTTTCTTCCTGAAGTTACAAGCTGTCGCTTGTAACTTCCTCCTCATATGTGTGCATTGGCTTCGAGAAAAATCAACAAACGTATCAAATCACCGCTTAAATTGAGTATAAATGAAAATTTTGGGTTTACTTCGTTATTCCATTTCACAACACTTTATGAAAGACTGTAATGTAGTGTGTTTTAGTAACTCCATTTACCTTAAAAATATCCTATTGTATTCTAGTGCATATTAGGAAGAATATAAGCTATAAAGTGGATGTCTCCACGCATCTTTTCAAAGATTCCCCGCAGTTTTTCCACTCCTTTTGCCTTATGTGCTGAAAGTTGGCAGATATATCGGGTCCTAATGGCATCTCCGGCCTCGCGGGGCAATAAGGCCTGGGCGGCGATCAAATACCGTTCAGTGATATCCGCCCGTTTCAACCCCAACTTTCGCCCGGGTAAATGTTGTTCTACTGCTTGCCCGGAATATTGTGATATCAATCTGTCGAGCGGTAGTGCGGGAAAAGTTTGGCAATACGTCGGCCATATGCTGGCCGTGTGGCAGGTGATCGTTGATCAAGTGTGGAAAAAGAAATTATGGAGACATAAACAAAAATCGAAGGCGTAAAGATATATTATTTTATTTATAAAATAACATAAATTATTTCCAAACAATAATTCTACTTACACATTAGCAATCAATGTATTATTTTATAAATATCAAGATATAGACGACAGTATTATATTTCTAAGGTTGGAAATATGGTTGGAAGTCCAAGATTTCGCTTCGTATAGTCGCAAGGACAATCCCTAGTGTTTCCGAACTCGGGGAGCTACTGAATGAGAGTTAAGACATATAATACCACTTAATACCTTTCTTAAACGACTGAACGAAGCCTTTTCCTTCTCTATAGTATTTCAATGACTCATCTAATTTGTATTTGATGGCATACTCTATTTGGGGGGTAATCAATGGAACTGTTCAACCCTTTTAACTTTAAACGCCTATTTTTCGTATCATTGAAATTTTACTCGTAATTCAGTATCTGCTAAACTATAATTTTTCTTAAAGAAGTATATTTCTGTTTAATTTCCTACTTTCAATTTCTTCTGATAGGTAAATTCTAGACAAAATATACATTTCCCCTAAAAGTGTTTTCTAATAGTTTCCCCAATACTCTAATGGAACAAAATTTGCATAACTTGAGAGTAAATCCAACATGATCGCGATTACATAACTTTAAATTATTTCACCATGACACTAAATCGCTTCCAATCTACCTTTTACCACCGCTGAACTTCGAACATAAAGATTGCATGACTGCTTTCGCAGGAATGAAGGTAACACGTACGGATAATAAAAACTTTATATCACGACAACACAAGGAGAAGATCTATCTTTTTGTACTCATTGGGAAAGTTTTTCCGGTTACTTATGGATGTTTTCCTGACATGAACATTGTTTCTACTTTTTCCCCCTTCGTATCGAGAGCAAATATCGATGATCAGGTGGCGTTTGGTGCGTTAATCACTCCACCCTGCGTTTCATTACCGTGTCTCTCCCTTTTGTTTCCGCCCCCTCGCCTTTCCACCGATTCCCCCTGCTACTCCCCTTACAGTATCGGCATGCGGCCCCCTCTCGGTCACCGGTGCAAGCTGGCAATGGTCATCCATTATTCAGCTCCCCTTCTATAGGATTCCTTTACAGGTCGGGATTAGATACAGGAGTAGCACCATAACTACCCCCTCTTTGTTAATCATTCAGATGCCGATGGACAAATCTGCGATGGAAGAAAGCTGCAGGGCAAGGAACAGGTGCGAAATAATGCATGAGCGTGTGAAATAAGTTAGAGAAGTTATTAATAAGTTATCACTTGATTTTCTTACCAGTTTCAGCAATATGGAAACGTACTTGGAGATAACTTAAGTGTCAGAGCTTTTTAGGAATAAAATTGAGAAAAAATTTCTTTTAAAGTACTGCAATATTCAAGATGTAGTAAGATTCAAAATTCAAGATTCAAGAAAAATTTCTACAACAAAAAGTGTTAAAAAATTGGGACAGGGTAAATAGTTCAGTCTTAGAGAAATAGCTTTCTACATCAGAAAAACAAGAAAATACAAATATTTTGATATCTCCAACAACCGTTACAGGTCGTCACCTCACCACTTGATCAATTATTTATAAAGCAATAATTTTTGAGTCCAATGTATTAAGCATTCATGGAACAGTATTGGTCGAGCATGACAGCTGCGTCACCGTTCGGTCTCGTTCGGCTTGCCGACAGATGATGGACTGTTAGGTTCAGATTCTCTTAAAAATTCACGAACATCAGATTTCCTTTATGATTAAGTTTAACTAATCAGATGAGCAGCTAAAAACTTTATCATCCACTCAGTGAAGGTATGTATAGGTACTGTAATTTTCTTTAATTACCACTTGGTTTATTATAGTGCCAATTTTTATATTCGTGAAAGGTTGTGAATAAGTCAAGACGGTTGATGACGTTTTGAAACGATAAACTTTATAATCTTTCATTTATTGCTTATCGCTTGATTGATAGCTATTTTTCCCGTTATACAGGGTTATCCTAAATAAGTGCGAAAATTTTTAGGGGGGTTCTTACTCTAAGGATAATAATAGTCCCTATTAACGTGGGTCTGCAAATGCACCGTTTTTGAAATACAGGGTGTCAAACAAATAATTTTTCCATTTTTTTGATGAGTACAGAGCTCAAATTTTGTACAAATCTTACTATTGATATTAGCTACCTTTTTAGTGCTAACTAATTAGGTTCTTTTTTTGTCCCCATTTTTTACGACACTGGAAAAATGGACTTTTTTCATTGGCGCATTTGGAACCGCCAATATTGTCTACACAAAAATTGTTCCCGAGATATCTTTGTAACGAAATCCGAGGCTTTCGTTGATAATTATTATTTATTTTATTCTTAGAGGGGTTTATCTGGAATGATACAGTTTTTACGACAGTGATTAGCAGGTTATCTCCACCAGCACCGGCTATATAAAGAGCACCAGCTAAAGACTGGAGAGAGTGCATCGTGAGGAATTGACTTGCGAACAACTCTCTCTCCTAGGTGAATTGAGCCCGGAGATCAGCTGGGGCATGTAGTGAGTGCCCCATACAGTATACATAGCCGGATACAGTAGGTCGATGAACTGAGTTGACCGAACCGTAACCCGGCATCGGGAGCGCGACCAGAGTGAAGTGAGCTCTGGCCGGCGATCGATCAGAATAGGTAATCAACCGGAACTGCATTGAGGTTCCGGCAGATCCCTTCATTCCCTACCCGGCCTGTATTGAGGGCCGGATCCAGTAGTAGCCGTCCCGAGGTCGTAGTGAGGCATCGGGAGCGGCTTTTTGTTTCAGAGAGCGCCTGCCAACGAAGGAAATCGCCCGGAGGGCCCCGAGACGCGTATCTTGCATACGGTCGGGGACAGCACAGACCGTGTGACAGCGGCGGCATTACTGATGGTGAGCGGCGAGCAGCGAGGACACCAGCAGCAGCAGTACCGAAAAGGCCAATGGTAAACGAGGCCACCTTCGACGCGGTTATCTGTAGCCAATCCGGTCGCTCCCCAGAACGAGGGCCGCGTCCTTTCTATCACTCAGAGGACGGAGCAACCCTAAGATCAGTTGCACGGATAATAGTACTAGATCGATTTATTGTAAATATACTTCTTTTGTAAATAAACCATAACAATTTTAATCGACTTGTCACGGGTACAAAGGGGCAATTATCCATTCCTGGGAACTCACCTCTACCCACAGAAAAATCCCGTTACATCTTCAAAAAGTTGGAGAAATGGTATTTTTTTGACACCCTCATCTCAAAAAACGGTGCATTTGCGGACACACGTTAATGGGAACTTTTTCCCTAGAATAAGCCAAGGAATCACCCCCTAAAATTGTTCGCAGTTATTTAGGATAAGCCTTTATTTGTAATAGTGGAACTGCGCTGAAAGTTATATGAATATTACCTACATTTAATTAATTATTCGTGTAAAGTTTGGTTGAATTATTTATCCGACACCCTCCGCTTTCGAAAGCTCGACCAATTTTTTATGCTGGTTTCACAGTTTGCTGAATTTATTTTCAAGGAGCTTGTTCCCTTGTCTGTGATCTTCCCTTCTTCAACACGCGGGACCTGACCTGAGCATGCCAATGAAGATCGATTTCGGTGGCGCTAAAACTTATACAATCCTTGAAATGATACTGAACCTTAATCAAAATATCCTACGTCTCCGGGAAATTAGCCCCTTTATCTAAGTGTAAGTCTCCTCATACAGGTCGCTTGAGTGATTACAGATATGTTCAAGAACTAAAATATAAATAAGGTCTAGACACAAGTCCATCCGAGGGTGGTTAGTTAAACACTTGAAGTTGACGTCCTTAAATGGCTATAAAATTT
This sequence comes from Malachius bipustulatus, assembly GCA_910589415.1. NCBI lineage: Eukaryota > Metazoa > Arthropoda > Insecta > Coleoptera > Melyridae > Malachius > Malachius bipustulatus. The sequence goes on from OU342636.1 coordinate 13,585,079, forward strand.
GGAAGACAACTTCAGCTCTAGTAAAATAAATAAATCTTGTAGGCGGTTTTCTTCCTTGAAACTAAACAAGAAGTTTTAAAAATTAGGAGCGTAAATCTTGCAGACATTCATGCGACAGCGAACCTATACGTTTTCCAGACAGTGAACCTCAGTTTTTCACAGACGAGCAATAAATCTTCAAGTGAAAGTCCTTACTTATACAACATACTTGTAGTTACGTAGTTTCACCTCACCATATAGTATTATCCTCCCAGAATCCTGGTTATAGTAGGTACAACACGTACTAGGAGACATAACTCAGAGCTGAAGACTCCGGTATTCTGTTCCTCGTTACAGGCGCGCTTCCCGGCACAGGGCTCTCAGGCACGTCCGCGGCAGATTTACAGCCCTCCGACGAGCAACACTCTCCCGCCGACTACTCGACATTAAAGCAGAGAGCGTTTCAAGAGACGCAAGGTTACTGCCAAATGAATGGGAGAAAGTGCAGGTAGAAAATATGGTGTGAGTCTGATATTGAGAATAAGACCGGGTAAGTACCATTAATAATAGATACGAGGAGTTTCTGAAAAAAGTCTAAGAACAAAAAATATTGCTAATCGACTTGCTAAAAATTCTGAATCGATTAACCTAGAAACTGAAGTCATGAGAAAAAAAACAAACGGCAATTAGAGGCGTCCTTCGAGAATATCCCATTATTCCAACTCGAATGAAAATCGGAATCGTGTCTAGGAAGGTGGAAGTGCAGCATTTAAATAGGATTCCGGAGCTCACCTGGTTCTGCATGAGAAATGCACCGACTTGGGACTTGCATGGTTCTCTGCAATTATAAATAACAACGGCTTAGATGAGGATGTTATATGTGCGGCCTCGTCTTGCCAATGATAACCTTCTCTCTCCTGTCTCCACCAAGGGAATTACTAATGAATTGTTGTGCATTGCAGATGAATCGCTACAAGAATAAAAAAGTGATTTAATGTATGGAATTCGTTAGACGAGTTTTTTGAATATGCAAAGGTCTGTAAAAATTGATGACATCCATTTGGGAGGAATTTGAATATTCAAATGTGAAATGCGCTTTCCTTTGAAACATATTATTATTCCATTCCGCCGGAACGTTGCAATTATTGTTTTGGCAGTTATTTTTCGATTTGGTCAAAAATTAACACAACGTCTATTAATTTAAGCGTATTTTTTGAGTCCGTAGGAGAATTCCACTAATTGATAGTTTCTATGGTAAATTGTTTCAATGGGATTGTTGGTAACAATATCAACAATTAAGTAGGTATCTATGGTAGCTCATTGAAACAGAGCCAAACAATTTCCCTATGTATAAAGTTTATTAAGTAGTATTCAACATAATCGTACAGGGCAATTTTTTGTCTATGTATAAAGACCTCGCACGGTATTATAAAAAAGAATATAAGAAGTATAAAATAATATGGAACAGTATAATAACACAACAATATGAAACTTCTCTTTGAATTGCAATTACCTACGTCTACATTTTCAATTAATTTACAAAATTACAGCATAATTAATTACTTCATGGCACACAACATCGGCTACAAAGCTATTAATACCAACAAACAGCCATCTCTGCAAGCATGTAACAATAAGGCTCTAAATCATATTAATTATAACAAATTACTCTATCATCTTCGTTATGCTCCATTGTTGTTGCAGCGATAAAACTCTGAATAACATCCCTGAAGGAATACGGGGACCGGGAAGGAGTAAGTACTTCGAGTTCCCGAACGACTTACATAATGTTGGATCGCGTTAATTCCAAGGGACCCTGTTTTTATGCTCCCAAATCCTAGGCTAGGGTCGAGCTGGATGCCGAAATTAAGGGTGTAGAACAAATATGGCAATTGGGTAATGATATGAATTCAGAAACTTCCCTCACCAGAAATATTTCATCCACTACATTTTGAGAAAGTTCTGTGCAAAGCGCATACAGTGTGCTCAAAAATGACGAAACTGATATGAAATTTTTATAAATGAAACGTTATTGAGCCTGCAATAACGTGCTAATATGCCAATAATTCGAGCGTCTTCGACTAGGTATGCATTTTGAAGAATTTAAAATTACTTTGATCCGGAGCCCACAGTTTTCGAGTCAACAAGACAATGTAGAACTCTTTTCTTTAAGATGAAATGATTCACGAAACACAGAGTTTAATGTAAAATAATCTCCGCACATCTTCCACGATTCAATATAAAAGTTTTATCATAAAAATATCAATGCAGGATTCAGAAACGCTCATCGACCAACGTCGACTGCAAAACTAATCTACATCAGATGTGGAACACTATACCAAATAGGGATCTGTAATGACGATAATATTACAGGTTTGGGATAAGACATTTTAACATTTCCTACACTCAAGAACTAGAGACAGGTTTTGTTGACGAGAGATGGCGTTAGCAGAATTGTGAAGTGCAAACTTTAACTTGTATAACGTTACATGGTATTGGAATATTTAATATTATCGCCTAATAGATAGGATTTTTGAGAACTTGTAGATTATGATTTACTATTTGTATTAAAGGATTTTAGGGAACCGTTTAAAAACTCTTCCTTAACACGCACCTACGCAGATTAAGAAATGTATCGAAATAAGATGATTAGTACGCAATATTCTCGCAACTAAGATCAATAAAATATACCAGAAAGAAGAAAATCGTTCCCTAAACAAACATTCTGGGCTTTACTCCTGGGCGCACAGAAGTTTCTTACCAAATTTACCCACACATTTACATGATCTATTATAGAGAAAGCGATCCTTGGGCAGAGTTAATATTCCATCTTCGTATCGGCATCGCCACTCCACCTTAACGACATCTCGACAAATCCTGGCAAGCAGGAGAGAAAAGTTTCCCCTAAACACCGACGACAACAATGCAGTCGCGCGCGGATCTCCGGCAGCTCAGCGTAATGGCGAAACTTGGCGATACGTGTTAAAAATAGGAATCCGGCATCCGAGTGAAACAATAAAGTATCGCGGCTGTTCCCTAATCCGTCGCCGGGACGTAATCCGGAAAGTTCTCCTCACCTGCTACGCGCGCCGATGGCCGGCTTTTTATGGTCTTAACTTCTTAGTTCTTGCAACTTGTAATTGTCGCAGCTTTGCACGCGCAAAAGGACCTAAGGAGGGCTTTAAGAACGAAGGGACCGATGTAATGTTGTTTGGAAAAATTAGAAGTCCCTGTTAAAAAGTTTCATGAAATTAAAATTTTTAATTAACGTACCTAAGCCTATTGTTTTCCTTACTAAAATAAACCTGTGCCAGTAATAATGAATTTCTTTTTTTGTACTTAAGCCATCTATAAATGTCAGATCTCCGTGAAACTTTTCTCAAAATTCAAAAAATATCTATTAATAATAATTATTGTTATATTAGAGATACTGTAACGAATTCCGAGGCATTCGTAGTTAATCATTATTTATTTTAATTAATCGAGGGGTTTTATCAGAAGGATACAGTTTTTACAGCGGTGATTAGCAGGTTATCTCGCCAGCACCGGCTATACAGGGTGTCCCGTATCGTTATGTTCAAAATTCTTGAGCATATAGTAGGCTTAATTTTGAGCCCAAAAAACCCAAAAGTGACAGGTCTATCTTTATTCGTTACGAAGTTACAGGCCTAAGAACATTATGACTAGTAAATAACAAGATTCAACTTTGTAAGCCACACAAATTACCACACATGAGTAAACGTCACCGAAATAAACATTAGTAGAGAGTAGAGGTTCCCCTGCTCATACGAAATGGCATTAGGATTCAAATAGATGCGGCACCAGCATATTTCGGAATTGGTGTTTGTAACTAAATACACCAGAGAGAAATTATTATTTGATCGTATTCAGCAAGCTGGTCAAGAGATAGGTACGCGAAAAAAGACGAGAAAACTGTTTCTTTTGCAATAGGCCTCCGAGCACAAGCTTTTATTCAGCAAGGAATAGGACATTTTTAACACATGATAAACTAAAGATTTGGTCAATAAAATAAGTTTTATGTGGTTTTCAAAGTTAAATCTGGTATTTACTAGACATTATTTTCTTAGGCCTGTAACTTCGTAACGAATGCAGGTAGACCTGCCACTTTTAGGTTTTTTAGGCTTAGAAATAAGCCTACTATAAGCTCACAAAATTTGAACATAACGATACGGGACATCCTGTATAAGCAGACCCAGCGGACAAGCAGGTCAGATGATTCCGAGGAACTGACTCGAGAACACTCTCCCTCCTGGTGCACTGAGCTAGGAGGTCTCCAACCCTCCCCCCCCAACAGGAGGCATGTATTGAGTGCACTCCGTCACATCCATCCAGCCGGTAGCGGTAGGTCAATGAATTGAGTTGAACCTGACTGTAATACGGCAACGGGAGATCGATGAGAGTGAATTGAGCTCCAGTCGACTGCCAGCCACATCAGGGTGACAACCGGGACTGTAGTGAGGTCCCGGGCGGGCCCCTTTCAGACGGCGCCTGGCCTGCATTGAGGGCCAGACACCATAAGCGTCGGGATTACAACGTACTGAGTTGTCGATCCCACATCATTACTAATACCCACCTCGGCATTCCGGGAGTAGGTTTCTGTTTTCAGATTGGTGCGTCATTGAATGATAGTTTCCAAAGCTCGCCACGACGCGTATTCCAGAGGCCACGGCCGCTACAGATACGATACGCGGCGGGCGATGGCAGTAGAGTGACTGCCGTTGCGATTGCGAAGCCGGAGGTAAACCGTCCGGGCGACCAATTAACGGAGGGGCGTGCTCTGACGCCAATATCTCCAACCAATCAAGCGGGCCGCCGAGGGAAGAAGCCGGCCCATATTGTTCAGGACGCAACGATAATAATTAATACATACAGTTATGTTTAAATATGTTTAATTGTAAATAAATGCTTTTATAATTTTAACCGACTTGTCACGGGTAAAAGGGGGCAAATATCCATCCCTGTGTGATCATCTCTACCCAACCGAAAATCCCGTTACAATACATATATATAACTTTTTACTCAAGATTATATTTAAGAGAAAAAGAAGGTCATTCCCGAGTAATACTTCAAGCAAATACGTTCAACTATATAGCAATACCGACCATCTATACCCAATGCATAGCATTGATTTAGGACAACTGCAACAGGCCCACCAAGCGTATAAGGGTGAAACTAAAAGGTATATTTGGAGAAACATGGCGAGAGTTTTAAATAATAACACTGAAAACAACTCATACACTTAATTGGACGAATAATGAGAAGGCTGCAATATGTTTTATATAATAATAAGTGACACCCTGTGCCGCATAATTAAAACCTTCTTTTCCTGGTACATCTTTATGGAGAGAAATCGAGTACCAGTGACTATCTTATGTTTTATCACACTACCAAAATACAGGGGTATGAATCTGGCCTGAGTATGGGAGGTGGTGTACTTCTGCCCATTAAATCAAGTTTTCATGTAAGGCGATTTCATCTTGAAACTTCATAAAGCTTTTTGGACGTTTTTCCTTCAATCGATATGGTTGGAGAAGAGGTATCTTTATCTTCTAGTGTCTTAAACATATTTGTTATTTATATTCCACCAAGTTTTCCAAATGAACAGTTGGCTGACTTTCTTGAGGCGTTCGGGACCATGTTGCTTGAGTATGGGAGCCATGTCAACGTAGTGGGAGATTTCAATATACTAAAGTAGGCCGAGACTTTGATTGGTAAGTAGCCTGAGATGCGAGTCTGCTTACTTAACAAATTCTGTAGTTTTCTGGGTTTTTGGCAACATAAATTTATAAAAAATGCGACTAACAGAATTCTTGACTTGGTATTGATGGCCGGTTTCTTGTCATGTCGAGCGTTCCGATGATGATGATATGCTTGTTGGTGAAGATCGCCACCATCCAGCGTTGAGTATTCGGCTAACAGGGTTGTCAGATAAATCCAGTTCTAAGAGCGGTGGAGGTTTTCAGGCCAACGCCATATAAATTTCGTCTTGCGAATATTCCTGCTCTTTATAAATACATTTCAGAGATGTCCTGGGACAGCGTACTCGCGCAGTCAAGTTTCGATGGTGCTGTGGAGAAACTTTCTTCCAAGTTATTTTATGCATTTGTAAATTTGTTCCTACAATGAAACTGGTGAAAAAGCATTTATTCACACCTTAGTTTTCAACAGAGAAAAAAACCGAAAAGACAAAAATATTGTCTGGAGGTAATGGAACCATAGAGGCGATGCTCCAGGGCCGTCTTGATCATTGGGCTCATAGGACTATAGCCCAGGGGCGCAAGCATTTTAGTGATATAAATTAAAATTCAATATCAATTTAATTTTTGAATAATTTACATCTCAAAATTCCCCCATTTTAAACAAGTATCTTCTTCTTAGAGTGCCATACCCGCATATCGGGCGTAGACTACCTCTCGCATATGTCTGTGCATGGTGCGCGAGCTGTCAGTTCACATAAACATATGGGATCTCCCTATTTATCACCGGGGTCCAAACGGCACTATTTGAGAGGTTTTACTAGGCAATGTGGTTTGCCGTTGCCTTCCGCAAGGTGGATCCCGATCTTGGCTCCTAAACACAACAAATAGTTTGGTTGGCTGCGATAGTTTGTGAGGTTCGAACCAAGGTGTATCGGCATAGCGGACCAACGCGTTATTCAGTACGCCAAGGGATAAAATTGACATTCTGATTCGCTTCCTGCTAAACGTTTCCAAGCAATAAGTGTTCAAAAGCGTCGCATTAGAAAACCCTTTCTCTGGATAGAAGCCAAAATCCTTGAACCGCATATATGTTTAAGCACTCGCCTGACAATATCATCCAGCAGGTGGACAAGGTAGCTCTGAAGGGGATACCAAAGCGGTGAAATGTATTCTGCTTTTGAAACAATGAACGTAAAAAATAGTGTCTCCAAAGCCTTACTGCTTTTGAACTCTCTTGTGTAGCGTAGTAAGTATCCCAATAGTTTATTTAAGGACCTTGATATAGTTGCAAAACATGATTCACAAAAGAAACATCTGAACTAAAGTGTACACCCAGATATTTACGCGACCCAGTAATACACCTTAACCTGCCTGCCGCTGACAGAGCATCATCTAATCACACCATCTAACAACGCTGGAGACACAAACAACCATCATCTACTTCTATGCATGGTCTTAAAGATCTTAAGATCTGCAACCATCAAAGCTTCTTAGTTCAGTTCATCACATACTGGGTTTAAAAATAAAATGAACAGAAGTGGTTTCAGGTTGGAACCCTGTGGTACTCCAGACACGGGAGTAAACACCGCTGAAGAGTACCCATTGTATGATACGAACTGCTGACGGTCAATCAAATATGATCTCAAAAGCTCGAGAAGATCTTCGCTAAATCCAAGAGCATCCAATCTGTTGAGCAGAATTGACTCTATATATGTTGACCAAAGATTCACCCTATAAACTTTAGTTTAAGAACAATAATTGACTCGAAAATGGAGTCTACATTATCTTAGCGGCGAAAAAAGATCTTTTTCTGTAATTTTGAATTAATTGATAATTTTTTTTGAAGAATTTTATGCTATGTATTGTTTAGTGTACTAGCTCGTTATAAAATTACTTTTTTTCAGCTCTGACACTTTTTTTAGACCTTCTAGTTCTATCCATCCATGGCGCATACCTTTTTTTAGGGTGTATCTTTAAAACTGCGATTTTTTTGTCATAATTTATGACAAAAGTAAAAACAGCAACCGTTTTCGAGATACAGGGTGCCAAAAAATATTATTTTTCCAGCTATTAAGATCTCGGTAACCGTATAAGAGAGAACCGCGTTTTTGTATAGATCTCATTAATGATTTCAGCTACTTTTTAAATTGTAACAAATTTTTTTTTTCATATGGCAGTGGTGGAGATTTTATGGTTTTGGGATTTTTTGCCCCTTAATATCTATGACACTGGGCAAATTTACATTTTAAAAGCGCATTTTAACCGTCAATTACTTTTTACGAAAATTATACCTCACAACTTGGCTCAAAAAAAAAATAACAAGGATCACGTGATTACGTCAACAAGGAACGCGATTGCTGATGAACGAGGAGACAGAGACACGCTGAAGCTTGTTTAGAATTGAATTGAAATCGACTCAACATACCAGTCATTACCAGTTAGTTGGTCTGGCTGACGAAGATGGGATGGTATGGGAACAGTAGTGGTAATACCACGTAAGAATCTTTGAAAAAATCTAATAAATAATGAACCAGGCTCACCTGATTTATTTTAAAAATTTCGTTTGATTTTTCAATGAGAATTTTAATATTAACAATAATTATTGTGTTCACTCTACTTTTTTAATGAAAAAGAGTAATAGAAATGACGATTTTTCATGTAATGAAAAATCGTAATGAAATTACAACATGAAATTACAAAATTTGATGATATTGTGTTTGGAAATTACACAATTTCCAAACACAACATGAAATTATTAATAATAACCGCCAAAAATGATTATTTAGCTAGAATTAATTAAAATAACCAGATATTACAGTAATTATTAATATTAAACACATTTATTACTCTGGCCATAACATATTCGGTATATACAGGGTGTCCCGTAATTAGCGTGCAATACTGGAACAGCAGATTCTATTTTCAAAAATATGAAAAAAAGTTCCTATAAAAATAGGTCGAGAAATGCTTCCTAAGGGGGCTACAGCCCCCGAAAGGGGAGCCCATGAAGATGGTTTTTATTTAATACCTCCGAACCCGTTCAAGATAGAAAAGTGAAATTTTGGGAACTTATCAAACTTTTTATGGCCAATAAGATGCAATTACAAAAATTAAAAAAATTCCATAAGGGAGGTCAGATAGGTGAAGAGTGAGGTTAAAATCACCCTAACTTTTTTTGTATGTACCTCGTGTCAGCATTTGAGATCAGATTATGAAATATTGAAGTTTTTTACATAAAAAAGGTCATCTTGCTGAATTTCGATAACATGCACCGTTTTCGCTTAAAATCGATTTGAAAATTACCTTACATGGCATAAAAATTTATATTGAAACACAACTAGAGAAAAATATTCAACGTAGCGGCCATGGATCACGGGATGTAATAAGTAACAGTTTGTTTGAAAATTGTGTTTCACGCTAATTAAGTAGAAGAAAAAGAAAATTTATTGAGCAAAAAAATGGCAAAAATTTTCAACAGCATGATTCCTATGATGGGGTCTCCCCTGACCGCGAGCACTTATAAAATTGCCATTTTCCGTTAAACGTTGTCGTATGCGGGTGAACAGTTGACGTGTAGGAGCTCTTCGGTTTGAAAATCGTCGTCGGTATTCATACTCAGCCGCCAGATCACGACCATTGCAGAATCCATAATATACAAAGTGCATCCAGCTCTTGGTTAGTGAAATTTTCCATTTTTACAAAACAGTGCTCAATAAATTTTCTTTTTCTTCTACTTAATTAGCGTGAAACACAATTTTCAAACAAACTGTTACTTATTACATCCCGTGATCCATGGCCTACGTTGAATATTTTTCTCTAGTTGTGTTTCAATATGAATTTTTATGCCATGTAAGGTAATTTTCAAATCGATTTTAAGCGAAAACGGTGCATGTTATCGAAATTCAGCAAGACGACCTTTTTTATGTAAAAAACTTCAACATTTCATAATCTGATCTCAAATGCTGGCACGAGGCATAAAAAAAAGTTAGGGTGATTTTAACCTCACTCTTCACCTAACTGACCCCCCCTGATGGAAATTTTTTAATTGCATCTTATTGGCCATAAAAAGTTTGATAAATTCCCAAAATTTCACTTTTCTATCTTGAACGGGTTCGGAGGTATTAAATAAAAACCATCTTCATGGGTTCCCCTTTCGGGGGCTGTAGCCCCCTTAGGAAGCATTTCTCGACCTATTTTTATAGGAACTTTTTTTCATATTTTTGAAAATAGAATCTGCTGTTTCAGTATTGCACGCTAATTACGGTACACCCTGTATTATGATTTTCTCAACCTTGATATGGCATTAGCCGTTGGTATTATGTAGGAAATTAATGAATAAATAAATAAATATCTAAATAAATAAAATAAATAAGTGCCTTACTTATTTTAGGAGAAATAGTCCAAATATTTTTCTAACGTATAAGATCAGGTCAGATGTAAGCTAATGTTCAAATAAAATCAAATAAAAAGACTACGGATGGCTACGTAAAAAATTAATGAAAATGGTAGAAATTTTGTTTAGTAAATTTTTAAAACCAACCATCTCGAAAACGAAATCATAAGAATATGATTCTCCCTTAAACCAAGGATTCTCCCATACTGAATTTGGTTTAAATTTTTATGACTCATTTTAAAATGCGTTCAAAACACAAAGCAAACAATATCATTCAATCAAATTGCTAAATTACCATCAAATCTGTTATTTACAAGTGGCCCCTTCTCGTCAACTGTTTAAATTATTTGTGGGGTTCAAATCACTTCGGGCTAAACATTTATTAGTCACCCTTCTTGAATGGAATTATTTGATTTAAATATTTGAAGAAGGCTATTCATTCTTTCATATCATCACATAAACATTCAGAGTCGTAATCTCCTCCAAATATTACTCTGTAATGCTATAAGGGAAATCGAATCAGCAATAATGTTTTCGGAATTGAATTAAAAAGGAATTTAATTACAAAATCCCCAAATAAAGTGAATATTAACTATTGTTGCCAGCAGGGAGTGTATTATTTGGAATATGCAATCATTGTGAAATCGATTAAGTCAATAAAACAAAAGTGTGTTTTAATTAAAACTTATATCAACATAAAATTTTAATTTCGGTATGAAGAGATGGGGTTTTTGATATATTTTTTTCAATGTTACATATACGGGTTGAAAAATACCAATTTTTACGAAAATTCAAATGGCCCTCATTCTGAAACGCCTCGACCGACTTTGCTCAAATGGAATATCAGATCACTTATTTATGGATAAATCTTTCTACCATAAAAAGTATTATTTTGGGAAATATTTCATGACGTGGACTTTCAATAAATTGTCTTTCTGGTTTCACCACGTAATAAGCGACAAAAATTGTTCTCGTTTTGCTAATTTAAGCATCTTAGTAGCTCCATTAATAACGAAGTTAACAATGCTGAACAGAAAAAAACCCAGATAATAGTGGATCTTTCATATTTTTCATCCTACTTTTGATCGCCACAAACACTTGAATTTCAATTTTAATTTTAAAATCAATTTTAACCAATAATTGCTGATTTCTGTTGCTGAGATTGCTGACAATATAACTGAAAATGTTCAATAAAGTCCGTCAGAAAAAAAGGAAATTCTGGAGACTGCTTTTATCAAACATTATTTCCATCGTGATTCCAAACTTATTAGACGGACACACGTTTGGACACGCTTTTGTTTCCCATTTCGTCTACGCCATATTAATGCGACACTTGTCAACGTCACAATAAATCCACCAGAAGAGCTCTTGGATTCAGATGGAGAGACATTCAAATGTCACCGCCGTGCATTCCCAGCGATAATTTAGGGTGATTCGTATTTATGTCAAAGACGTGAGGCTTCTGGATGTCACTTTTCCGAAATTTATATGTTTATTCTCATTCTAGATATGATTTATCTAGTCACGTCTAATCCTGTTTCGTTCTTATGAAAAAACGCGAATCTTGTTGATGTACTGGAGGGCTTGAAACATCAACTTACCATCATCTATCTCCCATTTCAATAAAAATTATCGGAACTTAGACATAAAGTACCTGTCAAAATATTCGCACTATATGAGAAATTTGATTGTTTTCCGTCTTTAATGAAATTTTTTTTTTGTAATAAGTGTGCTTCCCAAAAGATTGAATTGGAACACACTAATAAGTCCATGGTGTGAATTTTAATTTTTTAAATATGAACTTTGAAAATTGTGTTTTTCTAAACTTCACCATTACAAAAAACATGATATTTCGAAAACTAAACGTGTTTTGCGGATAATTTCGGCGAAATTCGTTAGATATTCACCGAATGTTGTGTGAGTTATGAAAGAAATAATTTTTTTACACAGGTGGCCAAAAAGTGGAAACTTTCCAAATTTCAACTTTTGGCTCATTTTTCATAGTGAAATTTTGAATTCGAAATATTTTGACTGCAAATGATTAATTAAATTTTTTTGTGATCTAATCGAATTTAAATGTTGCTTAATGTTAATTTCTTATTAAATAGAAAATATATTTTTTCTACTCCCAACCTTTAATATGCATATTAAATATGAAATATGCACCGGTGCTTTAATGGGTCTCATTAAGATACAAATTTTCATTAAAGCACTGGTCAAGCTATCCAATGGCAGAGGAGCATTTGCAATCGAATCGGTACCTGTTCGCTCACAATCGGGTCGGCAAGCCAACCGAAGTCACAGAGTTGTCATACTCACGACAAAAATTGCCTTGTGATATAAGTTCTGTATTTCTGAAAAAAAATTCTGAACGTTTATTTAATTTAGAACATTCAAAGAAAATTTATCAAGATTTTATGTTACCTTAATTAATTTGATAGGTAGGTATATCGTGTAAAAGATGGGAAGATAAAGTATTATATCATTCGTATAGCACTCCGTGATAGTATTCAAAGCGGCAACGCTGCGACCCGCGTTGCGCATGTAAACAATATCGTAATTAATGGCTGTCAATTTTATTAAAATTATAAATTAATCTCAAAATCGAAGCGTAAAATTCGGAATTCGAACTTCGCATAATAAAAATTACGCAGTAGTGAGTAGTGCCCTTTAAACTTGATACTAAAACATGTCTAAGAAGAATAACCTTAGCGACGAAGAGAAAATTTGGTAATATGCGTAAACAAATAGCAACCTATCTTAACCTCAATGATCCGCAATTGTACACGGGTCATTGTTAAAATATATAATTTTTTAATCTTTTTTATGAAATAAAAAAGGGTCGTAGAAAAAATAGTGTATGGAACTCGCAGATAATGGCTATTAATACGCGAGTATGATGGTTAAGATACGAGCCGTAGGCGAGTGTCTTAACCATCATAAGAGCGTTGCATTATAAGCTCGTTGCATAACATACTATTAACTTCTTACAGCGGGTATTATAAAGGCTCATTAAGTTAACGGGCAGATTTCTGCGACCATTTCTGAAGAAGGTATCGAGTCTATGTGGAATTTTTTTAAATTTATCCATTCTTGACATGAAAGTAATTACAAAAATGTTAATAAAAGTATTTTGACGTCGATATTATAGCTTCAAACATGAGCACAGAAATCTGCCCGTTAGCCTAATGAGTCTTTATAATATTGGCTGTTAGAAGGCTTCATCGTGACGAATACGCTTTGCAAAAAAAACAGAAAAATGCTCAAAATTTCAATGATAAAAATGAGCAAAAAATTGAAATTTTAAAAGTTACTAATTTTTGCCCACCTGTAGTGACTGTTTGTGATTTTGAAGTTTAGAAAAACGCCATTTTTTCTGGTACTAAAATTCATACCATGGATCTAGTGTGCTCCTTTTGAAAAGCACAAACTTATTAAAAAAAATTAAAAATTTTAAGATGGAACAAAAATTTTCCCATATGGAGTAACTTTTTGGCGGGCACTATATATCCAGTTGTTGGAACTTTTTTAATCACAATCTGTTATCTGATAGCTGACTATCATGTGTATTAGAAATCAGGGTGCAGGAAAAGCCAGAACAGTACGTTTCAAGTATATTTACTTTGGGACGATTACGATAATCTGGCTTTTCCACTTTTTCCAGAGTCTGTGCATTAGCAAGGGTCCTTTGTGCAGTGCAGCGACATTGGGTTTTGTTTTCTTTGCATCGGACGTTAAATCGCCCTAAATGGGAGACTCATTGAATTTAAATGCGGGAACAGATTTGGAAAAAAAATGCTGAATCGTATTTTACATAACTTTAATTTATTTCTAGACCATCAAAAATGACTTGAACCTGGTTAAATAATTTTACATCAAAATTAAAATAATCAGAATTATAATAATTAAATCAATAAAATGTACTTTTCATATTTTTCCTTCGTGTGCATTTTCCCCAAGTTATTACACAGGATAAGTTCACAGCCCCATCAGCTCTTTAACTGCTCAGATCTGGAGCGTGTTCCAGGCACAGACTCGGTCTCCTTTGGTGTCGGACCGAGGCATTCATTAAAAGCAGACGCTAATTTGTGTGTAATTAGATTTTCCAGTTCCGCGGGCGATTTTCTTCATGTGCTAAGCGACCGCACGGTGTGATATTGTACCTAATAAACCGGTCGGGATATTCAGTGGAGGACAATAAGGCCGTATAATTCCGTTTATTAGAGCCGTTTTGGCCTCTGTTTTGTGTGTAGCTATAAACAGTAGCTTCACGACTGAATGTATAATATTCATTTACTATCTACTGGAAGTAATTAAGGGCGAAATGAAGCAGACAATAATTGAAGGATTGTCATCCTAAAACTTTGCGAAAATTATGAAATTATAATTGAGAAATTGAGTTACCTAATTATTATTGTCAACCATAAAATAAATCTTCGTAATCGCCAAAATAGAGGTTTTTCTGGTAGGTACCCAATGGCCTATTAGATTTTTTCTAGAACTGGTAGGGATGTGCAGTTGATTTCAATTCAATTTTAAACAAGCTTCAGCATGTGTCTGGCTCGTCGTTCATCAGCCATCGCGTTCTTGTTAACGTGATCACGTGACCCTTGTTAAAATATTTTTTTTTTTTAGCCAAGTTTCTGAGGTATCATTTTCCAATCAATTTTTTCTTCAGTCAAACAAATCATGGAGACATTCCAACCAAAGCAATCTAATTTATTGATGAACAGATAGTTATTCCTGAGAACGTATTTATTCTTTATTTGATTCATGCCCAGACGAAATTGTCACTGAAGAAGGCTAAGATCTCAAAGCTTGATGTAGTTCTGTTTTATTGGTATACCCCCAGCCACTTTTGCACTTGGTGGTAAGTGCGCAACGCATGGAAAGATGCAGTCAGTTGTTGAGGTTAAACGTGACAGATTAACTTTCGCATTTGCCGCTGTCGCGAAGAGCTGGACCTCAGGTCATGCAGTCTCTGAATTGCTGGAACACCTCCGTAAAGAGCCACCAGACACTTTTCGCCAGCTTCTGCAATACTCTCATGCGTTTACTTCTGTTATTAGGGGGAAGATGACAGTCTGGTCTACTAGGTCCTGCCTCCTTTCAAATTTCAAATTTGAAAATTTGATGAAAATTTTTTGAAAAACAAAAAAAATTTCAAATTGTACCCACAATCCACAATTTCCTTTTTCCTGATAGAAAATGGCAGAAGTCGTGGTGTCACATCCAGTAAAAGCGTGAAGAATCAGTTTAAACCCACTGGGCACTTTAACTTCCCCTCGGTTGAACTGAATGGTGGCATACTGAATGTATCCCTGCCGCACTTCTATACCTTTTGTTAATTAACGACGTCTGTAAATTAAAAAGTAATAATCTCTTTTATATGATTTTATGCCATTTATCTCAATTCATCAAATTGAAAAATTTAATTTTTACCTCCTTTTGGTTTTTTCGAGATTATGAGTGAACTAATAGTCTCACAGACTTCGTTTTATGCTCTAATGGAAGAAAATAAAATGGACTACAACTTTATTTCTAATGACTTTCCTCACAGACGAACAATTTTTCCAATATTTTGCTCCAAACGTTAAAATCTTCGAGGGGTCATTGCTTGGTACCTCTAAGGTTTATACAGCTGCGGTTTCACAAAAAGTAAAAAAGTGGAGGCAGTTTTTCACGTGGTGTGCAGCGAGGACAAGCTTGGGATCACACCACCCTAACTGGTCCATTCAACATTCCCAAAAATCAGAACTACATCAAAATGGGTTACCTATGTACTAAATATTGAAAAAAACTCACCCTGTAGAAACATAGTATAATTATGCAATTAATAGTTTTGTATATTTTAAAAACAAAATTTGTAAAGTAAACCCCACACTGCCTCAATAGAATTAGATAGAATCAGAAAACTCCTAGAATGAGTAATTTTTTTCTAGTCGCTGTTGACAACTTGATCTCTTTTACAACCCCCAGTAACTTAAAGTCGAATTAAAATCGTAATTCTGAATTTCACTACTGCACGTCGTACAGTTAAATAATAGGGTGACAAATTCTATTCCAGACTACTCTTGCGACAATAAAAAATCCCATAAACGTTTGTTGTCCTCTCCAAAGGAAATGCTACCAACTGAGTCTCTCAGCGCCTATTCCTAAGCATTGCGGAGACCAGGCTACGTTATGGGAGGGAGACCGGGAGAATCCTGGCGTTGAAACCGGAGTTTACAGGGCGGTAAGGGTAAGAGTGTGGATTATAGTGAACAACTACCGTCTGGGGAGCGATTTTCTCCCGGCGTCACATGCGGATGGTTTCGGTGCCGTAGAAGTTGAGGTGTAAGTCTACGGTGAGTACACAGTGTTGCCGGTACGTGTCGATTTTATGAAGAGACAGCGCCCAAACAAGCAGAAAATAATTTATCTTAATTTTCATAAAATAATTGTTACCATATAATAAATAAATAAAATAGTGTGTTGAAGACTTTGAACGATGTTTAAGGCTCAGATCTTCAAACTCAAGTAACAATAGTTTTATTCCATAATAATATTTCCACTCCAAAGTAGACTAATAAGAGCAACTCAGACGTCCTGAATTTCTGTTTCATTGTTCAATTTGTTTTTAGTTTAATTTAATTTAATTTTGATTGAATCAATTCGTTCAGGCACTGAAATGTTTTTGCACTAAACTTCACCTACCAAAGAAACAATTTGACAACATCGTTGACACAGCAGCACCCCGCGATCTAAAGATGCATTATCGTTGAGAGATTTGTAAGCACTTTGGCGCTGTGAAATAATTGTCGAGTGGTAATGACTTCTGTTCTGCTGTTCTCCTTGTGTACACGAGATTGTTAGTTACGGGTGTGTTTGGATGTTTTACGGTAATTGCCGGTTCGGATGAAACGAGTTAATCTCCCAACCTGAGAGATTTACCGCGTCCTCTGTGTTGGTAACTGGTATAATACAATTACCGGGATACAAAATTGAGAATTTAGTGGACGAGACTCTAATGAAAATGTTGGATTTGTTACAGAATAAGGAAATTTATTAATTAATGATGAGATTAATTGATTTTGATTAAAGGTACGATCTTTAATTCTCATTTTTATATTTAATTTTCAAATCAATCATATGCATCGTAATCATTTTTGCTTTGGATCAATGAAAGCTCTTCACGCATCACGCTACAGGGAGACTCAAGTCAACTCTCGAGCAGAGCTCACCTCTCTCTTCTAACGCTTTACCAGAACAACATCCATTGTTGGTCTCTTAATTATTATCGACCTCTATTAAAATATAACTTGGCATATGGTCCGGTAAGTAATAACTTATTGATTTATGTTCTCTTAATTGCTTTAGGTAACGTTCCTTATACAGGGTTACTGGTAACTGGATACATTCCTTTGGTGATCTGATAAAACAAGAGGTAAGGAGTAAATTAACCCCAACATGCACTATACAAAACTAAATAGATTTTGAGATATTTCGATTTTCAACTTTTCTTAAAAAAATGGTTTCAAATGTCTTGAAATGTAATTTTCAAAAAATCTACTTTAACTTTTTGATTTTTTTTTTGCTGGAATACTTGTCCAATACTATGCTTCCTTCTGGAATAAAAAATGTCCTGAGGTATTTCGATCGTGTGAAAATTTCAAAGAAAAACTTTCACAAATTATTTTTTTTAAATAAGATTTAAAAGTTTTTACAAGTTATTTTCGCAAAATTGTCAAGGCAACTTGCGTACAAATTGTTTTAAAAACTCTCTTAGTGTAGTAGCTATCTAACAAGGTACGAATCTTGTACAAGAATAACAGAATCTCCCCGCTATGTACCGTTACCGAGGAACAAATCCTTAAGTCGGGACGTTTTAAAAAAAATACGTCCCTGAACGGGGGTCTTAAAATTCTCGGATCCGGCCCATTTTCAATAGGTCGTATTTGGGGGTCACGAGCTTCGTCCCTACCAACTTTCGTCCCGATCTGTAAAATTTTCAGACACTTAGAGTGGCTATTACTAGGCTATTCCCGAAAAATCCCGAAATTCCCGAAAAAATGACATTTCCCTGTAACGGATCCCGCTTATTTTCAATAGGCATCGTGCCACGGTGCGCCTCTTCAATCGAGCCAAATTTCAACTTTCCCACATGAAAACTGGCGGCTCTAGAGTGTTTCCTAGCAAAGTCACAGACAGACAGACCGACAGACAGACATTTTTCGGGCACAAGAATGCGTATACTTACGAAACTTCTGTGACTTTGCTAGGAAACACTCTAGAGCCGCCAGTTTTCATGTGGGAAAGTTGAAATTTGGCTCGATTGAAGAGGCGCGCCGTAGCATGATGCCTATTGAAAATCAGCGGGATCCGTTCCCAGGAAGTGTAATTTTTTCGGGAATTTCGGGATTTTTCGGGAATAGCCTAGGAAACATTCTAAGTGTCTGAAAGTTTTACCGATCGGGACGAAACTTGGTAGGGACGAAGCTCGGGACCCCCAAATACGACATATTGAAAATGGGCCGGATCCGAGAATTTTAAGATACCCGTTCAGGGCCGTATTTTTTTTAAAACGTCCCGACTTAAGGATTTGTTCCTCGGTAACGGTACATAGCGGGGAGATTTTGTTATTCTTGTACAACATTCGTACCTTGTTAGATAGCTACTACACTAAGAGAGTTTTTAAAACAATTTGTACGCAAGTTGCCTTGACAATTTTGCGAAAATAACTTGTAAAAACTTTTAAATCTTATTTAAAAAAAATAATTTGTGAAAGTTTTTCTTTGAAATTTTCACACGATCGAAATACCTCAGGATATTTTTTATTCCAGAAGGAAGCATAGTATTGAACAAGTATTCCAGCAAAAAAAAACAAGTATTCCAGCAAAAAAAAAATCAAAAAGTTAAAGTAGATTTTTTGAAAATTACATTTCAAGATATTTGAAACCATTTTTTTAAGAAAAGTTGAAAATCGAAATATCTCAAAATCTATTGAGTTTTGTATAGTGCATGTTGGGGTTGATTTACTCCTTACCTCTTGTTTTATCAGATCACCAAAGGAATGTATCCAGTTACCAGTAACCCTGTATTATTGCCTGTTATAGTTATAGTAATGTCGAATTTCTTAAAATTATTTCACAAATAAATCAAAGTAAGTTCTTTTTCCTTCAATTGCCTAAAAATTCAATTACAAACATAAATCAACGGTTAAAAAAGTCAGCAAATTCCGGCAGATCTATGAAAACGCAACAGAATCCAGAACCCCCTCCCAATTTCATCCCCGGGCAGGAAAATAGAGTTGTATCGAATTATGGCATCTGATTTGGGCGGCAGATTGGAGAATTAACCGGCGTATTGGCGACGCACAGCGTCGCCAGGATGGGAGGGCCAAATCGAATAAAGACAAGACGGATAGGCGCCCGTCACAATCTGTCACCCCAATTCCTTGTCTAACCTTGTTAGGCACGCAATCTAGTGACCCCAGAAAGGGTGCTTCCGACGCACATTGCATATATGGGGGTTGAGGTAAAACAGTGTCAGCGCTAAAAAATACATTAAACTTAGGTAGGTATTTTATATCACGGTATTAGGAATTATGTGGGAATGCAGTCAGTTTAGTTAATTGCAGTACAGCTTTTGAATTTGAAAGCTTAAAGCAACAAAATTACATTTAAAATGATTTAACTAGTTTAGAACAAAGATTATGACACAATACAAATACTGGTTAAAAAACTCACAGAGAAATTAGGCATCGAAGATAAAAGCCCAAGAGATATTGCGCGCTATTTCCGGGCAGTCGTCAAGGTAATTATGAAGAGAGTAAAAGTGTGACAAAAAAAACCCATACTGCACCACCGAGAAGATTCAGGAACTGAGAAGGCCAACAAATCGGATGCGCCTAAAATATAAAAATAGATTTGAGAGAACAGAGACTAGGGAGAACAGAACCAGGTACAGCAAGGGGCAGTATGAGGAATTCAAGAGAGAAGTGAGAAAGGTAATGTTTCAAAGAGACAAATGGAAAGAGGCCTGTGATGAGAATGATTGTAAAAAAAAACACAACATGATTTGACTATAAACCAGAAACGACAACTCTGTGAAACCGTGTTTCCGAGAGCCAAAAAAGAAGACAAACCTTGCAGAAAGTAGACATAGGTAAATGAATGGGGCAAAATAAATTTAAGCAAGTAGGGCAGCCGGACCTAACAACATATCCCCTGAAGCTATCAAGACCAGAGCCAGGGTTGTCCCACACGTAATGTTACAAATGTAAAACGGCCTACTACTCGACCAGAATGTTCCTCGCGAATGGAAGGAGGCGAGAGTATTGATATTTGGTAAGGGAGAAACAGGCCCAAACACAATGGCCTCCTAGACACTACAAAAAATTGATCAAGACAAGAAAAATTTGGTCAGATAAGTGTCTTTCCACAATCCAAGCTATATAAAGAGTCAAAAACCGGACCAAACAGTCTAGCCAAAGATGGGTAGTGATAGTCCCACTAGGCATCAAGAACGCTTTCAACACCATAGGATCATAGGAAAATCGATGCTCGATTCACGAAAGAGAATGAAAGTGACCACTGGAATTGGAGTCCCACAGGGCTCGGTCATAAACCCGACCCCATGGAACGTACTATAACACAACTTACTCAAACTTAAGCTAATGGAGGGATGTTCCATGACAGCGTTCGCAGACCACCTGGCGCTGATTATTGAGGCCAACGACATTGCCGAGATCACTCAGAGGGGAAACAAAAGCCTACTTTTTCTGAGGTAGATGTCAGAACAAGAATTAGAATTGCATCAAAAAAGACGCAGGCATTTGTCCTAAGGGGTTAACGGAAAAGGGAGGACTTTATCTCGGAGTAGTCATCGATTACAAAATTACCTGCGGCAGGCCTATAGCTGAGGTAGTCGAGAAGGAGGAAAACCGGGTACCGGCTCTGTCAAGGATCACGCCAAACATAGGTGGACTGGGTTTTCTTACGAGTAAACTAATAAATGAAAATGTTGAATCGATCCTTTTCTACACTGCCCCGGTGTGGGTGGGAAAACCGGAGGTCACAAAATACAGAACAATGATGGCTTGTCTCCAAAAACGGTCACAGATCCGAATAATAAGAGGTATACTAGCTGTGCAGGTGATTGCGGGGGATCCTCCATACTTACAGTTGCTAGCAATGGAAAAGTTAAATCTAAGTATGAGAGGATGGTAATACGTAAGAAGCTAAGAGACAATAATAGAGAGGGCAGGTTCTGTGGAAGTGGTAGGAAATATGGGAGAATGAGCAGTAGTGGTCTCATGAACAAGAAAACTGATCAAAAATATTGCAAAGGCGGTAAATGCGATCACAAAAGGACGGATTATTTCCTGACCCAGCTTCTATCAGGTGATGGGTGAAGTACACGACAAAAATAGGAAAGACCACCGATGCAATCCGATGCGATGCGTCTACTATGGAAAAGAAGATATATGGTCCTGAACATACCATATACTTCTGCATCAGATGGGAGAAAGAGAGAAACCCTAAACTGCACAAATCACCAAAGGCTTATCGGAAACAACACAGAAGACCTCATGACGAAATTAAGGGAGACATGGGAACACATCACAACTTCATCGGTGGAGTAATGAAAATCAAGGAGGAGGAAGAAAGGAGGAAAAGTGGAGAGTTGGACGGAACAAAAGAAACAGTGGGGGAGTACTGAGGTAGACCGAGAGGCAGACCCTCCTACGGGTATGAAAAAAGTTCTAACAAAGAGATTGATAATTTGTCCACTCAAAGCATCAACATTCCACTGAGCTGGGAGAAAACAAGAAATCGTGGAAAAAAAGAGCATTAATTGTTAGAAATTCCGCGAATATCCGAAATAGATATGAATTCTCCCTCGATCTTCCAGATGGTCATCAGTAAAATTTAATTTCTGCAAGAAAATCTTATTTTCAGATATCCCCATTAGAATAAATTAAGTTATCCCTTGTCTTTTCAATAAATTTAGTCATCTCTGCAGGAGTCCATCTCAGATAGGATGGCCTACACGTTATGACTAGTAAACGATTTGCCGGCGCGATAATTCGATTCTAGCGTAATTTAAATGAAGACGTGCTTTACCACTGTTTGGTGCAGTAATTAAAACCTGAGTGGGTTATTAAGGGCCTGGCGTGCAACGCCTGTCGATGTAATCCCAGCCGGCCCTCCTAATGGACGACAATCTTTCATCAAACTCATTATAGTCATTATGTGGATATTCCACTAAAGGGTAGTCGGGATAAAGGATGCGCTTAAAATTCCTACGAAAATGTAACACATCTAGACGAATTTGTCAATTTCGATGCACAAAGGGAGCCAGAATATTGATTTTCGTTCCCTTCAAAATTATCAGAGCAGTCCATGCGTGTGAAAGAACATTTCGTGAGATTTGGTTAAGTTAATGTCATCCGTATTTTGTTTTTACCTATCTTATATTTTTTATCAAACCTCTTACTTGAGTAACGCTCAGATCCAAAATAGTAGTCACTAACTGACATTACTGAAAAAGCAATTTCAAAGAAGCGGCACGCGAAACTGATGCTTAGAAGAAAATTATCTACTTGCCGCTTTCCAAAATAGTTTTTTTAGTGATGTCAGTTAGTGACTACTATTTTGTATCTGAGCTGTAGTTACATAACGTTACACCCAAAATCACGAAACTGTTATCATTTTTTAATATTATGATAAGCCTTCTATTACTATCACATTTCTCCCAGAAGCAGTCAGTCTGGAAAAAATGTTTAGCACTTCAAAAAGTACAGAGGCTCAAACAAGAGAACGGACAGAACTGGGACAGAAACAGTGGAGGAGATAATTGAGTATTTCCTCAGAGTTCAGTTCGCAAGAAGGGCCCGAGTCGGCCCAGGAAGACGGGCTGAACCAGTCACAGACTACTGGCTTACTAAATAAGAGGCGTTTCGCCCATACAAGACAGCAGGACCTGATGGCATTTCTCAGCATTGCTCTAAAGGACTTGGACGCAATTCTCCCTAACATCAGAAAACTGTTCCGGGCTAGTTTGGCAACTGGATATGTGTCAAAGACATGGAAGGAAGCAAACTTGGTGTTCAAGTACAAACAATGGAAGAACTATACGTTAGATAAGTATTCAGTGATTCTGTACTGTGACTCAGTGATAAGTATTCTGTGATCAGTCTGATATCTTTCTTGCTGAGAATGCTTGACCCTTGTAGAAAATACACTGCGCGAGTTCCCGTTTTATGGGAAACGGCTCTAGGAAAACGATTCTCCATAACTAGGTACGCAGTGGAGAAGAAATTAAAAATGCGCAAGACTTCGGGTACTGGGCTTTGTCCAGCTGGGCCCTGGAAAGCACTTTTGATGAAGCAAGAACAAAAGATAGGTGCACCGAGTTGGAGTCCATAGATCCTCATCTGTGTTGGTCAACGATTGCTTCGGCATTCGAATGCAAGGATGTATTGACATAGGATCTGGAGAAATTCGGGTTAGCATCATAGTGATTGTTTCCAAGCCAGCTGCCACTTCCCTCATCTGTGGTTATGTCTGATTATGGAAGCTTTCATAGACAATGGACTGTCTGCACATGCTGATAACGGGTTGGTTCTAGTAACTGGCCAGTTTCTTAACATGGTTCGTGATCGAATACAAAGTCAATGTAAAATTGTCGAAGAATTCAGTGAAATTTCAAAGTCGCTTTTATATAAATTCATTCAAATTGATAATTTTTGAAGGCAAAACTCCTATAAAAGGTTAAAGTCTGCAGCATATGATAATAATAGTCGGCTTCAAGTCAGTGAAAGGGTTTAGGGGTTCATGTATTTAGCCCCTATCATCATAATCCCAAAGGGTTATGATTTCTTGTTCTGGTGGAACACCAGAATGCCCTTCTCATTAGACTCATTAAGACTGCGTAATTGCAATCTGGGTCACTAGATATTTTATTTTATTACTCGAGCAAGACTGCTGCGAAGAGTTATTGTCTGGGGGTAATAACAACAGTGCATTAAGGATTGCCCCCAATAATTCTTCTAGACCAGCACGCTCGTTGCATGAAAGTGAACGACTTCATTTTCATCGTTAGGAGAATAAAAACGCTCATAAAAGAGTAATTTGAGAAAAGCCACATCATTCATGCCAAATTGCTTTGACAAGTTTACGATTAAGGTGTGTAATGGCGTCAGAGGGAAGAAATTAAGAGCTAAAAATGTTGTGTTTGCTTTCAATATCACATCTCACATCTTGAAAATTGGATTGGCCAAAATATAAATATTTAATTCAAAAAGGTATTGATTGATACCTTTGTAGGAGAGTGTCCCCAAGAAGGACTGCGACTTTAAGTCTCTAATAAACCTGGCCCCCTTGAAGGAAATAGAACAAAAGCATTTATTAGACTATTATTACTATTAGACCTAATGATATTCTTATCTATAAATGAATATGAAATGTTGTATATTACGATAACATCATTGAACATTAACGTGAATTGTATCTTGATAAAGTATGAAAGAGCTTTTAGAGAGGGTTATAACACTATTTTTGTTGATTTGCACTGGAAAACTACACGTAAGTACAGAAAAATGTAAAAATGAGTTTTTGCAAATATTTGCTCCTCGCTACATTTTAGATCAAAACGGTGGAGGACTAATTAGGTCAGAATTTCAAATTGGATTGAAATAATTTTTGCTTTATGAACTTGCAACAACGAGATCCGAGGATCTCATTATGAAATTCTTCTTCCAATTGCTGATCGAGTCCAAAGCCTCCTGCTACCTATCAGAAGAGCTGAACCGATAGAAAAAGTTCTGAACTGCCTGCTCCGGGGTCCACCTGTCCTAGCCGAGGAGTAGGGATCATCTTGACGACAATCGCAGCGCTTTCCCACGCCGGAGCGGTAGGTTAATAAATTATTGTTAGTAGCTTGATACCCGACCTCCCGTTTTAGTAGAGTAAAACCCCTTACAAACTATATCATTACTTTTTGATAATTTGAAAAAACTTTCAAATCTGCCCAATGATAAATTTTCTTCAAAATTCGCTAATAGATAAAAAACGTCGTCATTACTGAGTCAAGGAACGATATTATACAAAAAAACCGTTATACGCTAATATAAATTAAATTATTTCATTTTTTTTTTACTAAAATTTTCAAGATTTATCGAACAGTCGCCTTTCTTTTCCCCTCTCTGTATGCCCATAAATTATATTTTTGAACTAGTTCTATAATATTTTAATCAAAGATTAAAAAAAATGAACATATTCGTGAAAAATGAACATCTCAGCTCAGCTATAAAAAAAAACGAGATTATCGTGAATATTACCACTTAATCCTGACGCCAACATAAGAGCTCTAACTTTTCCTCGTTCATCCAGTGATGTCTTCCCAATCTCTACTAAAACTCAACACGTACCACCTACCGATCCTTCGATGTCTCTATCGGCAGCTTGATGGATGATCCAGGACCTCACTCTGCCTGTCCTCGTATCCTGGTATAAAGCACGAGTCCTCTTACATGTCAGCCAGAGTGGCTCCTTGACACAGCTCTCTATCAGTCAGGACAGAACGGCATGTCCTCGCATACAGAACGTCATCCTTAACAGATTGATTCCACGTCCTGAATTCCTGAACGTCCTATTGCATGCTTGTCGGCCGTCTTCGTGTCGTCAAGCTCGATGTAGGAATTCTATTGCTTTTCGCGTAATATGTGTAGATATGCAGAGGAGAGAAAGTATGTTCCAGGATAGAATATTTCCCATGAGTTAGAGCGTTTAAAAAGTCAGACATATTTAATTAGCTGTATCACTTAAGAAAAGACCAGAATAATAGTATTTTGGAATAAAGGTAATTTTCTTACCCATATTCCGCACTGATACAAAAAAAAGAACTCAGGCTAGGTTTATACTTATTCAGTTCAAAGATGGAACAACAACAATACCAATATCTTAGCTCTTCTCGAGCGTCCTGAAGGAGACTACGATGATCACACTGGAAGATATGCAAACAGGGGCCTCTGTCTGCCCGCATCTTTGCCGCGGGCGCAACGTGGCGTGTTATCACTGCCTGCATCGAACGCACTCACCTGGAAAGGAAAGCAGAATGTAAATATATCAATCGCATCCACGCAAGGATATGTGAGAATATAAAGGAAGGCCATATTTGGAAGGAGTATGAACTTTCTACTCTTTCACGGCATTTTTAGGGTTCTGTGTTTTAACAGGAAGAAGGAAGTCCCCTAACTGGGACAACAGTATGAAAAATACAGGTATCAAGCTGAAAAAGTTTGATAATTTTCAGATACGACAATGTATGAACATAAAACCTATCTCTAGCTTCTTGAGTGAAGGAAAACTATAAAGTAGTTTCTCTTATTTCTACGGTAATATCGACATTACAGATCCCTTTTGGTAGCGTTTTACCCTAAAATAACCTAATCTAATTGATAGTAGATGGAAGTTTATATTCTTCGGTTAACTGATTGAATGAAATTATATCCGGATTGCGTTTTATTACCTGTACGAGTGAATCATACTCATACGCGCAGAAACTATTTTCCATTAGGTCCTTCTGAAAAATACCAACCCCTACTTAAGACAGATTTTTTTTATAAAGTTTCACTGAATTAAAATCCACAAACAGAAAATTAGAAGAAAGTATATAAGACTTGCACGGCACTGGACAAAATTGTTTGGAGGCAACCATTACAAGGACATTTGATACTGCATTGACCCAGGTGAGCGCCTTGTCAGTTGATGCCGAAACCAGGAAACGATGGTTGGAGTATATTGGAGTAAATAATAAAAAATAGGGATAATCGGAATTAGGTAAATTAATCAGCTGGGTAGCAACAGTTATCAGTCCACAAAACACACCAAACCACAATAAATTGAGAAACACCATAGTCCACACAACACATCTATTAGGTTCGGTCCTTTGTCTTAACCATTCCCTTCCAGCTCTCTTAGAACCTAGCAGGTACGCTCAGATTTGACAACAGTGGGATAAGTCCTGGCGTTGCTACATGAAATTTCAAATACCATCGTCAATACGAAGATGTCAATCCACCGCTGTAAAGAAAGTACGATGGATCCTGCAAGGCCGCGCATCGACTGCCATAGACAATAAGGCTTACATAATTCATGAAACACCAAGGAGGACCCAAATTGATCAAAATACCAAGAAATAAAAGGACTACAGAACAACGGGTGGGGACTAGAATGTAACCAAGCCCAAAGCCTGACCATAAATAGAGACGATAAGAGAATCACCCTTCGCCAAAACCATGACCAAGTTCAACAAAGAGTCTCCAAATAGTATTGAACCACCATCACTAGATCAAATTGCAACATCAGAAGCAACATAATCGTACCAGAGTTACACCAAGACGCAAGCTCTAAGTAAATAGAAAATACAGTAAATAGACATCAATCAAACCCCGGTTTGGAGCTCTACTCTTCCGACGGGTTGACTGGGGGGTGGAGTTTTTTCGAGGTTTGGGTAATTTTATTTGAGAGAACCATGTGGTAAGGTCGATATAAAAACTATGAGGAAGGTATAAGATTTTGCATTGATTTTGATAACCACCCTTAACTTTAATTCTACGAACAAAGGAACTGTTGTGAACAAAATGGGGAAGACTGAAATATACCAACTCCTACTTCAGACAGATTTTATTTTGATAACGTTTCACTGAATTTAAAACACAAAATTAGGGGAAATTATATAAGACCTGCACGCCACTGGACAAAATTGTTAGAAGAGGTAAGCACAGTAACCAGGGAAAATACGAGGACATTTGATACATTCTGCATTGAACCAGATGAGCGCCTGTTTAATTCATGATTTATTTTGCCTTGAAGAAGAGTGCCTCACAAGAAGTGAGGACGCAAAATTGATTCCTTTCCTTGAAAGCCAGTCATTATTTATGGGTAAGTTGTAATTTTATTAAAAATAATCAAAGGTCCTAATTCAATTTTTTTAGTTATCTGGATTACCTAAAAATATTTTCCTACGGTGCCGCAGAGATTTTCATTTCTGCAAAGCTTACCCCCGCAGCTTCACTTGATGTCTTCGCTGACATCTGGAAGAAGCCAATGTTTCCAAGCAGTGAGAGGCAATCAAATCAGAGTACCTAAATATTTTAAATAGACTAGTTAAGTAATCTTTATTGAGAGAAGTCACAATTTGTGGTAAGCTAACCTATCGATATAAAAACCTTGAGGAAGGTAATTTTGCATTGAGTTTACATAATCACCCAACCTTTAATTCTACGAACAAAAGAACGGTTTAAGAAAAATGAGAGCTACCCCTACCAACCCCTAACTCAGAAAGATTTTTATTTATTGAATTTAAGTCCAGAAACTACAGGGACATTCGATACCATCTGCATTGACCCATGTTTGACCCATGAGCGCCGTTTCACTACGTATATTTGACTTATTTTGCCTTGGAGAAGACTACATCCAGGACGCAAAATTGATTCCCTTCCTTGAAAGCCGGGTTATTAATTTTGGGTAAGGTTATAATTTTATTAAAAATTATTTAAAGGTCCTGGTTATCCTAGTCCTAGTTATCGGGGTTACAAAAAAAAAATCGAAACCTCCTGAAAATTTGTTTACATAATACCGAGCATAACCTTAACATGACCGATATAACTTGTTTTAATTTTTATAACTACTGTGATTTTAGTTTTTCCGGAATAATCACTAATATCATCTCAAGTCTTTTTTCTTTCAACGTGAAAGAAAAAAAAAAGAAAAGGAAAATATAATTTCTTGAAGATATTTTCGTCCTTTCCCGGGAGATTTTCACTTCTGCAAAGCTTGCCTCCGGCTCCTGTTGATGTCTCTGCTGACATCTTGAAGAAGGCAACGTTTTCAAGCAGTGAGATGCAATCAAATTAGAGTACCTACCTAAATATTTCAAATACACATTTTCCAGTTAACTTTAGTTGTCTAAACTAATGGTTTCCAAGGAACCTTTATTTTTATATTATAAATCCTGGAATTCCATGCCATCCAGACGTACGATACTTAATCAAAATACTTGTATAAATGTTTTCAAATCTATTAACGTTTCGTTTGGCGGGTAGTAAAAGCATCAAATTCAGAGTAAAAACATATGTAGAAAATGAAATACCTTCTCATGTATGTTATGATAGCCGGAACATAAATTTTCCGTCTCTCAAAACATTATTAAAGCTTGTAAAACAAACCGACTCTTTTTTCAACGCGCTCGTAAATTTGAATTTCGGTGAATTTTATTTTTTGCAAACGACTTGTTCGCGCTTGGTTAAAATAAACGTATTAACATTACAAAGACACCGTTAAATTTAATGGGCAATTTGTTGGCATGTGGTAAGCATATGCACGTAATATATGATGAAGAGACTGATAAAGCTTACTTTGACTACCGAATAATTTCAAAAAGTTAACTTTTATGATGTTCATGACGAAGAGATCGATCTGTTAAAAAAAACTTCGTCTCAGGCTGCAAACAGTATAAATATTTTTGAAATGGTATACCTGACCTAAGTCAAGTAAGTCACACTTCGGCCAGCCACGCTTTCGGCATAGAATTATTTTCAACAAAATTTGTTTTTTCGTTTTTAACGACTTGAATGAAAAATAAATGGTTTGTTTCTGTTGATAATAATGTCATTATCAAATTCACCAAAAAAACTATTTATTTTCCATTTAAGCAGTAAAAAACGGAGAAAGTCCGTGGCCGAAAGCGTGGCTGGCCGAAAGCGTGGCTGGCCGAAGTGTGGCTAACTTGACTTGGGTGTATACCTGAACCAATTTTCTTATTCAACATATAACGCCAAGTGTATGATCTCTTTATCATAATATGAATTGACAAAATCTCTTTACCCATCCAGCTTATGAGACCTGACAAGACGAGTGTCTCCGATGAATAATGAATGCCTAAACCTATTCGGGACAGACTGGCTCTCACATGGGGCACACCTCCCCATCAACACCGTCGAAGAGTAAACATAGATCACATAGTAGCATGTGTAATGGAACACATTAGGTGGCTCTCCGCGCCTCGATAGGCCTGGAAGCTGTTTGTTATTGCGACTGTCTTTGTAATTAGATAGCTGAAGGCGGTTTGTCATCTACAATAACTGAGCTAGTTAGTTTTAAGTTTTTTTAATGAAGAGATGAAGGCGTTTCTTAATTTTTTATAAAGGTTTTTCCATAATACAGGCTTTTATTGAGCGTGAAAAAGGTTGTCTAAATAAAGATAAATACATAGATACGATGAATCAACCCAGAACGATTTTAATGATTTTATGTTATGAGATTAGCGTTAAAAAAAAAACTTTACCTACATAGCACCTAAAAGTAATATTTGAAGTATAATTAAAGTCCACCTTTTGCATTGTTTGGAAAATTGAATTTCCGCAATAAATCTACTTTGAAAATTAACCTGCCTCCTGGAACATGAGCGTAAGACGTATGGCTTCAACTTAACCTCTCGATGCCCCGTGTCGATAAGACTCCTCCCGAACAGGAATAAATCTAAAACTCTTCTCAACTGTTTAAATTTAAACGCGCTTTTTTGTGTTCAGATGCGAGATAAACTCCACTTTTATCTTATTCAATTGTAAGTTGTGTCCCCTGTGCCTCTTTTAGCCGCTATCTGTAACAAGTAAAGAGTCACCAAACTCGGCATTGAGATATGCAAATGCCGTCAGAGTGAATGAAATAAATACACCTTCACTTCTACCTTCGTCAGACTTCGGGCGAGATTAAATGTGTTAGTCGCTGATAAGACATCTTAAAAGGTAATGCTGGATGTCTTTTCTTGAGATACATAACTAATAAGTAGGATGAAGAATGGACAATGGCAGTTGGTAAGATTTTGATAACGAAAATAGATTTGGAATGTATAGATGGTATATTGAAGATCTTATATCTTCAATATATTACTCAATATGGATTTATGTAGGTAGATAACATTGATTTCATTTTAAAGGTCTCTCATGGCGTCTGTATTGATTTTACTCCTTTTTCCTCAGGAACAAATTTTACTCGGCTGGTAATTTAAAACGGTAATAATGATGCAACACTACTAAAATGAGAAATTCAATAGGCTATTAAGCTCAATAAGCTCAAAAAGCTATCAGAGGAGAAGCTTTCTTCCGTAAATTATCAACATTCTATTTATTTTTTTATTTAGTTTAGTCACTCTACATATAGGGATAGTGAAGAAATCCGTACCGTACAGCTTTGCGACGAAATCGCTGTGGGTT
This sequence comes from Malachius bipustulatus, assembly GCA_910589415.1. Lineage (NCBI taxonomy): Eukaryota > Metazoa > Arthropoda > Insecta > Coleoptera > Melyridae > Malachius > Malachius bipustulatus. The sequence continues at coordinate 13,616,433 of OU342636.1, forward strand.
GAAAATACTTCGATACGCAGCAGCATCACGACGTGCACATTATATAAGAAAATTTAAAATATTTTCCGCATTCGGAAAATCTCCGAGAAAACTTTTTTGAACCTCGGATTGCGAACATTCCTTCGCAACTTCCGGTTAATTTACTACAAGTTTTATCAAAATCCATAGACGGATACCCACGTTATGCATATTTGAATTTTTAGAAATTTGGTGCACCAAAAATTTATACGCTCAAACGATTTTTTCTCCCCGATATTTCGAAAATTTTCTCTTTCGATCGACGAAAACCTGTTTTTGTCATTTGTAGGACGAGGAGCACGGTGATAACGGCGAAAATGGAAAATGTCGTACCTACGACCAATAGTCTTCCTTTAAGGAAATTTCAAATAGTATCCGCATTCGGAAAAAATACAAAAAATTTTCGAACCTAGGATCACTCAAGCCGTAAAACGAGTGAAGAAAGCTCGGTTTGATTGAAAAATAAATAGATCAAGTAAGCTTGTTTTTCATAAACGTACAAAAATAGAGGCCAGATGGAACCGCTAGACAAGCTTCGCGGACGTCTGTTCATTTGCAGTGCATATTTTGTTCGAGGTTGAAAGTCCTCATTTTATTTCATCTATTTTTCGTACAGTTCACGAAAATGGGAAGAAAGCTGACAAAGTTTTCGTATTTACTAAGCTTTTTAAGAGATCTTTGGTTTTTTTTAATTCTTGAAGACTTGGAAACTTTTTCAAAAAGCGTTTTTTTTGTAAATATCAAGATTCTTCGACATTGGAAGCTTCAGAAATTATGGAGATTCTCAATTTTAGAGATTTGCAGGATACCTACGACAATTCTACCCATACATTTGATTTCTCAAATATTGCTGTTTGCTATCGGACATTTTGTATCGACGAAGGAAGAGAGAATGCAAGCTAATAAATTTATTGATAATTCTGCTTGTTTATATGTTGCCATGGCAATGGCTCGATTCCTTGGCACTCCATTACTAAATACCACAATTAACCTTATTATTTGGAAATATTTTATGTGGAAGAAAGAAGTTTCTCTTAGGTTTGAACCAGGGTGCTGTCAACTTATAGAAACTTGTCCACTAGGCCATGGACGCCTGCTGTCATAAACAAATGCCATAAGTACTGATATACCTGGATCTACCTGCCGTTAAAATATAAAAATTGTGTTCTTAGCAATAATACTTTTTAGGTAAAATTGGAGCATAGTTGCGAATTTTTATGCCGATTTGTAATCTGAAAAAGAATTTAAGCACAGCTTATTCGGTCGTTGCTGAAATATGCTGAAAAAGCTGAAAATTCAAGATTTCTTATTTTCTTCATATCTTTTTTATTTTTGAATATAAATTAATACTTTTTTGTAGGTTAAGATAATTCGCCATGAGCTATCTAACTGTCATTTCGAAAATTTACAAAGCCGACTAGATCGTGGAATTTTCATAGTCAACTCCAGTTTTTCGTCATTCCATGAAAGCAATAACTCTAAATGTGCGTTTTTTACTTTTTACTTTTTTACTTATTACTTTTACTTTTTTGTAGGTTAAGATAATTCGCCATGAGCTATCTAACTGTCATTTCGAAAATTTACAAAGCCGACTAGATCGTGGAATTTTCATAGTCAACTCCAGTTTTTCGTCATTCCATGAAAGCAATAACTCTAAATGTGCGTTTTTTTTGCGGGAAATACCTCCAGTGAGCTTACATTGATGATGATTCACTCATTTTGTTAATATTTTTTCATTAACTTATTGAAACTTGCAAATTTTATCATTTTAATCGAGCTTTTAATGAAAAATGAAAGAACTCTTTGAAATAATTCAACTCAAAAGAAGAATTCTTTTGTATGGAACGCACTAGAAAATAATTATTCATCTCGATTCACGAACAGTTACCACTAGCCGCTGCTGTTGTAGGGCTGCATGGTTGGCGCGATGCACAGCAGCCTCTATAGCTAGTGGTTTTTTTTTCATTAGTTATATTTTTTTCTTTTTTTCTATTACTTTTTGGACCATTTGGACCAAACAATTAGGGTTATTTTCTGTATTAACAATTAGACCATATAAATAGGTCTGTGAATTATCGGTAACTTCAATTAATATAAATAGTCGTAAATTTTATAAAAAATATTAAAATTTCACTTGGTATTTTGCCTATTATTATAGCCCTTATCTATTTTCAATTTAAATATAAAATTTTCGCCAATTACTTCTGTGATATAATTCCAGAACTATAGTCGACAAATATGAAATTACACTTTTTATCTGAATAAAACCAGTAAAAAAACTAAGTACCCTCGAGAATATTCACAGCATCGTATAAAACCGCCCCATAAAACAAAAAAGCGACGACGAAGCTCATTGAAGACGTTTTCCTTTTTTACAGCGGTCTTGATCTTTTTACCAGTTTTGGCATCGCCTGGCAGTCTGGTGATAATCGCCATTTTCCGGGACAGTTAACGGCGTGAAATATTTTTATGGACCTGTCCTCGAGATCGTTCGTTTTAAATTTTTAAATATGTTCCTTGGATATTTGGAAGAGAATTATTTTCACAGGCGGTATTACATGGGGAGAATCGTAACGAGAGGGCGCTGTTGAATAAACCAGAAGTTAGTGCTGCGGCTGCGGTACCAGTTATAACCGTTAAGAGAATAACGTTTTTGTTTCAATTAATCTTAAGGACTCAAAATCAGACCACGTTAAACATTAGGTTCCTCTTGATGAATTCAATAATTATTATTGAGGTAGCCCCAAACAATAGAATAATAAATAATACAATAATTAGGATTTTTGAATTATTTATAGGAAAAATAATAGTCTTACAGTGGGTAATATAAAGGCTCATTAAGTTAACAGTAAAATTTCTGGGGCCGTTTGTGGAAAAGGTATCGACTCTATGTGGAAATATATAGCAATTTAATAATTCTTGGCATGAAAGGGATTACAAGAATGTTAATAAAATTATAATTTGACATGGATATTAACTTTAGAAAATGGTACCAGAAATCTGCCGGTTAGTTTAATGGGCCTTTATAATACTGAGTATTTACCTGGTTATCGAGGAAAAAAGATTTCTCGCATATGGAAAAGCTCTTTTCTTCAAGATCAAAAACGATTCATGAAACATAAAATCTGGTTGGTCTTTGCGCACCTAGTATGATTCAGTGAGGCTATTAGGATTTTACTTTAATGTCGATTATTTCCGCCAATTAAAGGACCGGAAAATATAGACTTCTTATCAAATGGCTCTCAAACAGATTCAGTTATTTTAAAGTTAGAACGCTACCAAATGGAGATCTGTAACGCCGATAGAAAAAGGTTTGGTAAAAGTTATTTTATCATTTCTCTACTAAGGAACTTAGAGATAGGTTTCATTGACGAGAGATGGCGTTAAAGTGTTATTTTATAGGACTCTACCGCGTGTCACGTTATAGAGCAAACGGAAAAAATAATTTTTTATGACATCAGTGCATCAAATATTATTTAGATGAAGCTGCCTTGTCCTGCTTTTGGTATATGCTGTTATTGAAGTATGATAGCTGTTGATCTCAAGAGTATCTATAGGCTATAAGTAAGTTGATCTATAGGCTACTTCTCTTTAGCAGATCATGTTTATGGCCATTGCAAAATATAGAATTTGTTCAATATTCTATATTGAAACCGTCCTGGTGTCGACCGTTTCTGGCACGTATACCTGAATGTTACCGGTGATTACGCTTTGTTATTACCCGTTTCTGTCGGTAGTATCGTATTTCTGAAGGATCTGATGATCCGCTCCGTTGTTCGGTCCAGATATTTAAATTAATGAAACTGCCCCGACAATGGATGATTCTCGTCAATAATTTCGGTGAGCAGTAATCGTTTCGGTGTGTGGAGATTCTGTAAATGTTTAATGGAATAGTTCAATATGAAGCTCATCAGGTTTGAATGTGCCCACATTCTAAAATAACTGCTGACTTCTCCATTTATAGCCCCAGGTGACAGTTTCCTTTTTTGATTAGAACATGATGGAAGAAGAGCTAGATATATTCCCTTCCTCGATAGCCATTTAAATTAATCTGGGTAAGACCAATATTTTTCTTATCCATGATTGAAAGGCCCTAATTCGATTTTATTATCGTACTAGTTTTTGGGGTCACCTCAATATTAGTACCTAAAAAATGATCCCGCAAATATTTCTGCAAAGTTTGCCCCGCAACACCTGTTGGCGTTTTCGCTAATATATCTTAGCTTCAATTTGAAATTGGATCAGTACATCTCAGTGAAGACGTGCTGTACCCTGTATCAGTGATGGCTTGTGAATTACGGAGTTGGTGAAGTGTATGATTCCACAGAGGACAAGGTACGGTCAGCTCGATATTTCTCGTTTACACAATATCCGATTAGCTTGAATTGTTTGCAATGTCCGGTTAGACAAAGTCCGATATTGTCGAAAATTCGATTTTTATAAAAATCCGGCCACCTCGATTTTTTTGCAAGATAGGTAGACAAGGTCCGGTTGGCTCGAAAATTACATTTTTGTAAAAATCTGGGCAGCTCCATTCTATTTATTGTTTCTAAGTTTGGTTTGAATTTTAAAGTATTAAGTCTTTTGTTATACCGTTGTGTTTGATCGAAAGTTGTGTAGCTGAACCGAAAAAGAGAGACAGATTCATAAATAATCGTTTTCATACGTAGGTATAACTGTTCCTTCGGTATTCAGGCATCACTATTCTAGGTTTTGGAGGGAAAGTTTCGAATTGATATATGTACTCGCCGTTTCGTTCAAGGGAACGTGAGTGGCTTAATTTTAATGCGCCTGTTTCGCGGACGTGCAGTTTTAAAATTTAAACAGACCGTCGACAAAGGTTAGCTAACAGCGCGACTCGTATTTTAAGATTCAGGAATTTATCGCTGAACTTAAAGAGAATAATGGTGCAGAAGCCATATTAATTTCCTTATCTCGGTTTTAATTTTGAATATATATGAGTTCGGATTATGACCTACGACATTATTTAAATTTGCCTCCTAAATCTTTTGAGGTTCAAAAAATAGTAATAAAACATTCCAAATTTCATCTCTTGTACAAGATACAGGCATTAAGGGTCGTATGCTAGAAAATCTCATTTGGCGTTGTTAACGTAACACCGATGTCAATCTGACGTTGTTGTTAAAATCGATTCGGTATGCTAGAAAGAAATATTCATGATTTGACACTGCTGTTAGGTAACATCATCATGTTAAAAATGTAACATGAACAATAGCGGCAACGTTGTATATTAGCTGATTACAGGCTAAGAACAATTCACGAGCTAGATCGAACCCGAACCGAAGTTCCATTTCGTAATAAATCGGCGATCCGAGATGGTCGTGGTTGATTTTGGTCTCGCGTTGTTAGATGTTGGCTAGTGCCTACTGAACGCATGCGTATGAGCTAGATAAAGTACACAAAACTCGTCTACTGTCGACCGTCAACGAACGTCATTGCCATCCGATCCTATCATTCGCCATTATTGTTATTGTTGTGTTGTAACAAATAATAACAAACGTAAACGTTTCAGTTTTCTTTGAGTGAATTAATTTAGTTTACTGTAAAAGTATAAATGGAAATTGTCGTGAAATCAAGAAAGAACTTCTCTGAAGTTGAGAGGCAGATTTTGCTAGAAATAATCAACAGGTAAGTTATCAATTACCTAATTATTATTTTTATCTTATTGCAGAGTGTAGAATACCTAACCAAACCTAACCCAATAGTCGGTTGAGAATTTTATGAAGAGGGAGAAGTTTTTAAAGATTATGTTCACAATGTTCTGTTTTAAAACCCCTTCAGATTGCCAGAGGTGTTGCAGACAACATTAATTTCCTTAATTAAAAATTATTTTTTTATTTGTTCTGGTTTGGCTCTGCCCATGGTTATACAATAATTATTATTATTTTATTGAGTGTAATATTATCAAATAAATTATTTATTTTACACAAATATGTCTTATGTTGTTTAACTTATTTTATTTTATTGTCACCTACCCTATTTATACAGCTCATGGTTAATAATTATGTTATTAAATATAAATATAAACCAATAAAACAAATTTTGTTTTATTTATTCTGAATCTAAATGAAGAAAATCTAGGTAAGTAGTAAGTAGAACATCAAGCAGAAGACCTACATTAAAACAAATAATATCAACTCCACTCCACCTACCCTTATGTCTCTGACCATGATGACCTGTTATATTTTTTTGCTTAATTTCATTTTTTATATCCAAATGAAGAATACACATCAAGCAGGAAAAATAATTTTCTCTATTTACTCCGCCCATGATATAGTTAACTATTATATAATTTTTTGAATCTAAATGCGTCCCTGCTGTGTTTCTGTAGTTAGGACTACTTTCTCGAAGAAAAATGTTGGAAATAAATTATAGTATAAAAATACTTGGTAGTACTATTTTTGGTAAATTTTTAACTTATGGAACAAGATTGTTGATATTTAGTTGTAATTGCAATTGCACTGTAAATAAACATAGAAAAAACACTTCACTCTGGAATAATACGGGATTTATTAAAAATCTTCCTAAAATTTGACAGCTAATAATAATTAATCGATCCATACCCTGTGATTATTGTAACATGGCCATTTAGCATTGACATTCAACTGTTCCTACTCGATTTTCCTTTCTAGCATACCAAATTGGGTGATTTCAGCTTTAACGCCGTTGTCAACATGAAATTTGACATGGCGATGTTAAAGCATTTAACATGGTCACGTGACCATGTCAAAGTGATTTTTAACAAGAGTGCCGTTGTTAACAGCGCTGTTAAAGGCGAAATTTAGTTTCTAGCATACCACCCTAAATGTGATATATTATCTGGAGGTTGGTTTTTAATTAATATTTTTACGTTTTATCGTCTATAGGTGGTATTCATTCAAGTATCATTATACTATTTCGTCTGTAATTATAATTCGGTCTCCTTATGACTGAATTATATTGCATTATCTCAAAATTTAAAGGAAGGGGGGGGGGGGGAGATTATAAACGTCCTCACTGTAATTTACTATTTTACAAATATACCACCGAAACTCAGGATGAGTTAAAGGACAAGATAAAAGAACTAAAAAGTTCTTACCCTGTCCTTTTACACCATTCTTAATTTAAACAAAACCATTAACTGATGGGACACAACTTTTACAAAGTAGCCATTGGAATATATTCACGCATTACTTTTTGTGTTTTTCTTTATCATAAAAAGATATTTATTATTCCCAGCCCAATGCCAACATCATAATAAACTTCCAAATTTTACGTAACTTAAAATCCACTGCCTCTGGTATGAAACATTATCCTTTTACTGTCATACACTGGCCCTTTTATATGACGACGTGGCAGTTACTTTTTCACTCATAAACCAGCTAAAAACGAGTCCTGTCGCGGGCAGAAGTCGTCCGCTGTGAGGCAAGCTGACCCGGCCTATTATATTCTGGAAAAGCACAACATGTTACATTGTATCCGAAATACGCGAATGTGTCGCCGGCAACATAGATCATAAAGCCCGGAAGAAGGACGTGACACACAATCCAAACGGTCGAGCTAGAGATGAGGTGACCGGGAACTGATGCAGCCATTATTTGCAATCTGAGTAGGAGAATAACAAAATCAATAATTATGTTTAGATATGCTTAATAATAATAAGGAGCATACATTTTTCTGGCATAAATACATATTTCAGTTAAGCGGATACTAATCTTCTCTTGTGTGAACTTTTCATCTCAGGAACGGGTGTAACCGTTTTTTGAATGTTTGAATATTCAAAAAACATTAAATTTTTCGAAGAGCCTAAACTTAAACTAAGGCTCCAACCACTCGTGCTTATAGGAAATTTCTGGCCTATTTTGGCATTTTGTAAATGCCCTTCAAGTTTATAACATCTATTCATTAACACCCTGTATAGGGATTGATATTTAATATTTCAAAATTAACTCCACTCCCTCGCAAGGGGTGAGTGGTGCAGGGCGGTTTTTGTGTTCAAACCATGCCCCTCACCAAACAAAACCCATTTTGTAAAAAAAAAAATTTCCACGTAGTGCTTATATACTTTTCGAGATATTTTAAAATTTCAGGTTATAATAAGAATTACCTTGTGGTCTATACTTAAGTACTTTTTTTTAGCATAATTGAAAATTTGAAGCCGAAGCTGAGCAAATTTCATGCGCAAGCGTGACGAGTCTGGTGCGTGCTTGTAGGCGTGTTCAATTCTCGGACATGCGTGTACGACTCAAAGTACATTCGACGAGATAAAGATAGAAATATGTCTGCAACGTGATATTTCTCTCCATCTCCAGACCCCCACTAGCAATTTGGTAGTATTAAATATACGGCTACATCATAGTTTTGGTGCGCATGACGCAGGATTTTATTTAGATAAGGTAGGGTTACACTACAAACGTATAAGAACAGCATGACAATAATTAACAGTAGTGAAATAAAAAAAAAAATTAAAGCAGCCTATATTTAGGAATATGGTGTCCGATAATCTTACACTGATATTTGTATGGGACGCAGAACTAACGAAATGGCTTATGACGAGTACGACGATTTTTTAAATAGTATTTTTGCAGCTTTCTCAGTCATGAATCATCAAGGACACGCATTAAAAATTGCAAGTAACCTTCTTATTCCTCTGCCGTAGCCTACTAATCCTGGTAGCCGTCATCTGTCAGAGGAGCTCTTCAGTCTCAAACCCCGCTCAATAAGTAATGAGTCGGTGCTGGTTTGAGGGAAGAGCGCCGACAGGCTGCGAGAAGCCCGATGAATTATTAGCCAGACGGCGTTATAATGCTGCTCCATAGAGAGTCCTGTAATGGTAATTAGCTGTCGGGCCGTGAATCCACCTCGTCATGCTCTGCCAGGAAGGACTAGGTTGTTATAAGTGAGGTTTTACCACCGAGGGACGTTTAAACTTTTAAAGCTGACGCGTAGGATTTAGTCAAGACGTAGGTAAAAGAAAAACAGAAATATCTTATCTCTTGCAGAACTTTTTTAAAACACTTATTACAATTGAATTTATTGGTTTACCTTTCTCATTTGTGCTCAATTTTTATTATTGCTTGGAAAGAATATTGGGAATATTATTTTCCCAATTTCTCAAATACTTTAAATTATGACAAAGCTGTCCCTAATGAGATGAGCTTTTTATAAGGAAAAATGATCAAAAGTGGGAACTTCATTTGAACAAAACAGTTTCATCAATCCATGTGGCCATCCCACTTCAGATAAGTACCTTATATACTCCTATAAAGCTTTGGTCATTTTCATTCTGGCAGTATTTTAGCTTTGGGCTGTATCTCATAAACGGGGACAGCTACAGAAGAACCCAGGTAGCAGAGACAATGATGACATCTTATTATAACGTCACACTGACGTCGAAAACATGTAGTTAAAATCTGACATCTCACGCAATTTAAGACAACCAATAATAGGAGACGTCAAAAAGACGTGAACTGACCTCCAACTTACGACGCCGCCGTTAGTCCCCTGTTTTTAACTTCATATACACGTGGAACCTGAGATACGAAAATTTGATTTTTTTAGTACTTGAAACAAGCCAAATTCGCGTGATTTTTACGTGAATAAATAACGTCCTCAAGACGTCATTTTTTCGTCACTAAATTCGTCATTGAACATCGTAGAGCACAAAAAATGACGTCATATTGTCGTGTCAGTTTTGTCCGAAATTTTCATGAAAAAAATCTTCAGAATGGTACGTAGTTATGCATGAGCAACGCTGACTGTAATACGAGTCGGTTAAAGTTTAACCGTTAAACAATCCAGTTACGCCGTAAATTCCTCAGTTTTCTCACAAAACGAGAACAAAACTTTTGAACATTCTTCGTTGAACGGTCATATCTCGAGAACGCAAATTCGGAGGATAAAAATGCATTCAGTTTCGGAATTTTCAACATCATCTGTTACCGTCTTTTGGGAATTTTTCAAAGTTCTACCCAAATTAATTTTTCGACGAAGCTCGATTATTTTTGACGGGTTGGCCAATTTTTGTCATAAACAATAATCTCTTACCTGGGAAATCGTCTGTTAATAGCATTCGATGTTAGGACATGAAAAAGCGAGTAGGAGGCACCGAAAGTTATTTTGAGCGGGCCGAAAAACAGTTTTGCAAATATCGACAAAATAAACCTTCAAGCTTCACCCCGAACATGATCCTTCTCCTGTATCTCGAAAACGGGGACAGCTACAAGAGAACCGATTACAGTTCTCAACTTCTCGCTTTGTCCATTTAGGACGGGAGAATTTTTATTAAAATAGAAGAGAACAAATTTCGCTCTCCCAGTTTTTATCGAAATTTTCATGAAAAATTGGTCTCATACAAAATCGTTTTCCCACAAAACTTTTCAAACTTTGAACGTTCAGAGGAACGCGAATTCGCAGGATAAAACGACTTTCAGTTTCGAAATTGCGATCGTCTGTCACGTAGCACGTCCTATTTTTTTTGAAAAATTGGAAAGAAAGTTTTGAAAAAATTGACAATTCCAAACCTCCACTCGGAAAATCATCTTTCTCCTGTATTTCGAAGACGGAAAGAGATACAGAAGAACCGGAGAACCGCTTACAGTTCTGAACTTCTCGCACTTTCTATCATCTGACGGGGGATCAGTTCGATTTTCTATCAAAATCGAAGATAAATTTTTTTCCGAAATATTTGTACACCCGGTAGGTTGAAGTTTTCATGAAAAATCGATATCTTCATAATGGGACGTAATTGTGTGTAAGCACAACCGACTACCATACAAGTTGGTTAAACAATTCAGTTGGACCGAAGAATCCTCAGTTTTTTCACAAAACTGAAACAAAAATTCAAAAGGCAAAAAATTTTCATTCTTAAACTTTGGACGGTCATATCTCGAGAACGCGAATCCGCAGAATGAAACGGCTTCAAGTTTTGTAGCTGCCATCGTTTGGCACGTCCTCTTGCAAATTTTCAATAAAGGCGCCGCAAGTTATTCAGCGTGTCAAAGAATCGTTTTGAAAAAATCGGCAAAATAAACCTGCACACGAAAAATGAGCTTTCTCCTGTATCTCGAAAACGGGGAGAGCTACAGAAGAACCGCTCGCTGTTCTGAACTTTTTGCACTTTCTATCGTCTGACGAGAGATGTTTATTAAAATCGTAGAAACAAATTTTCCCTAAAATTATTCACTACTATCAGTTAAATAGTTAATGGCATTATGGCATACTCTGCCAACGAAAAAAAAATGAAACCATTTAAGTATAGAACATTTTTCCCTCTTGGCATCATACGTTTGTAAATGGGGCCTAAGTAGTTGTTTACATAATTTTACTTTAACAAACGAGTCTCGAGTCGGACAAACATACCTTTCAGTTATTATTCTCAGCTGAGCTTAGGTCTCGACGATACACCAAACTTACTAACGCCACATCGTTTTCGTTTTGTTTTGTTTAATTTTCCGTCCGTTTGAATTAACCCGGCCGACACGTTTGCCAACCCTGGTGATTGTGGGAATTGCAAAACGAAACGGGCGAAGTTTGCTGTAACTTGTAACTCCTCCACTGTGCGTGCTTTAGTTGGGAAATCATCCCGTTTTTGCCGGTGACTGGAGCAGCAACGGCTGCTCATAACTTCTGATGCCTCGTTGTGATAAAGTTATGCAGTTGTGAACTTTAAGCTTTGAGGCCGTTTTTGTCCTCCGGGCCATGAACATGCCATACACTATACTTGTTAGATAAGATTAGTTAATATTCTATATATACAAAATAACAACTGTGACTTTAAATCCTATTTACGAAACCTGAGTAATATGGTATTTACGCGAATTAGGGGGCAATAATTTACCAAGTTGTATAATTTTATATGGCAATCGTTTAATAGCGTATTATCCAAGCTTTCAAGGTCCACAATAACTTTGGCTATAGCAAAACTCCATGTTCCTGAATTTTTTTTCTACTTCATGTGTTGCAGAAAATATCCTTCCAGAAAGTGAGAAGAAAATCCATCTCATATTTCATTTCAGTAGATACTCGAGTCTAAGCAGGAACTTTATACTGACCTCCGTTTTGTAATGAAATGAAACGGTCGAATATTTACCAACGAGCCGTGACATAAAAATTGAGTATCCTGTGGGACTGAAGTGTGGCTTAGAGCAGACAGCGGGACTAGCGGGAGTCATGGAACTGCACTTTCCCGGTTCGTATCCTGACAGCAGTGACAGCCGTCACAGACATAGTTGTGTAACATTGCAGATGGCACTGGTGCGGGCTTTGATTTATGGTCTATAAAATCGCAGGAAGTTAGGAAACTCGTTGAGATGATTGCACACTAGCAGCCTGCTCTTAGCTACAGAAATGAGAGATATATCAGATAAGTTCAGTTTTATTGTTCAGTCCTTGAAACTCCTCAGCTGGTTGACCACGATCCAGATGAGAGACTTTCAGCTTTATATCATAATTCTCCTAAATTTAGGAGTATTGTTTCAGCAGAGTTGTGGTCGATTGTTACAAATTATGAACAAAAACCAAAAGATATTGTGTTCAGTAATATCGAGAAATAATGACATAATTGGAAATTTTTTATACCACTCGAGTTCGTAAAACTTTTGTTTATCATAGCTAGTAGGTCTCGCCTGCTTCTATACACAGCGGGGAGCACTGCACTTAGTTGTTGGCATGCATTTTGGATGCCTGGGGTATTGCCTGTGGCGCAAGCCAAACCAACCGTGCATTTTATTTAATTTCTCGATCACTTACGGTGATCAAAATTGTGTTGTGTATTAGTTGGTAAGATACATTGTACTGATGAGTCCCATGTAGGACGAAGCACGTGTCCACAATTTACACCTATACTCCCAGTACAATATCAGTGAATGGCATCCTGTTTAACAACAATACATTCATTCAAAAGTAACTTAGGATATCTACCAAGTTAATATTTATAAATGCAGGGAGCTATGATAAACAAAAACCATACATAATAACAAATATTTAATCATTATTTCAACTTTAATACATATTTAATATTGCTTTCATAGAACCCACCGAATTAATCAAAGTTCATTAAGTGGATCACTGATTTTCATTAAAATAATCAAATATTCAATTTTAATCGTTGTCGACCCAGACAACAAAACACCCTTTCCTGGCTATAATTCCCACATTTGCATCGATGACATAATTGCAACTCTATAAACATCCCTTCTGTCTACCCTCGGAAACGGACGCTACAATAATTGACAGGGGAGGCTTGACGTTACACAGAGAATATCTCAGCTTCCGGACGCAGACCCTGCCAGCGACCATGATGGGGTACAAATGCTTTTCAACTATTGTATTAACTCATTGATTACATTACACTGGATATCGATATCTCGTTTGGTAGATATAGATAATGGAAAATACAGTTCTCGTCAAGGGATGACGAGGGTGTTTATTTCGCCTTTTTGACAATCACTGGGCAAACAAAACAGGAAAAATTTTCGGATTTTTTTTTCAAAATGGATTCGGTGAAATGGATTCTCTTCTACTCAGGAAGTCAGGTGAAACTTCTGGAGTTGTTCTTGGAGAAAGTCACGGCAGACATAGGTTGTTAAGAATAACTTCAGGAGTCTTTAAAAATAAGCGCACTACGTCCGATTGGAAATTACAGGAAGTTCAGTGATCGTAAACGGAAAGGGCACTTAAGTATTTAATCGACCGAATTATTTAAAATGTTATAGATATTTAGGTACTCTTGTCGAAATGTGATTACAGCGTAGTTGATCGAGATTTTAAAAGGTAAATTTACGGGAATGACTTATTAACGTTAAATCATGAAGTCTGATTCGTTGAAGGCACTGCACTCACTTGTTGGTGTGCATTTTGGCTGCCTGGCATGTATCCTATGGCGCAAGCCGAACCCAGTAAAAGTTGTGTGAGTGGCGATGTTGAAAATTATTACGATCTATTAAAAAAATAAAAAAAGAATTACATGAACTATTGCAGAGATTGGAAATTGGTTAAATAATGAAACTATAAAATAATCAATGATTAGCGCTAAGGAAGTTCAATGCAGTTTCATGTGCATCGGTCTGGATTGCATTTAAATGGTGCTAGTTCATAATTATTCAACCTCGGCGATGATAGTGTTCTATGTTGCTAGAACTCGATCTTCAGATTGTTTCAATGATGCTTAGGTGGACAAGGAAGAATCCCAGACAGGGGAGTGAGCTCCTTGAAAACACATTCAGAAAACTTAGAATCCAAGTATCATCAACCATCGTGAACTTTCGAAAGCGGATCGCGTCAGATAAAAAAAATAATTCAACGATTCTTTACATGAATAATTAATGAAATGCCACATTTCGAGAGTTCTACCACTGCAAATATGTAAGTAATAAGCAATATTAATAAATAACAATAAATAAGCAATGAATGAAAGATTAGAAAATTTATTATTTCAAAACGGCATCAGCTATCTTTTTCATAATAAAAAGTAACGCTGATAAGCCAAGGGGTAATTCAACAGAAATAAATACCTTCACTGAGTGTTTGGCGGAGTATTCAGCTTCTCATTCTGATAAAATAAATAAGACACAAAGAAACCAGTTGAATCTTCTTGCGGTTTTAAGAGGTCTGAATCGCGCATGGACGATTATCGATAAGCGAACAAAACCGAAGAGGACAAAACCGAATGGGACCGACTGAATGGTAACACAGTCTTTACACCAATAGCGTACAGAGTTTCCATGAAATGTTTATACTTGGACTCCAAAATGAACGCTACATAGATAGCGCCTGGAACGGTTGTTGAAGGCGTCAAAAGAACCGTTAAAGGGAATCAATTATCAATGGTAAAGTTAACTTAAGAACCCAAGCAACAGCAGACTTTGAACGTTTGTCCCTACTGCCCCTAAATGCTACCCTACAGTCTGCTCATTTTGATACAAAACTATAGTCAAGGTTGGTGTCAATCAATTCGGGATGCATTATGCTACAAGATTGTGTGACTTTTATTATTATTTATCTTCCGGAAGTTAGTTCTTAGGTTATCACACAGTCTATTAAAATCGGGACGTCTTTAATTGAGGATCTTCTCAAATTCCTCCCAAGGGTAAAATAACGAAGCAACTGCCAGACAGTTTCTTGTTAGTTTAATTAATAATTCCCCGACTAAGAGTTTAGGGACCTGCTCTTTATGCTTCTCAACAACTAGTAGATCTCAATATCTATATGAACTTGTATCTTGTATAAAAATTCTTGGTACCAGCCCTCCTTACCATTTCGCATATTCTAGAAAATTAAATTTTAAATGAACTTAATGATCATATTAGTGCTGGAACAAAAGCCTTTTATTATAAAGGTGGCTATCCCCAGTCCCTCAGTCCCGGCTAGTACGCAGCCATGCACATTGCACAATGATTATTTAACTATCAAATTTTCATTTTCAATTCAACCTCCCCCTATGCGGTATGTAACAAAACCAGTCATGATTGTGGAGTTAATTCAATGAGAGTGGCTGCAGACCACACGAGTAACACTAACACCAACACCGACTGGTCATTGTTTCGATGGACTGTCCGAGTCTATCTGATCGCCAGCCTAACGGACAGTCCATCAATTAGGGTGGTCATTTCTCCCTCTTGCATTAATGGAGGAAATAAATAAACATTAACGCTCTTTTCCATTAAAGAGCAAGATAATGTTTGCAGGAATTAAAGGTAATAGGTAATTAAATATTGAGAGGCGACATGTTTTATTATTGGTCGGTCTATAGGAACATATGAAAGAATTTTGTAAAAGAGACATTCAATTAACTCGCTTATCTATGGCAAGATAACATTATTTCATTAGATTCACAAAAATCCAAGTCTCTGTTAACTTATTTCTTGTTATAACCGTTATAAAAAAAGAATAAGAAAATGCACTTGCGACATAGAATACACCCCAGGCAGCCAAAACTCATGCCCCAAAATTGGGTGCAGTTCCCCCCGGTGTGCGTTAAAGCCTATTTCCGAGTATGAGTTTTGGCTGCCTAGGGTACGTGTATCCTATGGCGCAAGCCTAACCCACCGTGCGTTTTTTAAATTCATTTTCATCAATCCTCTCACTAAAGTTAAGATTTTGTTGCTAAGATAAATCATACTGATGAGTTCCAAGTAGGATGAAACACAATTTACATCGTAACTCACAGTGCGGCATAAATGAATCACATATTTTTTGCCATATGACATTAACCTCTTGTCTATAATTATTGTTACTATAGTTTTTTCTGTGTCACGTAAATGAGTTAATATAGTTGCTTTTTCATCTGGAAAACATAACTACATGATTGGCTTGTAGCTCCTAATACCATCAGGAAAACTCAGACAAATAGCACAGAAAGTTGGGATTATTTTAGCTCAAATATCCCTAATATTGACTTGAAGTTTTTTCAGTTTCAGGATTAGTTTTAAAAGTTTCTGCTGATATTAAATTTCAGTATCCCTAATCTTGTTGAAATATAACGTCGACCTCATTAGGTAATGGAAAGTCTCATTTTTCCACTCAGGCAACAGTCTGTTTATGCAACGTATACGAGCTAGCATTATCCCGTATTAAAATCCATCCTGTCCAAACACGAAACAGAAGAGCTTTAATTCATTCACATCACCCCGAAACAGGTCACCAACATTGCCAGATTTAGAAACCAATTTTCACGTATTTTCTCTCGCTTATATCTAACTGCTTTCTAATAGCTTTCTTTTGTATATTTCTTTCAAGTTTTTAAGCCATTTAAACTTTAGCCTTTCTATAGATCTCGATAAAAATATACAGGGTGATTCGTTAAGGTCCTAGAGTCTCAAAAAATTTTTTGTAAATAAGATGTTTCATACATACAAGTGACCATAAGATTCAATGAAATTATTTCCAAGATAGCCGCAGTTCCAGAAATATTCATTTGCAAAATATTCATCCTGCCCGCATTATTACTGGTCTTCGAGGGAGGGAAGATACTTTACGTCTATATGGACCGATTCACTCGCAGAGTCTGAGATTTTACTGCACTGCGGTATATTTCTACCAATAGGAATTTCAAAGGTAGAAGCTACCAAAGTAGCTGCAATTATGGTAATATTACAGGTTCGGGTAAGTCATTTTATTATTTCTTCTACTCAGGGAGTTAGAAATAGGTCTCTTCAACGAGAGATGGCGCTAGTAGTAGTAAAAAATATTTATTTATTAAGACTCTAACGTGTCACGTTACACATTGGTGGTTCAATATAAATAAACAAGAAAAGCACTTAGAGATGACAAGAAGCGACGAAAAAAAATCACAATAAAGTATGGTCAACCTGGCATCACAGCAGCAGGATATCACTCCTGAAAAAGGCAATTGCCGTCGGATTAATAAAACTCCAGGCGACAGTTCGTTCCCGTGTTCATATGGAGTGCGTTTAATA
Source organism: Malachius bipustulatus (assembly GCA_910589415.1). NCBI lineage: Eukaryota > Metazoa > Arthropoda > Insecta > Coleoptera > Melyridae > Malachius > Malachius bipustulatus. The sequence continues at coordinate 13,633,868 of OU342636.1, forward strand.
AATGTTTCTCCCCGGGATGACGGAGAGGTTAAAATAACAAAGAGTGAATGATATATGGCGCGGTCTTTTAGTCGGCGATGACCGTCGTTGAGGGATAAAGTAGGAAGATGAATCGGCGGGAAGCCCTGAACGTTCTCGATGAGAAATGTCTGCCATCAATTCCTTCTCAGGAATCGGCGGCCGAGCAAGAACGCCACGTGTCTTCCTTGTTCCGGATTCATACGTGCTCCCGGGAAGAGCACGACCCAGACAGTCATCTGTTTACGTGGAGGATTTTCTAATACTTGTATGTGAGCTTTGAGAGGCCGGTTTATGTCTGGCACTTTGGCATGTTTAATACATGTTCTCGTTTATACAATACAAGCAGAAACTCGGGTCAGTTTATTGAGCAGAATTTTTGCTGTAGCGGAGAAAGATTTAAGAGAAAGCTATTGTCTGTATATATAGGCATATTGGATAATCTAACATGCTTCCTTGTTCTTGTCCATAAGTCACTAGATGTCTTTTTCAGAATTGTTGAATTCTGGACAATTTAAAAATAAATTATTTGCTCTAATTTAAAATTTGTTAAATAGGAACTGTGTTGGCTGTAGAATTAAAATATAAAAATCTGGTTTTTATACGTGCTGGAATAGGAGAAAGTGTATCTTAGGCACTTGGGCAGGCTTTAGAAAAGGTTCTGTAAAGCTGTAAAATGAAAAGGTTCTGAAAGCTTACAATTTTACGGATTCAATCCCAGACATATAATTTATTAGTGAAATGGACAGAAATAAAGCAATAAATGTAAACCCCCCGTTAAATGTAATATTTCTCATAATGCCATCAGTACAAGCATTACCTACGCAAGCAATTCGTGTATAAGCTGACAATGTACACCCTCAAGGCAGACAGGGTTGATTGGGCTCACAGTGTAATCCTACCACAATCATCAACAATCCTGGCCTGGTTAAGCCGTTCATTAATCGCCGCTAATTAGGTCTATGCGTCATCATTAGATAGAGCGTCATTGTTTACCTGAACTGATTGTTCCCGATAAACGACGAACAACGATGTATGACTATAATAATAAGATCTCTTCAAATGATCGGAAACTATTGATAGCAAAATAATTTTTAAATGTACACTGAAAACCTATAAATATTACCTGGTGGAAAGATGAGCATTATTGAAAGTGACACTCATTTTGGGTCACAGAACACGCATTCTCACGTCGAGATTTTCGCACGTATCATAAGTGACGTACCGATTACAAATAAATGAAACGTCACTACTTATTAAATCAGTAAACTGCTGCACGCTACGACGTCACAATGAATCAAACGTTGAGAGATCGGCCGTTGCGAGGGTGGAGACAGCTATTAAAGTACGTATAACATTACCTGGTCACTCTATAAATAGAAGCGTCCGTAAAACCGCTCATGCAGTTGCAATCGCTTGCGCACAACCGCTGACCCGATGTTTACGGCAGTTGTAAACGGAACGGTCCGGGAAAATCTCCATGGACCACGGCAAAACAACCCGGACTCGATTATGATCGATTATGACTTGTTTTCAAAACATACCTGAAACATGTACTTTGAAAATATAGCTGAATTTTTGTATTAGTCACGAATTTCCTTTATACATAACTTCCTCTCGAATTCTATAGGAAGAGCTTTTTTTAGCTTATAGTAAATTTTTCTCTAAAACAGGATTCGATAGCAAACCAAATGCAAAAAGTTGTTTTCACTGGAAAATTGGATACAAACGTACACAAATCTCATAAAGCACTCCAACAGATAAAAGGATCTAAAAGAAAATCGATAGTGGTATTTCCTATTTTTTATATTAGGTATATCATTTTCATTTTGAACGAAAAGTCCTATTTATTAAGTATATTATTATAAAGGGTAGGTACCTATCCGAAGAGATTTTGAATAAATAAAAGCGTCCTAGGATCACAAATATGAAATATATTATACAGGGTTACGATAAATAGATGCGGAGTTGGGGTATGGTATTGTAAAATCGATAACGGTTAGAGATACAGGGTCGGTTAAATGACGAAAAAGCTGGGAAGTTTTATACTTACCTATTAAGAATCTCAATAAACTTTAGGCTAACTTCAGTTGTTCCTGAAATTCTTTGAAAAAACTGAAAAATCGAGAATTCCTCTAGCTATAATTAAATACTTTTTTGAGGTATTATTTAAAAATAATCACCCAATGACGTCAGTAATGACCTAATCACTCTCGCCTTATTTTATTTTACGATATTCAGTATGGGGGCTATGATAAAAAAAAACTTGACTAAAGAAACCCTGATCTTTTCTGTGGATGAAATTAGAGTTACAGGGTGATGAAAAACCTGATAATTTGCATCACTCTGTATTAAAAATCAAGCAAATTGTTAGGAGACGAAATAAGTCTCGTAAGACAACCAAAAAATGTCTTAATATACAGGGTAGGGTGTCTTATTTAAATAAAAACTGGTCTTATTTTTCGGCCCACGCTGTATACTTACATATTGAACATCCTGTATCAAAGATACTATAAAATAATTATTTAGTGTTATAATCAGTTTGCCATTCGCCTGGTTTTTATGCAACATATCATTATAAATTTCAAACTTCAAATCGCCATCCACGGCAAAGTTCTTTTCTCGTCACGTACAGGCAAGACGGAAGTTAGAAAGCGGCGGCGGTACTTGAAGACACCCCTCTCCACGTCAGCCATCCTTCTCCTGTCTAATATGGGGGGACTGGTAAACGGTCGAACCTCAATATCTTGGCCCTTAATATCTGCCATCCAGCAAGAAGGACATGCAGGGCTCTCGATTCTTTAGGGGCCATCCTAGTCTACCGGGTAATCCAATAATGTAAACGGTGGAATGCGTGAGTGCAGTTTGGGAAAAATAAGGATAGCAGGGAATCAGGGAGAGTGACTTTGTTCGTTGAAGAATATTCGAATATTTCAAGATTCGTGCAAAATTGGGTGCGTTGTGTATAGGAGAATAGCTTTTTGTTTAAGTACTTATATTGTCTTCAAAACTATAGCAGTATTAAAACAATAAGGCATTGATGAGATTTAACAAAGCTAATGAGGTAAACATTATTAGGATTGCTAAATAAGGTTTATTAATATAATTCAAACAAAATGTAGAAGCCTCAGTATAAATGTCGCAATCTCCGTTAAGAAGTCTCACATCAAATCTCCCACGAATATTTTAGCTGTAGGTTAACTTCCAATCTAAACAAACCACTCCAGGGGATGCAAACCGGTAACATAGTAAAACACTCCTGGGTATAATACCTTCTAAGGTTTGCGATGTGAAGTGTTTGGGAGGAGGATATCGAGAATCATAGGAAGGAACTCGGCGGTTGTTGGTGCATGAGATTTTCTGATGCGATTCCAGAGTCTCAGATTGTGAAATGCGTCCCATGTTTTTTCTATCGGCCAGATTGAATTGGAAAATATCGGTATTAAGGTATTAAAATAGGACCTTGGAGATTTAAAATCTTGGAGATTCGGTTGCACTATGCGCTCTGATTCAGGATTTATAGGTATTCATTCAGTTTCCAGGCATGAGGAATAATTATAAGAGAATGAATTGTGGTAATGTAAAATGTTAAATTTAAGTCATTAAGGTTTGAAAGCCATAAATTATCCTGATAGCTATACATTATTTTTGTTATAAAATTGTTACTTAAAGAGCAGCAAAATTACCAGTACCTAAAAAAATTAGGTCACTAATACATGGGAAAAAGTAAAATTCAGCATTTTTTGCTTTCATTAATAACTCTTCCCGCGTGACAGCGGGATATCTGAAATTTGCATCTATTGACGGCGTCGACAGAACTCCGGGCTCTCTAAATGTATATAAGCGATAACCAACTGTTTCATTTTAATGGACATCATTGAGGAATTCTACAAAGTTCAATAGAGAAACTACTCAGCAATTCGTCGATGTCTAGACTTTTTTGGGCATATCTGCTCTACACTGGGGTTAGTTATTAAGAGAAAAGATTCTTCTTAGTGGATTAGCAGTGTTAGTTTCATTGATGCTCTAACTATAGTGTTTATGACCATTTCCCTGGAGTGTCACTTTACCTTTTATTTCGCAGTCACATCTTTAGTTTACGTACATAATTAGAAATTACATTCGTATAATGAAAATGGCAACCATATGCGATTTATTCAAGTGTGTGCAAGTTTTCCGCAGCCAGCACTCGAGTTGGAGTTTGCCGCGGTAGCTTATCTTTGCCGACATTGTAGGAATTTGGCAGTGTTATTTGTAGTAATAAGGAACTCCCTTAACTCCAAGTAGATTAAAATTATCAAGTCCAGTGACGTCCAAGGTACCACCCTCACCAATATTATTCCAAACAAAAATGTACGCCACTGACTTTTTTAAATTTTGTTTGGAAAATATTTTTTTTATTATTATTTTTATAATAATTTGTAACAACCACAACAAATAATAGGCTCTGGAGCTAAACGCTTTTAAAGAAACTTGGCTGCCTGAAAATATTGTTATTGGTTTGCGTTGTCAGTGCATCTTTTCCTGCATTTGCGCACAGAGCTCTATGGCATAGGTTTCGCGTGAAGGTCCAGGTTCGAGAAGACTCTCTTCTTCGAGCCAGCGCTACACACCCCAGTTCCAATTCCTGTGTATGTCTTAGATCCAGCGGTGAACCATTTGAAATCTGCTGTTAGGAGTAAATTTTTGTTGTCCTCCCACACGGCTCTTCCCGGGAGAAGGACCTTATAAGCAAATATAAGGACCCTATCAGCAAAACATTATACCCAGTAGACTGTAACTGTCCATGTTATCCAGAAATTGGTTCGCCTCTGACAAGCTTCTTGCCATTTGCAGCAATCTGTGTATAGTTCGTCTGGCCTCTCTCTCCAAATAATTGTGGAGAGATGGTATAAGTCCAGTAGCCGCCGACAGTGTGGTGTTAATAGCACCACAGATCGTGACACAAGCTTTTTTCGGTAGGCAAGGGAGCTTTGCTTTGACCATGACCTGCTGACCTTTTGACCACCAAGCGGATTTGCCATGCGCAATAGTTCTGAAGACCATTTTATAAACCCAGTATTTTTGATTAGGTCAAATTTCCCATGTTTTGTCACAGACCCTTTCACACATCCACATGGAGAGTTTGGCTCTATGTATAACTTTCTCAGATGGGAGTTTCAAGTAAGCTTTTTATTCAGGATTGCACCTAGGCTTCCTCTGTAAATGAAATGGTTTCTCCCAGAAGAGTTGGGGGCGTTAAACCGTCCAACCTTCTATTTCTTGAAAATGGTTATGTCCTTTTGTGAGGGTTCACTGGTATGTGTTCCTCTTGCACCACTGATAAGTCACCTCGAGTAAAGAGTTGTGTTAAGTGCTCTTGAGTGAAGAACAACCTGACGGTTAATTTATTGTAGATTATAGTATTATAAATAATAATGAAAGTTTCGTATCATTACCCAAAACTAAAAACGGGAAAATAGGTGTCATGTATGAGTAAATAGCGGCATGAGTGTGAGCAGCGCAATGCATATAAATTTAAGATTTCTTAAAAAAATAAACAATCAGACATGCAACAGGCTTAACTTAATCGTAGAAAAACTGAATAAGCTTATCGTCTCCATCCACTAATCTCTATGGTAACAAGAAAAACTTCCTATAGTTCTTCATATCCAAACTCAGTGCGCACATCATACCCTCATCACATCCCGGTGACACCGGCAGGCGTCGTCTCCCGTTGGAATAATAGCCCGGCATTTGTCAACATGCTTAACTATCCCAGCAAATAACTCCTGATAAGGGACGTCGGTTAGCGCCTGGCGCAAGAGGACTAAGCAAATGAACCAGCACCGGCTACTTTATTAATTAACAACTGTCGCACAACTAGCGAGCATTTGTCTGTCTGGTTAATCCCTCTACGGTGGTATGGGCTGTGGAGGACGCGAGGGGCTGTTTGCAGAGATATAACTAAGGGTAGATAATATGGTTATGTGAAATGAATCTAATTATGGCAAGACAGAGCAAATTTATCAAATTATGGAAATGTGGTAAAAATATGTTTCCCCTCAGATTTTTCAACTTATAGGTAAGCCAAAAAAATATTTGCACATAAATCTTCTCTACATCTCATGGAATTTAAAGGACTCTTTTTAACAATCGATTGTCTTAGTGAGAAAAATACCACTTTTGACCAATGACCCAGAAAGATTATTAGCAGCGACACTCACGATGTCGAGGTGTATTTTTCTTGCCTTTGTTCACATAAAAAGTTACTTCTTTTATAAAAATATTCGAAACATATTTAAGAGAAGAAAGCACGACATCCACCTTCTAATTCGGCTTTTAGAGAATATCCGCCGAATCAACCCTATCTAGTTGTGTCTCTACGGGGTGTATCCGTGGTTCTTGTCTCGTGTATCTGGTTGGCAACCCCTAATCTCTTTCCGTTGCTTGATTAATTAGCCGTTGTGTCATGACCAAGCAGAATTCTGGCAACACCTACAGCTCGTGCCGCGTCATTCTCGACCCATTCAGCTATTTATCTCTGATTCGGCGGGGTTGTTATTGTTCAATTTACACTCCATGTTTTTATAGGGTATAGCCTGGATTATAATGGATGGAGGAGGAAAAAAATTAAAGGCTTAAATTGCTACAAATCAATAAGTACCCCTGCAGTTTCGTGCGTAATAAATCAATTAATTGTTTAGCTGTAAAATTTTAGTTCTTTGTTGATTTTATGGTCCTGCCATGACTGTGGATAATGTGGCAATTTTTCCATATCTATTATAAAGATGTGCCTGTATTCCTTTTTGGATCACAGACACATAAACTTTACAATAAATGGAAACAAAACCATACAAGAAATTTATCGCAACCCTCGGAAAACTAACTGGGAGTCTTATAAGACAGACCTGGAGCACGGTTTAAAACAGACGAGAAATACGATAAAAAACACAATAGACCTAGAAGTGGTAGCAGGACAAGTGCAGGATGCAATCACTTCGGCCTATAACAACAACTGTCCCCTTGTCAGCAGGGACTCCAACAGGAATGTGCCCTGGTGGAACAGAAACCTAGCTGCACAAAGAGGACAAGTTAGGAAATACTTCAATAAAGCGAAGGAAACAAATAAGTGGGAGATATACAGAAAGGCTCTCACAGAATACAACAAAGCACTGAGGAAAGCAAAGAGAGATTCATGGAGAAAGCATTGTGAGGACATAGAAGGAACTCAAGAATATGCTAGACTCCATAAAATACTCTCAAAGCAACCCCAGAGCTCCATACACACTCTGAAAACAGAGAGTGGCAAATATACGGAAACGGGAAAGGACACAATGAGAGAATTACTCAGAGTCCATTTTCCAGGTTCTAGAGTCACCGATTTATCTCCACAAGACTGCCTAAATGCAGAACTGGGAACCCCAAAGAGGACGAACAGGGACAGCTGGCAGGTTGCGAAATCGGTGATAAACGAGAACAAAATCAAATGGGCAATCAACTCCTTTGAACCCTATAAATCGCCGGGTATAGATGGCATCTACCCAATAATGTTGCAGAAAGGACCACATCTTCTGACACAGAGGCTAAGTATGATCCTCAGGGGCAGTCTTGCACTGGGGCACATACCCAAAGCCTGGACCTTAATTAGAGTAATTTATATACCTAAACCTGGGAAAACAGGACAGGAAGGGGCAAAATCTCTAAGACCCATAAGTCTCATGTCTTTTTTGCTGAAGACTTTAGAAAAACTGCTCGATAGGCATATAAGGGATGATGTCCTGGCAAACAGACCATTTCATCAAGACCAACATGCATATAGAACAGGAAAATCAACGGAATCAGCTTTACACCACTTGGTAGAAAAGGCAGAATACGCAATAAAACACAAGGAAGTACTATTATGTGCTTTCTTGGACATAGAAGGTGCGTTCGACAACACCTCCCTAGAATCAATCTCCAATGCATTGAGGAACAGAGGAATCAATGCAACAATATGCAGGTGGATAGACTTCATGTTGAAAAGCAGATTGGTATGCACATCCCTATTTGGGGAGACTGTGGTGGCTCAGGTAGCAAGGGGGTGTCCACAAGGAGGCGTACTGTCTCCCTTGATATGGAACCTTGTTATGGACGAGCTAATGAAACGTCTGGACCAAGAGGGAATCAAGAGCATAGGATATGCTGATGACCTTGTCATATTAATTCAAGGCAAATTTAACGACACAATAAGGCCCTGTATGCAAAGGGCTTTAAATGTTGTAACCAAATGGACAAACGAAGAGGGACTGAACATAAGTCCCTCCAAATCAACCATCATAGCGTTTACTAATCGAAGGAAACTGGTGGGCCTAGGACCACTAAAACTTCGAGGCAGGAACGTACAAATATCGGGAGAGGTGAAATATCTTGGGGTAATCTTAGACTCAAAACTCACCTGGAACCAACAGATAGACAGGATTAAAAGAAGAGCGGAGACCACATTCATGATGGTCAGACGAACTTATGGAAAAACATGGGGATTAAAACCACATATGGTATACTGGACGTACACCAGAGTGATTAGACCAATGTTGTTGTATGCATCTCTGGTATGGTGGACAAAGATGCAACAAAATACCGCGATAAACAAGCTCAGCAAGGTGCAAAGACTCGCATGCCTTGGAATAACGGGGGCAATGAAAACTACTTCAACTGCAGCAATGGAAGTCCTCCTAGACCTCCCACCACTTCATCTAATGATAATGGGAGAGGCAAGACTGGCACGACTAAGGCTGCAAGAAGAACCAAGGGGCAAATATGCGGAACTTGGACACAATAGAATAAAAAACTATGTGGAAGTGGACCTGCTAGATGCAAACACAGACCACATGGCTCCAAAATTCAAATTCCACAAGAGCTTTGAGGTGAGCATCAAAGATCGAGAGGAATGGAATGAGCCCACAGACAGCAACAGGCTGGTCGGAACAACCTGGTACATTGACGGGTCAAAGACCGACCAAGGAACTGGAGCTGGCATATACAGTGAGTTGGACAATACTCAACACACCATATCTCTCGGGCAGTGGGCAACTGTATTTCAATCGGAAATATACGCTATGCTACACTGCGCGAGCATAAACAATAAGAGGGCCTACAAAAATAGACGGATCAATATATTAACAGATAGTCAGGCGGTTCTGAGGGCTATAGAAAGCCCCAAGATAACGTCCAGACTACTGTGGGAATGCCGTGAGAATCTCGAAACCCTGGCAGAACGCAATAAGGTAACCTTGATGTGGGTGCCAGGACATAGAGGAATCACAGGCAATGAAAAAGCCGACGAGCTAGCAAGAAGAGGATCCTCGGCTAAATACATTGGCCCAGAACCTGCCCTGGGAGTACCAAAAAGTACAGCACGGGGTCAGGTTAATATATGGGTCAAAGAAAAACACAAAATATATTGGGACAAAAGGACCAAACACCAGCACGGGAAAGCCTTTATCAAAGGACCCATAAAAAAGACAACTGAAGAACTACTATTACTTAGCAGGAATCAGTTACGCATTACAGTGGGATTACTAACGGGACATATTGCCCTAAAAGAACACTTAAATAAAATAGGACTGTTCAATGGAGACCTAAGTTGCCGAGAATGCAATAGGGCCCAGGAGACAGCAAAACATGTACTGTGTGAATGCGAGGCTCTGGATCGCAGAAGACAGGAGATATACGGACAACAAAAAATGCGTCCGGAAGAATATGAAACTCATTCAGTAACGGGGCTGCACAAGTTAGTTCAGGGAACCAGACTGATGGAATGGGTGTCATGAAGCAAAAGGGGGTGCACAATAAGCCCATGAGGCTGAGGTGCTTCCGGTGACCAAGACGGCCCTCGAAAGGAGGGGCTTTTAGTGGGTGGGACTCCCACATAACCCAATGCATGGGTATCCATAACGGATTTACCCTCCTTTTTTTAAAAAAAAAAAAAAAAAAAAAATTCCTTTTTGGACAGACACAGTAAAATGAAACTTTTTAGCAGCATGCATTGAAATTTCCACGAGAGTGGATTAACAATTCTGAAACGAGCTAGATACCTTTTCTGTTATTTTCATATACCAGTCCAAGTTTATAGTAGAGTAACTTCAGCATTCGATAGAAAAATTATTTTTGGGGGAAGAAAGTTTTACACTTCATGCTTTACAAAATTTAAGATAATTCTGTATTTATACCTCTAATAAATTGTGATCAAGGGACTAATGCAGTCCTGAAACGTTAAAACTTTTGATCAACATTAATTACTTAAAACTATTACCTAATCCGGAACCTAAATCCCAAGAAACAATCAAATAACAATATATACTTTATCGGCAATTGCTTCAATAGATCCAATTTTCTGATATTATTTAGGCAACTTTTATGTTTACATTCCCGATAATCTTGATACTGGTACTACTTACTCATTTTAGATTTCAGCAATTACTTCGAAACTGCTTCGAAACGTACCTGTAACAAAAAAAAATGATATAAATTTTCCATGAACAGATGTACCTACCCTGCGATTACATGGGCGAATTGAGTCACTATGGTAAATTGTTTCAATGGGATTGTTTGTAGTAACAACAATTTAGTAGCCACCTATGGTAATTTACTAAACTGAACAAGTTGTAAAAAATTGTATGGAGCCATTTCTCTATATTCAGGTATGTATGTATAAAGAAAGACTATCAAAAATACATAGCTCTGAAAGGCAAATTTTTAGAAGGTCAAGAAGAGCTCAGAAGAGTTTTAGCAGGATAGGCCAGGAAATTGATTTTTTTTCAGAAAACACGGTCAGTCCACAAAATTGAGTTCCTAGAAGGTCTGGATAGATAATATAATGTAGGTTCAGTTAGCCACAAAAAATGGGTTTTTAGATATCCGATGATCTAACCGGATGATCTAATCCGGTTAGGTCCACAATTAAGTTCTCAGAAAAAATTGTTTTCAACAGGTGTGGTTAGCTCCAAAAAAAGCTTTTTTTAGAAGACAGATCACAAAGTTAAATTTCTAGAAGGCCCGGTTAGATTAAAAAATTAAATTTTTTATAGGTTCAGTTAACCCCAAAAACTGTGTTTTAAGACGTCCGATTAGATCACTCGGTTAGCTCCTAAAAAAGTTCTCAGAAAAAATTGTTTTCAATAGGTGTGGCTAGCTCCAAAAAAAGCTTTCAGAGCGACCATCAGTTATCCCCAAAAAGCTAGTCTTCATAAGGTCAAGTTAGCTAAGAAAATTGAGTTTTAGCAGGACCGGGCAGGAAACAGATTTTTTAGAAAATACGGTCAGATCACAAAATTGAGTTCATAGAAGGTCTGGTTAAATAAAAAATTTAATTCTTAAGCCATATAGCTGCAAAAATTGTATTATTAGATATCCGGTTAGCTCAAAAACTAAGCTCTCAAAAAAAAATATATTTTCAACAGGTATGGTTAGCTCCAAAAAAGCTTTCAGTTAGCTCCAAAAAGGTAGTTAGCTCAGAAAATTGAGTTTTAGCAGGACGGGCCAGGAAATTGATTTTTTAGAAAATACGATCAGATCACAAAATTGAATTCCTAGAAGGCCTGGTCAGACCAAAAATATAATTCTTAGCGGGACCGGCTAGAGAAAAAATCGAATTCTTAGAAGGTTCAGTTAGTCCCACAAATTGAGTCTTTAGACTTCCGTTAGGGCAGGTTGGTTAACTCCAAAAATTAAGTTCTCAGAAAAAATTGTCTTGAACAGAAAAGCTTACACCAAGACCAGTTAGCTCCAAAAATAGAGTTTTTAGAATGTCATCAAGTTAGCTCATAAATTGAGTTTTAGCAGGACCAGGCAGGAAACTGATTTTTTAGAAAATACGGTCAGATCACAAAATTGAGTTCATAGAAAGTCTATTTAAATAAAAAATTGAATTCTTAAGCCATATAGCTGCAAAAATTGTATTATTAGGTATCCGGTTAGCTCAAAAATTAAGCTCTCAAAAAAATATATTTTCAACAGGTATGGTTAGCTCCAAAAAAGCTTTCAGTTAGCTCCAAAAAGCTAGTTAGCTCAGAAAATTGAGTTTTAGCAGAACGGGACAGGAAATTGATTTTTTAGAAAACACGATCAGATCACAAAATTGAATTCCTAGAACGCCTGGTCAGACCAAAAAATTAAATTTTTAGAGTGTGCGGTTAAAGGAAAAATTCAATTCTCAGAAGTTTCAATTAGTCCCATAAATGGAGTTTTTAGAGTTCCGATTGGGCAGGTTAGCTCCAAAACTTAAGCTCTCAGAAAAAATTATCTTTAACAGAAAAACTTACACCAAGACCAGTTATCTCCAAAAAGCAAGTTTTTAGAAGGTCCAGTTAGCTCAGAAAATTGAGTTTTCGCAGGATGAGTGAGATAACCGATTTTTTAGAAAATACGGTCAAATTAAAGCATTGAAGAAGGTCCGGGTATAGCACCAAAAATTATTGTTTTCCGGAGATCCGGTTATAGCCCCAAAAATTGAGGTTTTAGGAGGTCAAGTTAGCTCAGACAATTAAACTTTGGCAGGATGGGTCAGAAAGTTCACTTTTTAGAAAATACGGTTAGATAAAAAAAATTAAATTATTAGAAGTTCTTTGTTCAAAAAATTTAATTATTATCAGAAAATCCGGTTAGCTCCAAAATGTAAATCCTCAGAAGTTCTGGTTAGCTCATAAAATTGAGTATTGCAGACCTGATGGCAGACGCCATATTTAGTCCAACTCACGCTAATGGAGTAATCAGAAATTCTTAACTGATAGAAGGTATATTTCGATGATAAAGCGATACTTTAGTGGCATTTATTTGCCAACAAAGCTAACATTGTCTTTACCTACGAACAAGAGAAAACATTAACATCAATGCAAGTCCTCTCGTAGACAACATTAAATTCAAATCTCGAGAGCTAGATTGAAAGGTCTGGAGTTTCACTCCCTTGACAATAATAATGGCATCCTCGACACAAACATCAAGTTACGAAAATCAATCAAATATTCCCAGGCCAGTTATCTATCAAATCAAGCTATTGAATCATTTAATGTCGATTGTTACTGGTACTGACCCATCCAAAAGTACGCAATATAGGTTTGGAATATTTTAAATGGCACACTCTGTGTATTATTACATTTTCAGAGATTGTCTGAAAAAAGTACGTAAGTAATAAAAATGGTGTTTATAGTTTTAAGCAAATGGAAATCGCGATTTTCCATTTTCAAAACCGCTTACATTGAAAACGGATCAAGATATCGGAAATCCTACATGTACAAATTTTTAGACTTTTACTCCCAACACTTCTCCACATAAAAATTTACCCTTAAGGATCTCGCGCCTCACCTTGGTAAAATAAAAGATTCTGATTGTGTACCCTTTTACAAATTCAATCTCAATAATTAATTTTATTTTTAATATTTGCCCAAATTATGTTTTAATTTGCTCACATGCGCTAGAGAAAATACACTTTAAAGGTAATCGGACTGCGGGAGTGGCAACGGAGCGATCCGAGCGCGGAACGTATTTGTTCAGCGGGAAATGCATGAACACTAACTGATGCGTTTCGAATCATGAATTTTCCGCTGCACAACACTACAACCTTAGATTTTCGGACTCATTTTATACGAACGGTTACTCTAATATATACAGGGTATCTCCCACGGGTAATACGGTTAATCACAAAGATATAAAACGTGAAATTCTCATGTATATTTAAGTATAGGACTATGATGAAAAAAAAATTAAATTTGCGCCTGACAGTTTGGCGTCGCGACGCATTAAATTTTAAATTTGCCGAAATGCAGAGTTTTTTATTGGTAAATAATTAACTGTTTAAAATGGGATAATTCAAAAATCAATCCAAAATTTTAAATAATTATTATCTTTGTAAGTAGTCTTTATTTTTGGGGTGGACAGTAGTGCTGGGACACCCTGTATAAAAAACACTTTAACACATTTTCATTGTTTTTATAAAACCACCATGAGCAAACGTATCCATCTAAGTTTCCAGGATAGTTTGATTTATTATCTGAACTAGGTGCTGCATGTATACATTTCCAGTAGAGAGCATTAAAAACGAAATTAGAATTCATACATTTTTTATCTTCACGCTGCATTCATTAACAACACAAACACCGTTCCCGACATCTCACACCCCATTTTCACTATTTGCATTATTGATGGATGGTAAGTTTTTAAAAGCATTACCGGATATCCCACATGAAGCAGGGTTTGAAGAGAGACATTAACATTGCGGCGGCGAATTAGTCCTACAGCAGCGAGCCTTCAGGACATGATTGATTGCCTCGCGTGTATTCTTCGCTGAGGACAGCAAGTGTTGCTCATTGTCTCACCCTGTGTCTCTGCTCTTGGTAATTGATAATCGATGTCGCAGGAGACCACTGGTTAAAAGCGCTTTGAGGGTGAAGATAGGGGTTTGTAATTCCTAGAAAAGTGATAGGAATAAACATGTACTGAGGGTGCAACTAATGTGGTAAGAAACCATCTGCTGGTCTGAAGCAACTATTTATGCAAGTAGATTACTATTTACTTGTTTTATCGAATTTTACTGATTAAAACTATAGTACTGGGAATACTAAAATACATCCCCCAAAGCAACATATATATAACTTCGTAAGAAAACAGTAGAACAATTAACAATTTCTTAATTAATGTATCAATTTTCCACATACCTCAAAGGAGTACTTTATAAATTATTTAAAGCTTATTACTCGGAAGCAACGTCTGAATTTATCGATAACTCTGTAGGTAGGTAATATAAAATAAAAAAGCTATCGAGAAAATTGAGAACTTTGATAGTGCTCGTTAATGGCTCCTGGGTAATCCTGGGAATAGGGTGGGTGACTGCTGGTATCAGGAGCCTGGGAGAGCAGCGATTAATGGAGCCATGTACACATAGACCTCTTAGCTGCGTTCAGTGTATTTAGAACGCGCCGGTTAATGGAAAAGTTTAATCGTCTTAACTTGGACAGATTTGATGAATCTGGTAAGTCGGTCGACCTCCCGATCGAGCTCCCGTGAATATTTCATGACTCTGCTCTGTAATGGAGAACGTTAATTAAGCTGACTACATTTGAAATTTTCGCACTATTTAGCTTACTTACAGTGCATGCAATTTTCTGCAACTATTCCAAAATTAGAACCCAAATAAAAATTACGACCATTTCTAGCTAAATCTGAACTAACAATTAATTAGTCCACATAATTTGTTTGTCAGTAGTTAAACTCTCAATTCCTTTGAGCACTATCGCATTTTAGAGCACATAAACCAATCGCTCAAGTCTAAGCGCAGCAAGAACCAATGATAACATGGATTTATTGGCGATAGATTCGTTCCATTTACTTAACACGACCATTAATAATAATTACTACTGAAGTCTCTAATGGAAATCCCCCATGCGATTAAACTATCAACACACATCCACTGTTCTTAACTCTACTCCACATCCTAAAACTCATAACAAGAAAGTAATGGAAACTTTCGTAAGGTTTTTTGATGCAAATAATAAGTTTAGGATCTAGAGGCTACGACCTCATGTAATTTTTTAGAAATTAAACAGGTCAGTCATCAATAGTCAGTCGGGCTCCGGAGGGTGACCAGGGAACGACTCGATATCCTGCTCCGAATGCTGATCCGAACTCCTGCCCTCTCGTTCCTTTCAGGCGAGCTGAGCCGATAGAAAAAATGCCTGGGTGGATGTGTTGCAACCCCGAGGTAACCGTACCAGTGTCCATCTTCGGGAAGTGCGATCAACGGAAGTGCGTCGGGATTATACAGGGTGCACCATGTACTTTTTCACACTCAGGTTTTCAGTTTTTTTGAAAATATTTTGAGAAACGCTGATTTTTTTGCAATCTGTATACTGCAAATATTAACAAATCATTGTTTGGGGGTTTTGAGCTACGAGCCACCACCTGTTTTAAATCTAGAAAAACCCCATATAGTTTTCTTTTGCGTTATAACTTTACTTTGCATTTAACAATTCCTCATCAACGATCTTGCCATCCTGGATTAACGACATAAACTGGAACTCTTATACGTTCTGCTGAATATCGCAAAAAGAATAAATTATTTATGTGTGATTAATTTTAATTAGCATTGCGTTTAGTAAGTTCCATTGGCGATTTAAAAAATTACCAAGAAACTCTGACGCACTGTCCCAACTAACACTCTTTATATTCACAACACACACGTGGTATGCAATTAAAAAACGGAGGTACACATTCTGTTGTTTTTTAGAATATTTCAATGGAAGGAAAGTCTGTCTGATACGATGAACCATTAAATAATTATTACATAATGTAATACGATGTGCACACGCTTTTCCATTGTAGATTAGAGCTAAATAGTACTGAGCGGTAACAGAAATATCAGCTTTCATGATTTTGTATCCGGGTCTCTTTGCTGTTAGAGGCGTATGTATGATCTAGTTTCCATTACAGATGTAGATACTCACTATCACTATTCAGTCAATAAATTTCTTGGACTTGAAAGTCATTACAAGAGAACATCGGAAGCACATAAATAGGTACAAACCCGCGAATGGAGACGCTCCAAAATGCAATCGATGCTTTGTAATTCATCTGCTCCATTTATCGCAATTAATAACTTAATAACGTCGAGGGTGGCTCGGACAAGATTGATGTATGTATTTAACAAAGCATCGGGGAGTGATGTTTGAGCTGCAATTTATGAATGGAATATCTTATAAGCCATTATGTAAGCCATTTCGTGTGAGCTGTGTGATATATAACGCACACCTATGATATTATATTGTTATACCTACCATGTATTTACCAGGATCGATATGGGTATAAGTCGTAAAGGTATAGACCTAATATTTGCTATAATACCTTAATGTGTGTTAATTTGATTGAATAAGTCCATTAATGTCTTCATAAATCTTCGATAAACGCAGGTATGTATATATGACTGCTTTTAAACATAATCTGGGCTTTTAATGTCATTCATTTGTCTGCCATAGTCAAATTTCTCTGAACTGGATGAAGAACTCGAGCCGAAATTTAACAGTTATATTTAACCAGCATATTTTCCCTAGTGCCCCTACTTATTTTTGTGAATTTTGAGCTGCAAAAAATTATAATAATAATGATAATAAAAATAATTATTATAAATTTCCTAGAAGATTCTTCTAATTGCCCATAATCCCATAAGAAGAATATAAATTCCTCTGTTTTGAGGTGGCTTAATTCAAATTTTGGAGACTTTTTTCTTAAGACTCTCAAAAAATGGTTGGTTAATTTTACATTTTATTGTTTGGAAAAAACAATCATCCCTTCGTAATTTTCAGGAAAATATAAATCAAAAAAAAAAAAAAAAATAGAACGGGCATTGAGACTTTTCGTCAGGAACTGTATTAAGTACAGTAGTTTTACAACAAGTGTTAAAATCGTGGAGGTTCATTTTGTCTATTAATTTTTTTTATCTACTTTCAAGGGGTGTAATTTGTCTACTTAAATCAATTAAAACATTTGTAATAAAATCAATAAATTCTAAGATTTGGAAAGCCAATAATTGTGTTGCTTCTGAAATCCAACTGATGGGGATGGGAATACCAAGCCCCCAAGTTTCAAGTCCCGCGGCGTGGGAAGACGCCTTCAACTTCATGTTACATTTTGTGAAATAAATTTTGTGAAGAAAAACAAGTAGTTGTGCTTTGTGCCAGCGGAACTACGGACAAAAAATGCAATATGCTTCTCTGCACTTCTTCAGTATTTACTATTTACCACAAAGACTGTTCTCGAGGGTTTGCAGGGCGCCCGGCGTTTTTAGAGTAAATGCATAGAGATCTCGATTATATTAAGGGTCACGAAGTAAGTTAAATTGGGACAAAGTTGTATGTTTTTGTGTCCTGAGAAATATAAACATCGAAATTTCTTATTTTGGCCATTTATCTTTGTTTGTGATTTGTTGATTTTGATTATTTATGCTTGGTTCGATTTATTCTTCTCGAAGGACCAATTGATTTTCGATATATTCGATTGAATGCGATATGTTATTACGATTTAGATAAACGAGACTGATTTTTGATTATATATTTGAGAAATTAAACTTTTAATTCAATAACAATAATAATTATTGTACCGGTGGCCGGTTCGCGAGTATCGATTTTTGCGGACCTGCCGGTCGTGTTATGTGTCCGATTCTGACGAGCGTCTCGATGCGTCTCTTCCTTCTTCCTCGGTCCTGGCCCAGCAAGGGCTCGTTGGGTGGCATGGTTGCTACGTTGCCAGCTTGTATAATTTTTCTTCATTACTAACATAATTACTAACCGCAACAATCTTTTTTATTATTGAAAATAAATAATTTTTTTTAAGGATTACATAAGACGTCAAGAGCTACCCATTTCATACAGCTCAGAAGTTTTCAAACATCTCTCAGAATTTTATTAGTCAACTTTTGTTTTTCACATGGCCGACATATTGTTTTTCTAGGTGGTTTTCCATGTCAATCGGTATTAAAAATCGAGGAAACTAGCAATCTCTCAATTAAATACAAAAACCAAAATTTTCTACCGAATATTGACATTTATTATGACGTCATATCGGTTTTTCGGTGAGTTATTTTTCCTATACAGGGTTCCCAAAATCAATTTCCCAATACGAGCAACTTTCATATTTTGCTAGATACAGAGTCGGTTGAATGGGCAAAGTTGGGCACAATTTGAGGCTTATTAAGAATCGAAAACTAAATTTTTGAAAAATTTAGCAGTTACTGAAATATTCTAAAAAAACTTGAAAATTGAAATTTTTAATTTTATACCTAGTCATATCTTTTTTATTAGTGAAAATAGACGAATTATTTGTCGTAGGTTTACATAAGCTGTCATGAGCTAAGTAATTGCTTGACATTTGAAATTTGAAAAAGAAAAATGAAAAACAAACAAAGAAAAGTTTTTCAATGTTATTAATTTTTGACGTCCATGATTTTTTTAATGATGAAAGACATAAAAAACAACATTGCGGCGATAAAAAAAAAACAAAAATTGACTATTTGGGATCCAGACGACTTTTAAAATTTTTGAATCAAAGTAAACCTACAAAAAATGATTTGTTTATTTTCAATAATAAAAAAGATATGGCCAAAACAAGAAATCTCAATTTATATGTTTTTTTTCAGCGCGCTGAACTTTTCAAAAATTTTAAGTCATTAATGACTGAATAAAAAAAAATAGTTTCCGATCTTAATGAGCCTCAAATTGTACCCAACTTTGCCCATTTATCCGACTCTGTATCTATAGTGAAATACGAAAGTTACCCGTATAGATTTTGAAAACTCTGTATTGCCGCTCAGTGATTTATCTTTTCTTAATTTCCTTTTTTTTTCAAAACATTAAGAAAAATGTAAGACCTATTTTTTTGACATAACATACCAATATGGCGGCCATATTAAAACTAGAGTTTTTAGGTTGATCAAGATTATCAAGAAAATTCACACATCAGCAATCCAGAATCTATAATCAGTAGCGACATCTGTGTTGGTGACCGTAACTACCAACACTATAGAGAAGGTATTTCACTAGCAGCGGGTATTATAAAGGCTCATTAAGTTAAAATGCAGATTTCTGTGGCCATTTCTGAAGAAGGTATCGAGTCTAAGTGGATTTTTTAAAAATTTATTTATTCTTGACATGAAAGTAATTGGCAAAAATGTTAATAAAAGTCATTTGATGTCATTACCCCAGTAGCACAAACATATTGGTTAAATATTATCACCACATATTGGCCCTTGATGCCCCGCGACAGACATTGCCAAGATTGGCAACATATATGAAAACAATATTTATCCTATATATGACGTTACAAAATTGGCCCAACATTGGAATGTTATATTGATGAAATATTTTTTAACCATGCTCGAACGATATACGTATTAAATATATCGCCAACATGTACCTGTTATATTGATCAAATATTGATTATACTTATAAACTTCAAATGATTTTACAATATAAATATGTCAATAATATGATCAATTGTGAATATTGGTAACATGATCTATCCGACAAAGCTGTAATAAATAATAATAAGTAATTTACCAGATTATATGGGAATAATGACTGAATTTAAAGGTATGAAAATACTCTGTTAGTCAAAACTTTTGATATTTATTTGTAGTCAAGCTTGTAGAAAAACTCTATATTAATTTAAAAAATAATCAAATTCTTATACTATTTTTTTAAACTCGAAGCATATAATGTTAGTTAGGTAAACTAAAAATAAAAATTAATATGGAAGATAATGAGATGATGACAAACAAATTATAAAATTTCAAAATCAATAAAACACTGATTTTCACATTATAGATCGCTAAATTCTAAAATCCTACATAACATAATCAAAATAGCTACGAAAAAGCATGTATAAAATGATATAAATTTTAACAAGAAAGATAATTTAAATTATTGTCAGTATTGTCACTATTAGGCATGGCATATTAGTCCTCTGCTTTTCTTCCTCCGCATCCACTCAGGTAGGTACACAGCATTTCATCCTAGAGCAATTAATATAACGTAAGAGAGTAACTGAAAATTAATTAAAATAACTTCTCTTACCAAAGAATTAAATTTACATCTGGGTCAGTTAAAATTTCCTGTTCTATGTGTTGGTGTTCAACAACTGTAGATGAGCTCAAGACTTATTCATTCAGCTATTTTTTATTTACAAAGCTCACTTAGTGTGCCTGCGCTTACCAAATTTTATTTTATATTTGAAAAACTGCAAAAAAATTAATTGTTAGAAACACCAAGTTTATCTATATTTTATGTTAGATTATACCTAGTTGCTAAAGTACCGGGATACCTATTCGACCACGAGTGTTTTTGCAATTATTTAATAGCGACATGATCAAAATTTTGCAAGAAATGTTACCTCCCCAGACAGATGTTGAGTCTCAAAGCGATTCAAAAAACCTGTCTTCTCCACTTTTCCAATTCAATATTACTCACATGATATAATAACACATAGAACATTTTGAGGATTTGATATACCTATATACATTTAATTGAATCACTTTGATATAAAATAAATATTGGCTCAATATGGGGCCAATAAAATTACCTGTTTAGAGGTTAGGTAAAATTTATCTTAATTTGAAATTACGCCCGTGTTAAATAATCATAAAAACAGGAAAATAACAACTGTAATTAGGCTTCTAGACTTCTAGTAATAATAATTGAAAATTTTACGTTCTACAACCACCAAAAAAATTATTTATTATTTGCCTTTGGCTCACACGTCGTTAGGTGAATAAAGTACAACAATGTTATCAGCACTATAGCAAAATCGATACTAATTATATTAAATATGTACTTACTTACAGTTCTTCTTGACTTCTTGTAGTCAACAGTAGTTGTTTCTTATTCTTATTCTTATGTATAAATGATTAATTTATACTTAGTACACCCGAACGCACGGAGCACGCGGTACAACTATGGGTGTAATACATAACCTATTTTGTTTAGACAATACAGATATAGGTAGTCAATGTACAGCCAATATGGAAGATATAATGGAAATGCGGATGGATTATTTTGCACCCGTACACATTTTTTAATACAATAAATATAATGTAAGCTTAACTATGGGTATATCATGAATTTTGAAGAAGAAAAACTTTGTGGTACTAAAAAGATTCATAACTTATATTTAGCCAATAAATCACCTATATTGATAAATATGTAGCGCGTATACAATATGAGTCCAATGTATATCAAATATAACCAAAATACATACTAATTTAAATCTGCCGTTCATATATTGGGCCATCATGTGAGACATATTACCAAACCAATATTGTGCGCCAGTTCTGATCCAGTATAACGCCAATATTGGCTAGATAATCCACATATTGGGCCTAAATAAGATATGCTGCCCATATCGATCCAATATTGGGACAATATAATGTGCTGCAGGGGTATTAGCTTGTCAAAAACATATGTCAAAAAACGGACACAGAAATTTGCCCGTTAGCTTAATGAGCCTTTATAATATTGGCTGTAGAAGTCATGTTCAGGATAAGTTATCAATTAATTTTATGCTTATGATATGGAGTTGATATGTTATTTATATTTGCTAATGTGGTACGCCGATGAGCTCCAACAAGAGCGAAATGGCATTCCATGCATTTAGATCCGCAGTTGTTACTCTATTTCTTTGTCGTTGGCGTGAGATCAGTGATGAACATGAACCTTCGAATCCACGAATTTTCTTTTTAATATTCATTGAACATTTTGTTCAAGAATTTCATTTCTAATCAGAAATCTCGATTAGGTATTAGTTTTTCAAGTTGTTTCAGTTCTTTCGGCATATTTCAGCCACCACTGAAGCTATCCTGAATTTCTTTTCAGATTCATTTATCAGCACAAAAATACCTAACTCCGCCCCAATTTAACCTTTTTCGTATCTCTTAAGATAACCGAGACCCCATGTATCTGTTCGAAAATCAGGCACCCTGCAAAGAAGTTCCTGCAAAATTTATGCAAAATTGATTCAAACAGCTGAAACAACTGAATGACAAGATTACGATGACGTAATGTTAATCAACCTTCACTGTTGTTCCAACGTAGGTATAACTAATCACCCTTTAACTCTTCACATATTAAGTAGCTTGCAGCTATACTTTGATCAAGGAAGTATACACATTGACCACTCGACCATTTCTAAACTTCAATAAAACAGTCCAACAGTTCTCAACCCCGGAATCATTTAATTTTCCGCTCCTCCCCCACCCCCCAACCCGTCACCCCGAAGGATAAACTCCATTAACCTCCCGCACGTATCAAGCACATACATTTAACATTTAATAAACACCCCCTCAGATGAGGAAGGCCGGAGGCGTGCACGGTCTGCATTCATCAAGAACGCGTGTTGTCTGGACCGCTGGATTTATGCCGGCATTAATCATCCGGCCGGGCAAGAACCGTGGCGGTTTCTTGTCAGGATGTCGTCCTGCTGCCGCTCCTTCCGACGCGTAATTTACAGGACCGGCTGCTGCAATATGGCCATGCCGCAAGCGGGGGAGGTTCCGCACACTGGCTTGAGTGGAAGTGGAAGAAGAAAAAATGTTCGCAAGACAAGTAGATCGTAATTATGTGTTTTTCAGTTTGGTCGGAGAGAAATTGAGTGGTTGCTTTTGTGCTGTGATAATAAATTAGGTGTTTGTTATTATTATGGTAAGGGTGAGCAGGGAGTTTTTACAAATAGTAGCACTTCATAGCTTTATTATCATTTTGTAAGCACTAAATGAGATTGGGTCATTTGATCAACACTTTCAAGACTGGCCATAGAACTCTTGCTTTGGTAACAACAGACTTAAAGATACTACTTCCTGTTCTACAGAACAGGGTGAAATTACACCCAATGAGAGATAATATTACAACTACTTCTTCGCGAAAACATGAATGACTTCATGTTTCACATTCTTACAAAGATTAATTGCCACTGGTAACGTTTTTCATGGAAATGTGTGAAAACGGTAGACCTGAAAGAAGGAACTGAATCTATAAAACATGAGAACAAGAAACAAGGATTGCTTTTTGTCTGGCTTTTAAAAACATTTAGCAGCAAGCCGTAGAAAAAGAAAAACTCAAACTTAACTGTTAAAAGCGTTGCACGATTTGTAATGCTTACCGTGAAATGCAGTCTAGGCATTATACAAGTTTAAGAACTACTTCCGAAGATTCCAAGGAATTAAGTTCTTATAAATGGTCTTTACATTAGAAGAAGTTAACTTAAATTTCAATTTAATCACTTGAATCCATAGACAGATAAGACTGTTTTTGCTGGGAGTAGAATGATTAATTGAATAATTTATATCAGTGGAGCATCGTAAATCCTCATGCCCTATATTTTAATTGAGGACATCCATTTAATATTATTATTGGAATAGGATATTGAATGTAGCTTAGTTTGTGTGTCCAATCCTCGGTAGAGTTCGGTATTTTATATATATTTTTTGGATTCTGCAACATTCGTCGCGTATCTAGGATTGGAGAAAATGTAATGAAGGTAAGATGCTGCATAGGTATCTGCAGAAATATAATCTCATAGCAAGCATTTCCATTTTTGCCAACCCTTTTGTGTTTCTTTCCATCATCTCCAGAGCATCACACATGCTCTCTAATTACCGGCATGCAAATCTTAGAGCACGGGAGATAATCTCATTCGCCTCGGCAGTTGCGATAGACGACCAGCACTGAATAGACATGACAGACCAATCAATCCTTTCGCAGTTACTTCTTTTCCGCACTGACAATGATAAGGATAACAAAAATTACAGCCTGCGTAGAATGCAATAGAAATTAAAAAGCATTAATCTGAAAGGTGAGAAGATGAAAGAGGATTTAGCCAACCGGGATGTGGTTGAGAATTAGTAAGAAATCTAGTTTTGTCTTGTAGAGAGGTTACATAGGTCGCATAGATTAAGGAATTGAAGCTTATTTGAAAAGCAAGTGTCTCCCAAGTAGATTGTGACAAAATATTTTCAGGAGTAATTAGATTACGATCATGTCAAATACTCAAAGGTTCAAAAGGTAGAAAAAAATCATGGAATCGCCGAATCCACAGCATGCCTAATTCCGATACATCTTTATGGGAAAGGAAGTTTGTATCTAAGCTTCGCGAGAAAGAGATCAGTTTAAAATGTTTTTAAGTGTTGATTTTAAAATACTGTCCTAAACTTGTAGTGATTGTCGTTTTCGTCCTAAAGAAGAACAGCAGAGGAGATATACAAGATGAGGCATATTGACATATTGACAAGAAAACAGGACGGATTGATTTAGGAGCTTTCTCTCCTGCAAGTATAGGTGATGAACGAAATGATCCTATTAAATCTGGATCCTTGCGAGTCTCCTCTATTTTTGGCAATGAGATCTTTGAGAATTTGAGGGCTCAGCTCTCAGATCTTTTGATCTATTATCGATTGGAAAGAAATAAATTCAGGTTTTTTGGGAAAAAAAGTTGGTTGAGGATTATAGGGATGTTTCTGGTGCAGAAATCCTCAGAATGTGCCACGAGTATCTCCATCGGACAATTTTGATTCTGTTTTCTTGCCAATGTGCAAATGGGTCCTTTCAGTTTGTGGGTTAACTGGAAACTTCATGGGGGTGATTTGTATTTGTAGTAAGATCTTTCACGAGTTTTAACCCCAGAACCAAGTTTTGGTGTATGATTTTGGCAGCCTGGTCATGGCGGTGTATCTGATTGCAATAGCGAGTCGCATTCAGAGTGATCAGTTGAATGGTTTCAGGCTTTACGTTGCATCTCCTGCATTTATCATTGAGGACGGTAGAATCTTTTTTAATGTACTTGGCATGGTTTCTGCTGTTGATGACCAGATCTTAAATGGCTATGAGAAAGCTCTCAGTCTCAGGAAAGAGTTTCCCTCGCATTCGCGCATGCGTCGACGCCTCTTTGCCGACAATGTTTGGTCAAGTTCTTGGCTATGTCTCCCATACAGAGCTATGTATTTCGCCATCTTCCTTTGGATACCTCATTATCTTTGGTACGCTCGTCTGCTATAAGTTCTGTGGTGTACGGTTGACATCTCTGGAATACACATCTGTGTAAGGCTGACTGCAGTTCTCTCTCATAAAAGTATTTCTATCGTAATCTGGGCATTATGTCGGTTCTTCATGTCAACAACTCTCTGCCGATTTCCTTTCTTGGCACGGTAAGATCAAGCATGCTTGCTTTCTGATGATGATTCTAAATTTCGTAAGCTCGGTTCCTGTCTGTCTTATTAAGTTTTTTAAGTCAGGGACCGTCCATGAGATGATGCCGAATTAGTAGGTGAGAACAGGGGGGGGTAGTCCAGGTGTCGATGGCTCGAAAAAGGTGTCCGCTAGTTAGGTCCTTTCGACACAGGCTTCTGAATCTCGAAGTACATTATTCGGTCAGAAAAATTTTAATGGTGGTGTGATTTATTTTTCGGGATTGTTGGTATTGATACGAATAGAGCAATGGATAAAAAGTGGGCGGGACAGAGCAACGGTAGCCATTAGTGATCGGCCCTCGGCGTTCTGTGCCGACCGGGGCGCGTGGTGGGGGGTCAAGCCGGACGCGCCCACCAGTAAGCGACCAACAACACTGACGTCCTATACACTTCTGTATCCCTGATACCCCGAGAAAGGATCTCGCTGAAAACCACGGGAAATAAATGGAAAACTTTGGTCATTTCCTGTGGAGAAGTTCCAGAAATGGATGTTTGAGTGTCTGGGAGCCGAAGATCTAGGAAGGGAATATTCTCGAGATCTTTCTCTTGGATTTGTTCGGGAAATCGAAGCGAGCCGTCGATAAACCCTCCAGAAGCTACTTCCAGAGGTAGGGATGTCCTATAAATATAGCCAGCAGGCAAGTGAACTGGGTCAGTTTTTAGTCTAGCAGTGTGCGAGGAACAAGCGGAGGAACTAAGCGACTAGTGGCGATATAGAAAGTGCGGTATTCCTAAGTGAGTAGTGAAAAGTAGTAAAGTGTTATAGACCAAGTAAAGTTGTTGTGTATAAGAAGTAGTGATATTTGTACATTGTAATCTGAAATTCTTGTGGACATTAAATAAATAAATTAAACAGTAAATTTGTGTTTCCCAATTATCCGTCGAGCCTACGGTTAGGAAATCCGAAACAGTATCTTAGGTATTTGTAGAGTTCGTTTTTAGACAGAGCATCTACAGGGTGAGTCATTTAAGCTTTTATTGCGCCAAGGATGTGGATTACTGCAAAATACCTCATACTAAAAGGGGGCAACTTTGTATTCTTAAACAAAAACCCCTATCGTTTGTCATTAATTCAGATTTCTCGCGAAAAAAAAACTTTTGTTTGACAAGATTTTCCATGAAAATCTTGTTTTTTGCCAATAAATCGCGATGGGTAGAATTTCTCACTTTTTTTGGGTTGGGGTTGATTTTCCGCTGGATGAGGGGGAATTACCAGGGCAATTATTATTATTGGCGAAGAGGCGAAGTGTTTCATCATGGAATCACCACCGAAAATTCTTTGAAAAAATGTTTTTCCAGAAAATCTCCTAATCTCAGTCTACCCAGGAACAACGACGCGTATGTGGTGTGATTCGATTCCCTTCGGGGCGCTTTTTAAACGTGAGGCATCTTGTCTCTCACATGGTAAAAATAAATAAAAATAAAAATAGCACGGTGGGTTCGGCTTTCGCCATAGGATGCAACCCCAGGCAGCTAAAATGCATGCCAACAACTGAGTCCAGTGCCTCCCGATGTGCGTAAAGGTAGGAAAGGCCTACTTCCAAAGTTTAACAAAAAGATGAACGACACATCGTAAAACGATACGTCATTCATTGATTTCATGCTGTGAGTCAGGGGTGGAAATTGTAGACACGTGTTTCGTCCTAATTGGGACTCTTCAGTACTCTTCTGTCGGATGTACCCCCTACGCTTTAAACAATAATTGTCCAAAATTTGCTCCATTGATAAAAAATCTGATAATTCAATCTATTAATTGATTAATAACGAATTTAAAGAAATCTAATCGTTTTTCACTTTATAACACTTTTTCCAGGCTGGCGATACATCTTTTGGTCTATTTTTGCTTAAAAAATCAATTTTATTGCTGAATCAGAGAGCATGTAGGTTCGGTGCAATTTACAGATCAAAATTAAAATAAATTAAATCAAAAAAATTAATAATATTACGAGTTCTAGCTAACTAAATCAAAATTTGTATCTACAAGCTGGGTATTCAATTTTGTTTCCAGCAAGTTCTAATCCTACTGATTGAACGAGACTGAAGACTATATAGTGATTTGGATTCAACTTTATTCGACTGTTTAGATTATCCTGAAACTTTAGCGTGTGTTTGTTCCAAGAAGGCTCTAAAAGTTTTAAAGTGATTTTAAAGGAAATTGGATTATTGAGATTCCTCTTTTACGAGGTTATTACAACTTTGCTTATGTCTGTATACATCATCAAAAGAACGTTCCAATATCTACTTTTTTATGAAGTCAGTTAGTAAGTAAATAAATGATTGATTGATTATAATAAAATCTACACTTTTTGTTAACTCCAGGTAGTTGATAAATTGCAAAAATATTTGAACGACATCAAATACAGAAATCCACCTATTCTTGACGAAATGACAGTTAGTAGTGGAATACGTTGTCCATAAATCAGACTTGTAGCGGTTCTGACGTTCCCGTGTTCGCTGCATGCGAGTATTTATGAACATTGTCCGTCTCCCCGAGCAAACACCGAGGGGATGCCAGTTACACGGTAACCATCATGTGGGCAAATATAACACTCGTATGCGTAAGCGATATGTTGACCGACACCCCTCTCTGTATTGCAGAACTCAGACTACTAGCCTGGTTGTCTGGTTATCATGTATCATTTACCGGTATACCAATTCGAAATTTTCAAGGGTCATACGTCATGGGTCACTTTTGGGAAGTCTCCGTAATTGACATGGTTCATAGTCAGCTGGAATATTTCAGTTACCTACACCATATCTGTTTCACTCACCTTAAAATTTTCACATAATCGCGAAAACGCCAGCTTTTTTTCAATTCAATGATTCCACTATGCAAACAATAAAGGTATGAAATCCTTTGACATTTAACATTCAAATCTGGAACTGAAAATGGTGGAATATCTCTTCTCTGTCAGATGTAGATAACCCGTCGTATAATTCTAGGGATTTTACCCAAACCGTGAAAGTTTTGACGCTGTATAATGTTTGCATTAATCCATTTCAGGGCTCAACTCGTGTAATACATCTCGATCGTTTACTAGCGTCGCGACGTTCCAAAGGGGCGGATTTATGGCAATTCTGGTGGATGAATCCGGTATCGATGGTTTAAGCCGACGAATGATCGTTTCATTATTACTATCCTTCTGTTTCAAGCTTCGCCGGTATGAAGCCAGAAATTCAATTCCTCGGAGCTTGTATAAAAATTGCATTATAACCATAAGACGCCGAGGGCGAAATTTTACATGCGAGAAACATTTTTAAATTAATCAGTCTAGAGTTTCCCTTTATAAAGCAAATTATTTTAACGGATGAGAACTTTCGAGTGAAATTCAAGGCAAATGAGCTCCATTCTAATTCAACAACGTTTTGTCTAGTTTCCCTTTTGTGACAGTTTCAAATCGAGGAACTATGCCGTATAACTTCATGGATTCGAGTGAGGTATAATCTTGGAGTTCCAGGACAAAGAGCATTAATTTCTAATTTATCAACATAATTTAGCAAGAATTTGCTGGATAGGGTGGGAAACAATACGAAATCTCTGCTTAAAACCGAAATAATTCACTCTGCTCATGTATAGACATCTTTAGAAATATCTTTCACAACAACCGTATTAAAATTATTTTTCATTCTCCCCTTTAGGTTTTTAAAGTAAGTATGAGGTCTATTAACTTCTATTGTAGACCTTTTTATATTTAACCTACCTGCTATTTATCTATCTATCAAATCTATACCTATTTCTATAGATTACTTGCGTCTTATTGTTGCTTTCTCTTAAGTAACATGTTTCTTTCTGTGATTTTCAAGTCTGTCAAGCTCCAACAACCTACTGGTTTCCAAATTAAAACGTATTTAATCTGAAGCTGCACCAGAAATAGTTGGATTGGAAACCATTTTCTCGCCCGCACCGCACGCATTCAGTTAGGACACACTCAAAATTTCTCGTGCGAGTTTGCGTTGCGTGCGTTCCCCGCATCGCACGCAACGCATTACCCGGATGCAGCTAGGACACGGCGTTAGTATCATCACCATAGCACACTTATTATTACAATAAGAGTTGCTTCTATGAACTAGGATATGGTTTAAACCGTTCAAAGTTTACTTATTTCCATAGGACCTGGCATCTGATCTCAATAATAGCCTCGATAACCCTCTTCTATTTTGAGTTTAGACAATAATTTCACTAACTGTCTTTCTAGCGAAATAACAGTCGAGGAAAAAGCATTTGTTCCAAAATGTCTACGCCATATCATATGAGTGACACTGTCATAAGTGACATAAATCCTGACACTATTCAAGAAACATTTTCTTCGAAAATTTCACAATGAGTCTCCACCCATTTCTTACAAACTACGCGAAAGATTTCACCACCAAGTCTGCTCCACTTACGAAGCCTTTTCCCGCTGAGCAAGAGTTCAGAGACCCGGTGGCCGAAGGTTTCAGGGAGACGGTGACGTTGGGTAGCATTCGGCCTCCACCAGAGCCACCCCTGCAGACAGTCACCGATTTCACGGATAAGCTTAGAAAAGAGAAGCCCGAGTTGGTTAAGCGGTATTTACATGAACCTATTGATGAGGAGATGATGGAAGAATTTAAAAAGGCTAATAAACTTAGTACATATAGAAGAGAGTTTAGAAGTCAATGCTCTCGATATAAAGACTATTCCCAGAAGGTAAAATAAATTTATTATTATTATTTGTTTAGCTTATTTAGAATATGTTTTGTAAGGGGATTGTCTCTCCACGGCCCCACGTTGGGCGCCAATCTTGTGGGGGGGTTTTCCCTCTAATTAAAACAGGAGGTTCATATCCTTAAAGCCTTAAACAATAATAATTTACAATATTTACATTTAAAGCACAAAGAACAGACAAAACGAGATATTAAACAACGGGAATAAATACGGCACGCAAATCTTCGTTGGTAGCTTCCTACCGCTCTGGCGTGGCTGGGGCAGGCGGACCGTAGCAGGCAGTCGCGAGCGGGCTATCAGTACCGTCAGTACTCAACTCGCCGCGACTAATACGAGCGCCTCGTGGATTCATCACATCCTCCTAGGCAAGGACTCCGAGAAATAGATTGAGTCATTTCCTTGTCACCATCGGGGGCACAACTGCCAGCACGGATTGGCAGCCGGTATTTCGCAATAAAATCGCAATAAAAACTACTCCTATCAGCTCCTAATTGTTCGTTATTTCTGTCGTTTTTTATAAACGACATCAGGAAAAATTTTCGTGGTGTGATACATCAAACAGACACCTCAAAAACTTCTTTTGAGAACCTAAGACTTGATTTAGTACTTGATGCAGTGGAAGAAACATAAATGTAACCTAAAGCTACCTTTTATTATAATTCTTCTTCAAATTATCACATTCGAATGCTCCGCAGTTTAATTAATTTTTAATTATTTAGAAAATATTCTAAATGTCAGCGCTTCATTATGTCATTTAAATAGCTTAAAATCTTCTAGCAGACATCGACCGTGCTTCCATCTAAATGGATGGTTCCAGAGACTACCAACGGCTCTGATTTCCGCAATTATGCCGATTTTCTTCCAAGAGAAGTAATGCAGCCCCCGGAACCAATTCCTGGAATCAACAACTTGGACCGAAATAAAAAATACGACGAGATTATGAAAATAAAAACTGGGAACACCGAGTACGAGAGCGAGATTGGAGCCTTGGGCGGGTACATCATCGAGGAGAATCTCTACGGGGAATTGAGAGATCCCTTGGAGGTATTCAGAGAGGATGTTAGGAAGAAAAAGGAAGAAAGGAAGAAGAAGTTTAATGACTCGTTAATATAATCCAGAAGTAGACCGTTTTTGATTTGTCTTTTGCGTGAGGCAGAAATAAAAATGGATTTTTAATCTGCAAACGTATCATTTGACACGGCCATAGTTTGCTTTTACGCGAGGAAATAGACGTCACTATCTCTTCGATCATGAGCTTCTAGTCCTATGATTTCTGAATATCCGAGACGATTTTTAGACCTAAGTTCTTCCAAGATGTGCTGATTGTGCTTCGTGAAATTTGTCGAATTCGAAACCTTTCCAGAATGTCATCTCAATCAGAAGCTTCGATGAGCTGAAGGTGTGTCTCGTTTGATCGCGAGCTTCCTCATTGTAAGAGTCGTTTAGTACATTTTACACAGTCACCTCCGCTTTGTCGAATATGCCAGGTATACCACCTCGTTCCTGGCCATTATGTGGTTAATTATCTGCATGGTGGTAAAACCATGCATCGCAGTTCACTATTACATGAACTGCGGTCAGATGGCTTAAATCTGAGACAAACTTCGAAGCTCAATTCCAATCCCACAGTAAGTACGATTGCAAGATGTGTATAGTATAAATTAGAGGTAAGTCTTTCACTAAGTGGCGTCCAACTTATTCCCGGATCCATCTTAAGATACCATTATACTTACCTGAATAAATTATCTTATCAAAGGCTGAAATGATCTTGCAGTTACATCCGGAGCTACTTATTGAAATAACCGACAGAGCTGAGTCATTTAGGAAATTTTATCAAATTTGCACAAAACAGATGCACCACCACTGGCTTCTTTGAAAGATGAAAAAGTTTCCACGACACAGTTAAGAAGGCGAATCATTGATCCACTATTTTTAAATGAAACCATTAATCTTGCAGTCGAAAGGTTTACTTACATGCAATAAAACCAGAATATGTACTTGAGTGCAGCAATATTCTTGAAAATAAATATCGATTTTGGAAACATTCCAAAGTAAGCACTAACCTTCTCAATTTTTAGTTCAGAGCTCAATTTCGTCAAAGATTTGACAAATTAATCAACCTAAAAATATGATAACTATATTTCCTCACCATCGGCAAAATGTGGATCACGTAAATGAAATGATCACCCCCTTTCTTTGGAAATCGCTTTCACAGGTCGATTTAAAAAAAATGTCATCTTCTAATATGTAGCGTATTATTATGACGTCATTGGTCAATGACGTCATCATCATTTTTTAAATGAACGCAAATTTTGTTACAGAAAAACGCTTTTCCATTGAAAAAGATACTTTTATTATCACGTCTACTATACACATTATACGTGAGAAAGATCCAGATTTATTGAAAACATCACTTTTGTCCAAGAACAAAACCTGCCTCTTTTTTATCCCTTTATGCAAATCAGGAAAGAGATAAAGAAACGGTTTTGACCTCACAAATCCCAGACCCTTTTTAATATTTCACGAATTTAACGAAACACTAAACATCAAAAGAAATATTCAGTTTATTCAATATTAACTTAAGGAAACCCACAACCCACAACATTGACGTTGGTCGTTTGACCTTATCAATTTTTCACTCTGCCAGATCTCCCAGCCTCTGCGATATGTAGCAGAGAAGGTCCATTAGGTCTACTTCGATGTGATTTTATAATCTTTTTTCCAAATAAATACTTAGGTAGATACATTATTTTTATAACTCAAAAAGCACGGTTGAATGAAAAAGCATAACGCATGTTATTATTGTACTTGGACGGCTGGGAAAAACTTTTTTTCCACTTTTTCCACTTTTAATACACTCGAACATTTAATATATTGGTAAATTGGCCATAGTAGGTATACTAAACAATACAATAAAACAATAAAAATGTCAGTGAGTTATATCATCTATTGTAATTACAGGAAGATCTTGACGACCGGTTTCGGGTGTTAACCCATCCTCAGGGCAACTGAAAGTGAGATTTGAGATGTTATGGGAATTCTAAAAATTACAAATTTCTTGTTGTACTCCCTTGTCGTCATCCTACAAGATACAGTTTTTTTATTTAATATATTGATCTATTTTTAAATGAAGGATTACTATACCACATAATTTGACATAATTAAGCCAACCTGGTATTTCTTTCTTTATTATTGAAAAGCAGAAAAGATAAAATAAACAGGCAGAATCACGCCACTGTTTCCTTATAACTCCTTCGTTCACTTTCTCCCCATAAACCACTCACTAGTTACCCCAACCGCGCCTCCACATTCTTAGACTCTCGTACCCTGCCTTATTTGGGTAGGAATGGTCGGTTCCAGCCATAAATCCCTGAATGTTTGATGTCCTGGCCGCCCCCGAAGTCTCGTGATTCGGGCGGCCGCCTCCGTTATTGACAGGCTCCGGATGCATCGCTTGTCGCTCCGGTGACCGCAGAGGATGGTTGGTCTTAATTTGATTGGAGTTGCATGGGAGGAGATGGGGAGAAGGTAAAATAGGAAGTAGGAAAACTGAAAGCCATCAAGGCTTTGGTTTATAACGTTGATTTAAGCAACGATCATAACAATGATTTTATTGATTTGTAAGACAGTGTGCATGCGTATAAATATATAAGTTTGGAATAAAATTAATAATACCTTCATGTGAAGATTCTATAGAAATCGCTCTGACAGGTCGACTTTGTTTTTAAGATGTCATCTTCTGACATGTAAAATACAGGCAGACGTGTCCCAGGATACGACGAGAATTTGTAGGTATAAAAAATGATAAAAAAATTTCGAGTTGAAATTTAATTATTTAGAGTCCAGGTCTGTTTGATTAAATAAAAAGTTTTCCCATATTTTTATGATTAATAAATAAAGCACTTGACAGGAGCATTCTTTTCGTTTTCTAACTTGATAAAATACCCCTTCTAAATTCGGCATTCTTGCATAATAAAATTTTTTGATATTCCGTGCAGAAGAGGTATAAATATTTTACCATCACAGAAAACAAAAATTATGCTCCTGACAAGGCATGCTTGATTTATTAAACAAAAAAATATGGTGACATAATGTACTATCTAATAATCTCATCAAGCAGGTCATTAAATGGTCAAATTTCAACTCGAAAATCATTTTTTATACCTATGAATTGGCTTATCCTGGGACACACTGTATACCGCGTGATACAAATAACTTTGAATTTTCCATTGAAATTAACAGAAGAACTCTCATTACTCTATTACGTTTTAGAATCTTATTTTATTCTATAGTTATTTTATGTCTGATTAAAGTAACATTATTTGTTTTTTCCAGAATTAATTTAATTTTCATAGAAACGAATAATCGTTCACATTTCCCTAGCGCCCACCGTGCATGAGGAACTTTCAGGAGAATGTTCTTCTTAAAAAGACTTGGAAATACAGTCTGACCTTCTTTTTCAAAAAAGTAATTTTTTCGCGAAAAAAAGTAAGAACCGAAGCTGAAAACATTTTCCTTAAAAACACCTTTACAATGATAGATCACAAGTAGAGAGTTGTCTTTGAAAAAAAAGAAAGATGATGATGATTGGCCAACAATAAATAACGTCATAATATAATTTTATTATAAGACGAACCCACCTTATTTATATAAAGCACGTAAGTACAACTCTGAATGTGTGATGACACGATTTGAGTTGGTCAGCCCGAACAATGTAGTCGGATTAATTGGAATGAAAATAACTCTCAAATTATCACTTTCAACATAATTTATGAAGTCATTCACAGCGAAAAAGTTTATTAGACACCAGAATGTTTCATGATAATTTTATAGGTTTACTAAATTATAAATTCACTTAATCAATTATTATTGAATTCAATTATTGCTCTTTCAGTTGATTTTATGACGTGTGTGAAATATTGCGTAATAGCTTCAAAGCAAAAAGGCCGATAGTAAATAAATGCAGTTATGTAAATTTTATCACCAAGTTAACTATGTTGATCAAATTTTCCAGCAAAGAGGAAAGGTTAATTGGGTGTCCTGAAAATTAAATTGATTGAATTTTAAACCTATGGAAACTATTATTGACGTATCATAACGATATGTCCATTATTCAAATGATTATACCTTTCAGGAGCTGTCATCACTTCTAGTTATATAAAATTTACAAAATACCTACGTGTTACTTTTAGAGATGGGAATTCATCCTGAAGTATCCAGTTATCACAAGTGTAACTTGAGAAATCTGGTCGAATTAGCCTTCCTAAAAAAATATAATAAAAATGATTCTAGGACACAATATTTTTTCAAGCTTTTTGGAACTCGATATATCTTGTTACAATGACAGGACAGCTCTTCTTTCAGTAATCCAACTTTAACTTTCAGTCCAGTCTCTGATTCGGCAACTTGTAAGTATGTATTGCAATATGAGTCAAGTCTCTAAACAAAAGGAAGTTGTTATTTTATAGGTATATGATTTGGAGTCCCATCATGAAATTAGAAATCCAAAAGAGCGCCGTATTCTTTTCAAATCTCACAACAGCATGAAAAATTCATTTTTCAGGTCTTGAAGCCCGCTTTTCATTTGTAAAAAACACAGAAATTTTCGTTTGGAAAAGTAGAGCGCAATATTCTCGTTTTAGATTTCCGAAAATTTAACTTTTTTTTTAATGTTCACAAAAACACTAACGCAGCATCCTCATCTAACGAACGAGCATAAAAGCTCGCGGGGAAATGAGAATAAGAGCTTTATTACTGTAGCAAACACAAACGTGTAATTAGTGTGATTGGTATCCTCTACAATATTTCAATAAATAAATGAAAATTTTGGTCATAAGGGTATAATTTACAAATTTCTAGCCTGTTAACCGGTTTCGGGTCGTACCCCATCATCAGGACTATTAAAAGTTAGAAAAAAAATTGCCGTGCCGTGAGTTTCACTGAATATTTTGTTTAATTTTGAAATAATCGTCAGACTTGGCTGTGGTGACCCGAAGAACGTTTTTATCTTTTACTAACACATCATGAAACTTCCGTCTTCGTCTTCATCTTTTTTGTCATCAATGGTTATGGTTCAACAATTTTAGGTTGCTGGATAACGTGACAAATGATTGCATCCTGTAGATTTTAGTCAATATTTAATATTGTATTTTCAAAGATTCTGATGTAAAATATTTATGTAATTTCAACAACTCTATTTTTTCCTCACTCTAAGCAGTCCTGGTGATGGGGGTAAGGTCCAAAACCGCTCAACAAGCTTGTAAATCGTAAATTAAATCCTTATGACAAAATTTTTTGTCTTTTTTATTGACAAAAGTGTAATTCCGGACGCGAAATCAAAAACGAACGAACACAAAAAAGCATCACGAGCAACGATACGCCAGTTGTCCGTACTTCAAAGAAAATAATTCAATCAAATAAGTATATCTACTTTGTCTGTATCAGGCTGATCCGCTTCAGGAAATAGGTACAATGAATTCCATTAATTACATGTTGCAAGTAGTTTCGATTGCAACTTCATAAAATTCACTATATGATTGTAAGTCTAAGATGTCCGCTGGCGGTTCTTTTCTTACAATAATGAATCACAAACGACCTCTAATGCAAAATACTGATTCGAGATACAATCAAGATTACGGGAAGTAAATTGGAAAACTCAGCTCGAGTGAGCCAAATGAAGACTCTTTTATTGCTAGATTCGTTCAAACATGAACTTATCTCTGATAGTTTGAGAGAAATATGGCAGATAGTTCTATTTTCGAGGTTATTATTCCCCCGAATGACCCTTAAAAACGTTTTATATGTTCCTGCATTAGTCTGGAAAATATGTTTCCCATCTAGACATTCGCGTAGTAGTTTGCTATGGCGTATTACTTCTGAATCATGTAATCCAATGGAAAATTCACTTGACTACATAGAGAAGACAAGATATGAATTTTTATTAGTTCCGCAAAGACAGGATATATTTTCTCGAGTCTTTTCCTGACGTAATAAATGGTAATACTTTATTTCGAGAGAAAAAAATTGCATACATTGATCATACGTTTAAGAAAACCTAGTTGTATATAGACACACCTTTTTATTTTTATTTCAGTCCCATACAAATTAAATATCACTCTTTATAACACATGCTAGTAGCAAGAATTTCTTGCAAAATGATACTTATATTACATTACTTAATGGTAAAAAAAAATTCTCCGGGTAAAAGTCTCGACGATCTTTTCACTAAATATATCGTGTGTAAATTCATAGACCTTTGTTTACGCGTAGGGACAATAATTGTAGAGCGCTGGTTAGATATTAATGTGGAAGTAGTGCATGGGTTCCCGAGTTGACGTGGAAGTATCGCGCGCAGGTGATTTTCTTCCACTTTTAAGTGGTGAGAATATAACATTAGTGAAAAAAATCTTTTTCTTAATTTGATTTTTTATTAACAGGAATTATTTTTCACTAAAAATGATCTTTTTGAATATACCCCGTAAATCTCTGCTTGAAGAACCTACCCATGCTGCCCTCACAAAAAAAAAGGTGGAGAAAAAGAGAAAATATCAAAACTTATTGCCACAAGAGATTTTTATTAGTTCAACAAACGACCAAATTATGTGCGCCAACAACTTCCACACAAGAAAACAAATTCTGCTAGAAGCGTTCTCTTACATTTCAGACATTTCCAAGGACCTGTGGTTTAATTGAGCGGCATTCTTCAACAATGCATTTCGTTGCGTAAATTTTACTTCTAAGATCCCACAAGAAAAAAAGTCCAGAGGACTTGCATCTGGTGAAAACTCGTCCAGAAACCGCCGAATAGCCGGCGCATAATGTGGTAGAGCGCCATCTTGTTGTAAAATCGAATGACCTAGGTAACGATCATTATTTTCGAAGACGTCAACAAGCAATGGGTGAACAAGATCTCCCACCACTTCCAGGTCTC
This sequence comes from Malachius bipustulatus, assembly GCA_910589415.1. Classification (NCBI taxonomy): domain Eukaryota; kingdom Metazoa; phylum Arthropoda; class Insecta; order Coleoptera; family Melyridae; genus Malachius; species Malachius bipustulatus. The sequence goes on from OU342636.1 coordinate 13,672,235, forward strand.
CAAAAATACCGGCCCAGACAGAGAGATATCTGGAATTTCTGAATTTAATTAAAATTCCTTAATCCTGAACGAGACAGAAAAAAACACCCTGCAAGTATCCTATCAAGCGCAAATTACCTAATGAAATAAGAAAATAACGGCTCAATAATTTTACACCTAAAGTACCACTTTACGATTCTACAACTTCCATCTCCTTGGCGAACTAATAAACCCCTAATAAAAACGCCTAGCGGAATACGGCCCATAATGTTGCCTAATGAGGCATGAATTCTCTTCTCTGATGGCAACTTACAGGATGCCGCTGTTCTGTTTTACATTTCATAACCGTCTCTGTTTAGCGATAAACCGTCCCTACCTGTCATCAATTTCTGCTCTAAACCCCTTTATTGTCGTGTTTAAAATATTGAAGTTCATTTAGCCCAGCCGTTTGGCGTCCAGGGCTTATAAATTAGGGGCCTCCTGGCCGTAAATATACTCTTGTCCCCCTGTAAACCTCACAAAGACCATGCAGTCCCGGTACTCTATGAAATAGTAAAAATTCTACTTATAGTAGGTATTATCGTAGATTATATTATAGTGCTGCAGCTTATGATCAGATTAGTCTTAAAATGTAGAAGTGGATGATTAGGGAGATGAAAGTTGATATTGGACTGGCTGTTCTAACTAAAAATAGTCGCAATTAAGGCACCTTTTTTCAATAAAAAATACATTTTAATTCACAATGACGAAAGTAATGGGGTTGTAAAGTAACAATCTATTATCATATTTCCGAAGAATAGGTACCTATTTTATGTGGATGCTGATAGTACACAATAATTTCATTGTTATGGAGTTTCTCATAACTTGATTTCGAAATGGAGTACGTTCGTGCTACTAAGTTTGGTGTTCGAGTCATTATACCATCTAATACCGTAAATAATATAGGACCATAGAATGGCATAATCAGTTCAATGATTATTTTTCTCGTTTGGCCCTCAGCGGCAAAAAACTGTAATTTGTTGGTAAAGTGGGCAAAAAAATTTATTTTGTTTTCAGTAGATTGGTAGAAATCGATTAATAAAATCAAAATCGCTTGAAAGAAATAACAAAAACTAATTACAAGGCTTTAATTAAATAAAATAGATAAAATATGGAAATGGCAGGTAGAATGATTGAAACATGGTATAGTAATAAAAGTGACCAATAATCCAAATTGAGTGGGTATTTATCATAAATCCGAAGTTAACAGTCAGAACAATGCCTATTCAGTTCAATGGCACACTACATTAAGTATACTACACTCTTTACTTAGGCTGTTTAGGGATTTATGGTATAGCTAACTACGCTCTTCAGGTTGTTAGTAACTTTTATTACTACTTACCACACAGGGTGTATCTTGAATATTTAAAAAAAAATTTAAGAGAAACTCTGAGGAATAATTAAGGAAACCAAAAATCAATCACATTCAAAAAAAATTTCTTAAATTTTTTTTTATTTAAAAAAAAATTATCACCGAACGACGAAAAAGGTTACCTATTTTTTTCGAAAAAAGAAAAATAAAATTTTGAAAATTTTCTTTGAATGTAATAGATTTTAGGTTTCCTTAATTTTTTTAATACAAAATGACATGAAAATCCAATATGGCGGTCATAAGAAAAACGAAAGTTCACTGTGAAAACTCTCGGACCTAGTCGGCTTTGAAAATTTTTGAAACGTCAGATGGATAGCTCTTAGCGGCTTACGTAAGCCTACAAAAAATTATATATTAATTTTCAAAAATAATAAAGATATGGCAAAAATAAGAAAATTAGTTTTTTCAGTTTTTCCAGGATATTTCAGCAACGACTGAAAATATCCTGAATTTTTTTTCAGATTATTACTCGGCATAAAAATACGCAACTTTGCCCCAATTTGACCAACTTCGTATCTCTTAAGATAACCGAGATCCCCATGCTTAAGCTCGAAAAACGGACAACCTGTATTCACTGACTTTAGGAAGAAATTAGATCAAATAGACTTAAATCTTCTGATTAAGTAGCGGCGTTTGAAAGAAGTCTGTTTGAAAGAAATCAGTTTGTGGAGTATATGGGATACGGGTCTCAGGATGTTGCTCCCACTTCAGGAGTGCCCCAGGGTTTTAATCTTGGCCCTTTTTTATTTCTTGGTTTTATTAACGATATTGTTAGGGTGATTACTTGCCGAATGCTCTTGTTTGAAGTTCTTCAATGAAACTCTTCAATTCAGTTAACGACTTGCCCGACAATAATGCTTAAAATACAATTATTGGAAATAGTGCGTCAGCACAGACCCATGTATATTAAGTATGTAGTTGACGAAATGGCACGAGAGTACGGTGTGACAGTGTTGAGGATTCCGCCCAATCACTGCGAATTAAACCCCATTGAACTTGTTTGGGCTCAAATTAAAGGTTCAGTGGCTCGTAGAAATTCTAGTTTTAAGCTGTGCGATGTGAAGAAACTTTTTAGAAGAAGCGGTTTCGCATATATAACCCCGGACATATGGCGTAGTTGTATAGGACATGTAGAAAAAGAAGAAATAAAAATGTGGGGTTTGAATACTCGCGTTGAATGCCTAGTACAACCACTTATAGTTCAAATTAACCCTGATATGGACAGTAATAGTGACAGTGACATTTGGACATCAAGTTCAGAAGAAGAGTCCCTTTAAAATTGGTATAGTCGTGCGCCACTGACATCTGCTTTCCCCTTACGTTTATTCCCCTCAGCTCTCTAGCTGGAAAAACTGATAAGGTATCTTCCGATTCGGAACTGAACTATAAATGTACCGCAATGACAATATTTACCAGAGAAAGAGAGAATAATATATTTTTTGATTACGAAATAGACGGCGTATTTTGATAGTGGTTTTCGTTGTTCAGGTCAAAATTGGTTTATGCTTGCCTATTATGGCAGCCCAACTATCATTGTCATAAGAACCACATCGAATCGGTTCAAAGGCGATTCTTGAAGTTTTGCTTATTACAGCGGGATGGAATCCATCCTCCACAAGGTTTGTGTCATGGAGCTTTGCTTTCTATTTTTAGCCTAAAAAAAGGTAACAAACTTATGTTTGGTTGATATTTTTTTGTATGGGTGTATCCCGTTTAAAAAAAGAACATTATTATTATTATGTTATATTATAATTTTTGCTATTAAAAGCCTTTTTTGTGGATTATTTTACTTTCTACAAAAATATATATATTTTTTTGTTATTGTTGCAGCTTTGAATTATTTTTAAACTTGACCAACTGTAGAAATTTTTTAGCAATCGCACATCACAAGAAAACTGCTCCTTTTGTAGTTTTAATTGCCGTAAAGATTCAATTAATGTGATTTGGAAACTCGGATCTACCGACGACGTCAAGTATAATAACTCCCTAAAATAATGCGGACGCGATCTCCTACCTTCTGCCACGGTTGTCTTTTCAACTATCTCCGGTTTTCGTCTCCGGGAAACAACTTAGAATCGATTTAATAATTTATTCCTGGGACACGAACCGGATTTTTATAGTCACAGCACACGAACAAAATCCCCTCGTTCCTACATTTGATACAAAATACAATAGAGATTAAGGTCTAAGGGGTCATTACATTATACAATACAAAACACTACCGGCATTGAAAGTTCCCATAAAAGTGTTCTTCGGTAGATGAAAGTAGGAAAGTGTATCAACGTTCTTTGAATCTTTTTAACGTCATTGTAACCTTCTTCTTTAACCTTATATTTCCTAGTAATCTGATGATAAAAAAGTAATAGTAAATTCTCGATTTTGCTGCATTTACGTGGTTTTTTAAATTAGAAAAATGCTAAATGCTAATTTTAAAATAATAATAATAATAGTTTTAATTATTTTTTCCGAAGCTGCAGGAAAATAATATTCACTGTAGGTTTATTAATCTTATAGGCTAGACATTAGGTATTATAGGAATAAAATAAGGGTTCAGAGGAAAGTTTTGCTACAGTTTTGATTTTCTCACCCTCTATAAACTTTATGTATGCTGCTTTGTTTTTTGAACTTTCTGTCCAAATTTTTGCATTTTTTTTCAGTTTTTGGTCTAAATCTCAGGGAGGAAGCGTTTTTTCGACAGGTCCATTCTATTGTTGGATGGCTAAACACGAATTTGAAGTTTGCCGTCAAAAGTTTCGCAGAGAACTTTGTTTTTTTTGTACTTTTTTCACGTTTTGGTGTAAATACTCAAAAGGGAAAAATTTTTTCGACAAGTTTATTCTATACACATGCAAAATTAGAGCAGACAAAATTTTCTACATTTTTATCATCAATAAATAATGTTTTTTTTGGAAGACCGGTAGAGCACGCAAAAAAACTCTGTTATCTAGTGGAAAGTGGCTAAAAAAATGTGCAAAAAATAAAGTTCCGAGCCAAATTTTTGCCAGCAAACTTCAAATTCGTGTTCACTGTTCAGAGACCCAAAAAACATAGAGGGTGAGAAAATAAAACCTCTGAGAATAATTATTATAGTAGGTAGGTATGCATAGCCTATTAAACCTTGAGATCATTTTTTTAAATTGTATGCCCATTAGATTATTATTGTAAATTTCGTATTAGTTTCTAACTGTCTAATAATTTTTTTTTAATTCATACCTTATCTTATATCTCACTCTTACATGGCCTACAGCCAGTATATATAATTATATTTTTTATTAAATTATTGGAGAAAAAAATTACTTTATACCCGGTAGAGGTTTATGAGTTGACCATCAAGGGCATCATACCTCAGATTATTGGCTTTGGTTCTCTAAAGCCAATAAAAATCACAATTTATAGTTTACAAAACGAAACAAAAAAAAAAGACAGGAGAGAAACGAAGATTTACAAGCAAAAATAAAAAAATCTTTATATAAAATAAAATCTTTTCTCACAATGCCAGTTTCTGCACGAATCTAATAAAAATCACAAGAAAACTTAACACAAACTCACACCAATCCTGATTTTACATCAAAAGAATAAGCGCTATTCTTATTCTTTCCTTGCGTTTACTGGAACACTTCCAGAGCTACTTTGGAGGGAAGAACAATGCAAGGGGAAGGGCTCAGTCCCCTGTATCCTGAATTATTGATAGGCTACAGATGCTCACGATGCACCGGCTTCCGATTGCAATCATCTTCTGCTCGAGTGGGCAGACCGGAAATCAAGACAAAGTAATATTGATTGACAGTTAACGTCTGTGTCTTAATTTCCCGGGAGGAACTGGAACTGGAACTACAGGAACATGGGGGAGACTAATGAAAATATACATAGATACTGCTCATACGTCTTAATTATATTTGCGTTAATTGGGCTTAAATGTATTTCTGACCATTTCATGTGATCATGTGAAATTTAGCTATATGCTATGCAGACTGAATTATTAGCTTATTTTTACGTGCTTACTAAAACAATTAGGTTCAAACTTGGATAAGGGACACTTTAACTCGAAAACTAATTATCGAATTCAATTTTTTTGGAAGATTATTCTTAATTTTGAATAGGCTCTATAACGCTTTGTATTCGCAGTACGCGAGTTTCTGATCAACCTGTTTAGTCGAATTTACTCTGTGAAAGTTCTTCTTCGTTTTAATTTGTCGAAATATATCTCCAGTTCAGATAAAACCTTTTAGTGAAATCTTCCCTTCCTCGAAAACCAGGTAAATAAATCTGGGTAAAATCATTATTTTTCTTGTAAATAATTCAAAATAGTTTTTGGGGCTACCTCAATAATTATTATTATTGAGTTCATCAAGATTACCTAAAAATTGATATCGTATTTTTTTAAATTATTATAGAATTATTGAATAGTGGGTAACATATAACACACACAGAACATACATTATACACCTACACTATAAAACACTCGATAAAACACCTTTGCCTATTATTCTTAATCATTTGGGTATTCGGTACACCTACAAATTGTTCCACCCCCACACTTATAAGTATGAAACTCCAATAAAAAATCTCCATAAATCATTCACTACACTCATGTCAGATCTTTGTTTCAACGTTTATCCTCAGATTTATGGCTTATAAGAGAATTGCCCCAAGAATCGTCCAGATTTGTCGCTCCTTAACCGGACAGTTTCTTTTATTCAACACTCCCTGATAAAGAATTGGATCCCGCGAGGTATAAATAACTCTCGCTGGACGATTTCCTGTCCAAAGGAAACCCAATGAGGATCAACAGTTTCTCGGACTATAACAAAGGAAATAACATGAGATTTGTCGGGATAACGCACAAAGGATAGATTGCAGGCGTTTGTTATTAGGTGAGTATCACCGCCTACGGTAATGGAATTATTTTATGCAATTAGTGGACCATGTGTGGCATATATTTCAAGATAACAATGGTCAATTCTCTCTCGTTGGTTTTTAACAAATAATAATAGTTCCCTGCAGGGTTAATTATGATTGCCGATAATTCTAGTTCATTGTTTTATATGAGTTTAGCTATAATATGAGTATATGTGTCAGTATAGCTGATAATTTGAATACCTATTAGTGCATGCAGTTTTCAATAATACCTGAAAGTTAATGGGTAAATTCTAATCCGTTTAAACAGATGAGAAATTTTAATTAATTGCATACAACTCGAATGTGGAATTTCGTAAGTGCACCAAAAAGGTTGCGTTATTCCACATTTATCATATAATAGTTAAAATACATTCCACATATTCAGAATAGGTATCACATCCCAGAATGATGATGTATCGTTTATATAAAAAGACATCTATGGCATTTCGAAAATCCATAAAAAATTACGTAGTTTTTCTTATGTATATTTTCAAATTCACATACTTGAGTGTATTTTTTACATAACATCAACGATACATCATAGTCCCGATTACCATGTTGTTAATACATATCTATTAATAATTATTATCGTTTCAATTCTGATTTTCATTTTTTTTTTCCAAAATTGAAACAAAAAAGCGAGTCGACATTGTCATCCAATTCTGACCTATGTTTAATAGTGTTTCAAGTATCTCTTCGGAAAGTTTCAAATCGATTACAAGATTACGCAGACAGACAGACAGACAAGACTGAAAGTGAGTTGATAAAAACGTGGTAAAACACCATGAAGTTGCAGTTTGCAGCTTTTATTAAATCCACATTCACGAATGTGATCTCCCATGTGAAAAATTTCCCAAAGTTAATGAACGACTAAATATCTGAGCCTTAGAAAAGATGTCGAAGAAATGAAGATACTTAACTAGAAGATCACCAAGCTACCGGATTGTTCTTCATTCGTTACAATTAAAATACAATAATCGTCTACTGAAACCTGCTTATTTAAGGTCCTTGATGGTTTATGTATGTATGGGTGATCGTACAAGATACATTTGTGTTAGGATTTGAACAATAGAAGGCACTGAAGTATTTTAACCCAAACTGTGGTATCAAGAAGTTAACCTCCCTCAGCAGATATGAGCAGTAAATTTTATTATTTAAAAGATTGTACAAAAATGCGACTAAGATCGACTTCTTCAGCACTTTCAAACTGTCAACATGAAACTGTTCAAGGAAAACTTCCTGGCTTGCTCTACGATGAGGATAAGCTCCATGAATTTTAAACGATAATATCTTTAATGGACACTCTCCAACGCGTCTACCTGAATGTTGTACATGGGATACCAAATGAGAGTGCCATACTCCAAGTGTGATCTGCTGACAAATACAAAATATAACACCTTCAGCACATCTATGTTAGAGAAGTCTCTACAGTTTTTATATAAAAACCCCAAAATTTTGACAGATTTTCTACGTTCATATAAAAGGAGAACTTTGAGTCAAATGTGACACCGAGATCCGTGATAAAATCCGCTCTGGCTAAACGTACATCACCTATAATAACGTATACGGATAAATAACAGATCCGACTTTCTTTGTATATGTCATTATTTTACATTTCAATAAATTTAACTCCAAATTATTTTGATGGCACCACTTATCCTCTTGTGATATTTGAGCCTGAAGAAACCTGCAATCATCGGCAGTCACGATCTGATGAAAAATTTTCAAGTCGTCAACATAAAGTAATTTTTCGCACTGGAAAGAATTAACAAGATCATTTATTTTATAAAATACAAAAATAATAATGTTCTCAAGTTTCAACCTTGAGGTACACCCGATATAGCATATAGAAGCAAGATGAACGATATCCCCTGTAAAACACATAAGACTCACACGATCTCCGAGGTAGGATTTAAAAAAACCTCAAAAGTTGTGAACTGAACCCGCAAGCACGTTCAATTTTTGAAGAAGGTCAAGTCGATCAAATGCTTTAAAATTATCAGTATAAACACCGCTTAATTTGTAACGATGGAACGTTTTTTCAAAAATTAATGCAATCCGTGCTGATTTGATGAAATTTTGTATACAAACTTCGTGTAGATTCTGTTATACAGGGTGTCCGGTAAGTACCTCCTAATCTCTCGGGAGCATACAGGGGAGGTCAAAATAAACCTAGTCTGTCATAAAAAAAAATTTCCCAAAGTGTCCTCGAACGGAGATATGGAGCCCAAAAAGGGTGCCCCGCAATTTACTTTTTTGACTCTAACTTTTGAACCGACCTGTATAATTGGATGGAATTTAAACACTTTATAGAGGCCACAGAGAGCCATCAGGCCATATTAAAGTCGATGTTTGATGTCGTCAGGGAAGTCAGAAACGGACTTACCATCACACTCATTGTGTCAAAATTTTGACAGGTGTCACTTTACAGAGCTAAAAACTATTTTTTTGAATAGTCTAATACTTCATCTTTAAAAAAGGTGCTCTTAATTTATTTCGGTAAAACTGACGGTTTTCGAGATAAATCGGTTTTAAGGTATGCGAAACACTCAAAATTTACTAATGCTAAACACAAACAGGTAAAAATCAGATTCTTGTTGATAAACCTACCTAAATAATGGATTGCTATTGACGAAACTTGATCAAAATTCGCATAAAAGTCGATTTATCTTGAGAACCGCTAGTTTTATCGAAATAAGTTAAGAGTACCTTTTGTGAAGATGAATGATCAGCGTATTTAAAAAATAAGTTTTCAGCTCTGTATAATGACACCTGTCAAAACTTTGACACAATGAGTGTGATGGTAAGTCCGTTCCTGACTTCCTTTAGGACGTCAAACATCCACTCTGATATGGCTTAATGAGTCTTTATGGCCTCTATAAAAAAATTAAAATTTCATCAAATTATACAGGTCGGTTCAAAAGTTAGAGCCAAAAAAGTAAATCTTAGGGTACCATTTTGGGGCTCTGTATCTCCGTTTAGGGACACTTTAGGAATGCTTTTTTTATGACAGACTAGGTTTATTTTGACCCCCCCTGTATGCTTCCGAGAGATTAGGAGGTACTTACCGGACACCCTGTATAAGACAATATCAAAAAGTTTGGAAAAGTTTGACTTTAGGGCGATAATTTGACACTAAAGATCCTGCTCCAGATTTAAGAATCGGTGACACCGTTGACACTTTCCACAGAGCTAGAAACTTACAAGTCTTCAATGACACATTAAATTTTCTCAGCGGAGATACCAAGACTTCTGAACAGTCGCGAACTATTTTGTTTTTTAAACTTAATTTCCTCCTGGATATCTTTGAAAGTTTGACACTTCAACGTAACTTTTTTTTCAAATTAGGACTTTATTAGGTATGACTAATAATTTTAGTAGACTTTCCGCAATCCTTTGTCATGATCATGACGTTATGAATATAAAATAAATATGAATACAGTAAATTATTATAAATGTAATAAAAATTAAATTATGTACTCGCATGAATATTAATTTCAGTGGTTGGAATATGGAATGTTATTATTGGTGTCATGAATTTCAATTAAAAATAATTACCATCGTCATATATTACGAATGTACGAATATTTAATAACTTCAGCAAATAAATTGAACAATTTGAATAGTATTGAGCTGAATTCTCGATATAGTATTGGTTTAGAGATTCGTTGATCGTAAAAAGTATAATGTAATTAAAATAGACTCGCATAGGTAGACAGTTTATTGGATAACTGATACCTATACCCAGTTTATTCGGTATGTAAATATGTAACGAATGCAATCAAAAAATCCAGCAAACAAATAAAATTCAATAACTACAAACTCACCTACCCAGTTCATGCGTAAAATTACCTATACCAATTACTCGACCAATTATTTCGTTACTTTTAGTAAAATTTTTCGGTTATAACAGTTATTACATATTATGATGGAGTACCTTTAATCTAATTATTCGTGTTTTATTCGCCCTTCAGTGAGGAGAGCGCCTATATATGCCCTGTAAAATTTATCACTCCATTGGCTGAGCGACCAAAAGCGCCATTTTTTACGAAAATCACTAAACTTATATTTATGAAATATGATACTTCTGAGTCCAAATTTTTTGAGCCTCGAATCATCCACGCGAGTCGAGTTTTTCAGTATGCGGCATTGTCAAACGCGTTGAATTTCCTCACTTATAACTATAACTTCCCTCACACAACCGCAAAACTGAGAACTTCGAACTCAAACTTAATGTCGTCATTTTTTTTCACCATGGATTTCCCCGTTTCAAATTTAGGACTAGATGCAAGATCTCAAAAATCAAATATTTCAGTTATGCAATATGATTGCGACCCTTGATCAAATGAGACTCAACCACCTGAAGTAGTTAACTATGTTCCTGTTATATTGAATATTATGAGCCTTACTTTAGAATAATGGGATTATTCATTCCCAGCTTTATTTTTTAATAGGGAAGGTAATAAAGCTTGCAATAATTTGAATTCTTAAGAATGCGCGCCCATTATTTAATTTCACATAGTTAACAATAAGAAATCTTATCAAAAATGTAACACTGGACTTTATTGAAAAAATATTCAGAATCTTTTTAGACAATTTCAGTAGAAGAAGAAATTGGTAGCCACAAAAACAGCAATTATTGATCCTCAGAGAAGTGTGATGTGATTTCTTCTAATAACTATTATTCCAGAAAACTATTTATAAGTATTAGTTAAATATTGCAACGCAGCACTATACACGCGACCACGGGAACACTTTCACTCTTCACACCCTCACCCACCCTCTTTCCCCAAGCGTTCCGGTGCTGAATAGTCGATTTCACCCCAATTAAGTGGCCTCCGACGATCACGGCAGGCATCGATGACTTTATAATGACGTTAATTGGGCCGCTACCTGCTGACAGCTGACAATCGCCCAGCCGCTCTTTATTTTTGCACGGGGTTAATTAGAGTGGTGTCAGCTCCAGGCCTGGTGTCTTGTCCTGACAGGCCGACGGTCTAATTATAGAAGTCTAGGGTAGTTTTTTTTGCAGGTGCTGGAAGTGGATGTTTGTTCTGTTTGATGCGTGTGGTGGTTGTAAGTGGTTTTTGTTTACATGGACAATTGACCGGAGAAATTTTTGTGATGGGGTGATAGTGGCGGTGAATGTGGTAAGGGAAATACTTTCTAATTAAGTGTAGGGTAATTTAAAAGCGATTATTACTGGTGGAAATGTATATTTTATATACATATCAGTGACTTTTGTTTAATTTTCTTAGAAGGATGTATACACGTCATATGTCAATAATTTAATTAACTTCAAATTTTATTGTAGCATTACATAATGTTAAAGCTTGTATAATAAATACTTTACCATACCGCTAGCGCCATCTCTCGTCAAATAAACCTATCTTTAGTGTTCTGAGTTAAGGAAATGATGAAATGATTTTTCCCAAACCTGTAATATTATCGTCTTTACAGATCCCTATTAGGTAGCGTTCTAAGTTCAAAATAACTTAATCTGGTTAAGAGCTTTATGATATTTTCCGACCCTTAATTATTGTTTGAAAAATATCATGTATATCTCATATAGTGAATTCGATTGTACGATGCCAGGGTATTGTATATATTCTAGGACATGCGCAAAGATCATTCTGCTTAAGAGTTTACGTAATCAAGATTCAGTTTTATCTTGCATAAAAAAGCGTTCATCAGTTAAATATTCTGGGTAAGACTATTATTTTTCCATATAACTCAAAGGCCTTAATTCGATTTTATTATTGTTCTAGTTTTTGGGAATATCTCAAAATAAATAAGATTACCTTAAAATTGATATCGTCAAGGTTAGATTCTCATTTTTATAAATTATTAAAAGTTATATCCTTTCTATTTTCGACTTAATTAGGAAAAGTTGTTTGCCTTAATGAAATCCATTCGCAGTAAAAAATGTACCATCTGAAAAAATACCCAGAATAAATTCTATACACTTATGCGGATGTCGATGTATTTAAAATAATTAACAAAAATTTCGAGGTAGTTATAGGACATAATATCTACTTTTTCCGTATTCACAAAGATTTACGGCTCGGTTTTAGCTCAAAATCCAATAGTTTTGCTTGTAGGTAACTCGAAAAAGCCATGTATTTAGAAAAAATCATGGATACATTATGTATGACACTAAAGAAGACTTATAAATGGACCTGAATGAACAATAACTAATAAAATCGTCGATCTGAGGGTAAGTTATAATAATAAAGTATACCTATAGGTAAAAGTTTTCTCATCAATATAACACAACAGAATCCAACAAGACGATCCAAGTGGCGGTAAAATCTACCATATCATAATTAAAATGCAAAACAACTCCAGTTTAGCGATCAGCGAAGAAGAAGCGAGCTCAATTCCCGAAAGTTTGTAAGCCTTTAAACTTTACAAGCATCCATCAGAAGTGATTTCAATTAAGCTGATACTTTGGAGTATACCGGACGAGAGGGGAATAAATAAAAATACCCCGATTATAATTTAACCCCGGCCAAGCTCTTAATATACAGAGCCAAGCGAGTAATAAAAATTCCTGAAAAGTTTCCCGTCTGGTCCTCGGAAGTTCCCCGTGCCTCCTCCTTTCAGCCACTTCGGGAGATAACGTGCTGTCGGTGTCAAGTCGAGGAAAGTGAATTAATTACTTGCAAGAAGTGTTATCTTGTTAGGCGATTCTGAATAATTAAGAATGAAAATTGGGCTAATTTTGACTCGGAGGAATCTGTTTTTTAAGCAGGGCGAGCTGAAAAATTGTACCCTTGAGGGAGAGTAATTTAATAATTATTAGATTCTTAAATTCAGTGACGGGGCAAGATAAGAGTGTTATTTATATCTAGGGTTAGCTTCTTTCAAAAGCCGATAGTGGTGATTAAAATGTCTAGACTATTGAAATTAGTGGTGTATTTATCATTTTTTTTATAATACCTACGGTTTACCAATAATAGAACAGACCATATTTCATTGTGTGGGCTAGAATTCTAATTAATCCCGTGTCAACATATCAATTAAATAAATGTTTTAGATAACACAAACGAAATAATTAAAGCAACTTATACACCAGCAACTTTACGGGAAAAATTCAATCTTACCAGTTAAAATAGTAGTCGTAATAGTGTTCGGAAAATCTGACGCAATCGCATACCTGAAAATAGAAAAAAACAAAACATTAATCAATCTACAACGGTAATAACTGAAATAATAATTTAATTAGTTTCATATTAAAGTGTTATTTCAGGAAGGCTTGTGTTTGTTGGAATCACATCCAAGTGAAAAATATTCATTTTCGACGAGTTGAACACGCCATGTTCTCTACGACTACCTAATTGAAAAATCATAAATGAATAAAAAAAAAATTAAGTAGGCTAATAGAACGTTTTCAGAACAATAATTTACTTCGTTCATATTTTTCCATTTTATACGTTTTATAATATTTGTTTCCCTATTTCTCGGGTAATAAACTTCTAGAATTTGCTTTGAAAATTTTCAGAATTTCCTGAGGTGCACTTACAAGGTGTGCTCATAAGCAACGCAGAGCTTTATTGGGCTAGTGCTCAATGTGGCCCCTTTAGAAAATTCATTCAATGAAAATTCAATAGTTGTAAACTATTACCCATGAAAATACTTTTGTGTTTTTTTATAATATTTGAGATGTCTCATTTGATAAAAAAATTTATGAAGCGTTCATTTTTCATTTATTTTCACACGATTCTCTACAAATTGAAAACTAGATGACGACCAAATACAAAATAAAGAGGAAATAAAGCCGGGCCGTGGACCATTAGTTGTAAAAATAAAACAATAAATAATCAACTTGGTCAATCATTACGAGCTGTAGAGTCTACCCCCAGTCTAAAAAATCGATAATCATCGTTTTGAACATATTTTCTTGTAAAGCAAATTAAATGATGCTTTTTACAGAATTACTAGAGGAGTCTTTCTTCCCCCCTTCTAATATGCAACTGTTTCCAATATTCTGATAGTTCTTACCATAACCTCATAACCATTCGTTATCACTCATCTGATATTAGAAAAAAAAGGTCTTCTAGCTATTTTTGTCTTGTAAAAGTATTGTTGCCAGGAACAGGAAAACTGATTTAGTAAATGTTGAATAAAATTTAATTCCACATCGGCGAGGTCATTATAGTGCACTCTGTTATACACCGACTGCATTCTGCAAGCTTTTTTTTTGTTCATACACAATCCCAAGTGCAAAATGGTAATAAAAAGTAGCCTCACTACCACTCTATCTAGTTTTTTTTATTTAATCACGCAATACAAGGATATTCCGGCTGTATGTTTCTATTTTCTGGCGGATTTCTCCCGTTCCCAGTCATAGAAGTCCACTAATTACCCCGGTTACTACCCACAACGCTGCTTACACTGCAAAACATTACTCTCATTGAAAGCTTACAGGCTTAATCTGCTCGGCAATATCCCTGGATCCCGGTTTAGCAGATACGGGAAACTGGAGCAAACCACCTGCCTACAACCCAAATAACAAAAACTCGATTCGACCTATAGGGAAGCTTTTTTTCTGTAGTATTTTTATACACAAAGCGACTTATTACATGCATTAAACATTTTTTTCTCGCGTTTTTTTTTTAATACTTAATATTAGGTATTTCTTTATGGTTCTTAGAAACATAAAGTTTGTAACTATTTATAATTTACTAACAAAATTAACAGTAATCAACATTTTTATTATTAATAATGACAAATAATAACACTAATAATAACTACAAATAACTACCATAATTTTTTTCGTACTACAAATAATAATAACAAGAATAAGCAGAAAATAACATACATAACACTATAACAAAAAATATTGTTTAGTTCTTACTTTAAATTTTTTTTACCAATTCTACTTTTTATAGTTTGTGGTAAATTATTATAAATTTGAATTCCTTTTGAAAATGAGTCGATTTTTTTGCCAAAGAGAAATTAGAAAAATTAGATCTTATTATTAAAATCTTGCTGTCTGTGTATTAAAATGATAATTTCATGAATTTTTGAATGTTATTAATTTTTGGTTTCCATGATTTTGTTTATACCAAACGACATAAAAAATAATATGGCGGACATAAGAGCAACAAAAGTTGGCTATGAATATTCTATGGGATCTAGTCGGCTTTGAATATTTTTATAAATTCGAATGAATAGACTTGAGGACTCACGTGAACCTACAAAAAATAATTTATTAATTTCCAATAATAAAAAAGATACGATGATTTTTCAGTTTTTTCAATAATATTTTAACAACAACTGAAAATATCCTGAATTTTTTTTCAGATACTTATTGACCAAAAATAGCGCAACTTTTCTCTAATTTAACCGATCTCGTATTTAACCGACCTATTCTCTAGTATAACCAAAGGAATTCAAGTCAAATTTTAATGCTTAAATTGATAACTCCAATTTCCCAAATTATCCGCAGACTGCAGGATAATCAGCAGCTCACCTGCTCCACTGCAGAGGATTAACCGAGAAGATATTGCCGTAGTGATGAAGCGGTAATTACTTTATAGGCAGGCGCAAGGACGGGATGTCCGCTTAATTAAAACAATCGTCTAGGAGCTGGCGGGACTGCAATGACTTCCTGTCTTCCCGCAGGAGCGCTATTCCAGAGACGCCACTCGTTACTTTCACAGTGACGCGAGCATTTATGGTAATTCTTGCACTTCCATTGTTGCCGTCGTACGAAATATCAAATGAGGATTGATCAATAGCATCTATTAAAAATACTTACATTTACTTTGCGGGCGATTATTTTAAACCAGATTAGGTAGACATATACTATGGATACTGGAGTAAACAGCATGCTAGCTATTCTTTATAAAAAAACTATTTTTCGACATAAATGACAACATAGTAAGGGTTCAAATGGAAAAGACAAAAGTGAAATAGGACTCACCGACGCATTCTCGTCATTGTCGTGTGAAATTTGGCTGAAATTGCATGGGAAAAAGTTTAATAATTTCAGAAAGTTTTAGGGTGCATAAAAATGCTCGGCAATAACAAAGTTTTATGTCTTAATTATTTCCCTTCTATCTAGACCTACGTAGCTTTTAATGAACCTTATAGGTAGCATGACTAGGTATTAATTAAAACAGACACAAGACAAACTTTTAAAAGTCATTATTATTCACGGAATACTACGTCTTTATTTCTAGAAAATAGACACTGGACTGCTGTGTGCTGAAACTTGGTACATTTCTAACATTCCGCGTATTTAGTCGTTTTACGTTTTATAACCCTGGCGCCACTAGCGACTGAGGACGTGGACGTGGGGGCAGCCAGCACGTGTAACCTCCGCTTGGAAGGTGGAGGAGAAGCACGCAATGATCATCCCTAACTCTGAGCCATTCATAACCTTAATTATGTCGCGTCGGCCGCCAGATAATCGCCTTTAGGTTTACTCAGGGGCGCCGTCTCGTGATGGGGGTTACTAGATGCCAATGACCATTTCTTCAGTTCAGGTTTCTTTCAATTTACCGAATTTTTATTCCTTTCCTGCCTCCAGACAACAGTTTCGCTAACCATATTCAGTAGAATTTTATAAAAAATCATAATATGCAAGGATTGAGTTAAAAAATTTAATATTTAGAAGGAAAAAAAGTAATACAAAATAATTGTGCATTATTAAAAAAATCTCAAGCACGTCAATTTTATAATTATTACTAAATGACATCCTGATTCATAGTCCAGTCAAATCGTACTTTTAAACTGCGTTAATTAGAAATTTAACGAAATTTTAATGCTAGGTAGGGAGCGCCAGTATACCACTACAGCCAAGTTCCCTCCCCCCTCGGATTCCGTAAAGGATGGCCTCCATCTTGAATTTAAGGGATGAAATTATGTATCACGGTAAATATCGGTTTTACGTAAAAACGTACTATTGCAAAAAAATTTAAGGATATATTCAGCAATTTTTTATTGAAACTGATTTTTTTAATTTCTTTTGTTCAAAAGTTACAAATTTTCAAAAATTATACTTTTGGGGGTAAAACGTTTTTTTTTGCATCTTCAATTTTTTGCATGCTTGGTACCTACGGATTTAGGGGGCGCCAAAACTCGACCAGCGCCAATATTTTGGAAATTGTTTGGAGATTCTATGCACATAATAATTAGTTCAAGTCACAGCGTTTGAACGTGATTTTGGAGTTTTCGGGGACCCTTATTAAGAGTCCGATATCCGATTTTCAAGAGATGAAATGAAGACTCCAATATGGTGAACGTCTATTATAAATTCATGGTATTTTCATCAAACTCATTATGAGGGGATTTTCGGATTCTCCTTAATCAGCGACCACGAAAACCCTAAAATAATGTATTCGGTGAAAACGATATGTGCAATTAATTATTTATGTGTAAAATTCGAAAATATTGAAAAATATTAGATAGGTAGTTGTAGAGAAACTCAAAAGCTAAAACTTTTGTTCAGTCCATTTTTCACCCCTGATTGATCGATTTGTTGTAAAATTTAAAAAACCAAAATCTAAAAAAAAACCTCCGCAGAGTGTCATTTCCGAGAATTTATTATCGCATTATTTGTGCAGATACGGTCAAGTTCATTAAAAAATTAGTTGGATTCGAATGTACTTTTAAGCAAAAAACGGGTAAAACTCCAGATACCTACGCCTTTTTCAACTAAAACGTCAATATAGTAGACCGTAGTAGTTATTGCAATGCAACCACTTCAGAATAAATGTTGGAATTTTGTTACCTACATGTAACATAAAAAAAATCCCTCTTCTTATATATTAAACATCCCTAGCTTCAAGGCTGTTACTTCTTAGAGTGTTTCCAGCACATTCCGGAGTTCATTCCTGTTATCTGTAAAGGTTTGTGTTACCTTCAGGCCGGCTTGCATTGCGATGCCGGAAATGTGGGAGTTTTGCATTGCTGAGGCTTCCGCTGTGCTGTTCGTGGGGCGAATAAATTGGAACAGGGCTTAAACAGGTTAATAGGGTAGGGTAAAGTGGAAAAAAAGTCCTGGGGGAAAATGAAAACATGATACACCTACGAGCGATTATTTTTATTCGTTAAGAGTTTTATTGCTTCAGGAATCGCCCCTACTGGAACAATAAATAATCTATTTAGTGTTTGTATGGATTTTTTTGTCAAGCTTGCAGAAAAAGTGAATATCGTTTAAAATTTAAAACTTAAAGCTGGCTAGCAAGTTTTTTGTGTCATTGTTTTTTGTGTAATTTCTTTTGTCATTTTGACATATGTGTCATCAGTTCAAGAATGGTACTGCATGCCTAATATTTTGGATTCGTCGTTAATTATTGAAAAACACCAAATAAACAATGAAACCCTCAATGTTTGTGTATGAAATTTAATTCACCTCATACGCAGAAATGTTTCTACGATTTTTGTGTCAAACGAACTTTTAGGGCAATCGCTCATAAATAATGGTCATTCCGTGTACAATTTGCATCGAGGAGTCATTTATGTTGTTGCTGGAGGAAAAATATGTGTTCTGATACCTATAAATATGAAATTTGAATAAACGACACTAACCCGCTATCATAATTTCGTGATAAATAGTTTCGAAAGGGTACAACACTATCTCATCATAATCTGTATGGAGGCATAAATATTTATTAAAAGCATCACACCCAGCAGACGTACAAAAAACAGTGTCGACATCATAAAATATAGCCCCGTCGACAGATACGTTCCTATAAATCATCTATTTAGCTGAAAATTCTAGTTCGGTCTCCTATTTATCACCCTAATTGCAGCGGAACGTGTTACAGTTGACTCCACGAGTCTTGTTAACAATACATTGCACACCTACTACTACAAATGCACTAAAAGAGGTTTCGTGTTCATAATCATAATCAAGCAAGGCTGAAAAATATTTAGGTTTCTATTGCGCTTTAGAGGAGGGGGAGGGGGTTATACTGACTAACTATGACTTCAAATGAAAAAGACTATCTCTCCATTTCAATAGAATCTTGGAGGAATCCCTTAGTCCCCCATAAAATGAACCCCTTGTCTTCTGCTAGTGTTTCAGGTATTCCAAAATGATTAATATGGTATTTAATCCAGAAAAGTGGTTTACTTTGCGGAAATGCCGGAATTTGGTGGTTGGTTTTCTTGTACATTTTTTAGGAAGGCTCTGTACCTAACGTTGAAAGGATCAAAGAGGGGGGGGGGCAAAATTAGAAACAATGCGTTGGCTAAAATTTTTTATAATTCAAGGTCACGCAATTTTAAGACATCCGAAAATTTTACGACCGTCGCAAAGCAATGTTCTACTTGTCAGGATAAAATAGACGCATAACGCGGCAGCTATGAGCTATTAAAAAGATATGATATTTTTGAAATCTGATCAGAGAGGTTTGAGGAGCCCAGGCACCCCGGAAAATGAAGTGTATTAAGGATGCTGACAGCAGGAAAATACTTTATTTATTAGTTTTTGTACTTTGTATTATTGTTCTCGCGTCATGTCGTCATGTGGGGCCCCTAGCTGCGAGGTCTGGCGAAACTGCATCATTATGTACTGACCTTGCTGATTAACTCACTGTCCAGATGAGTTCAGTGTTGATAGCGGCACTTGATTTTAATTAATAAGGCTGTAAGCCTCGTTAACGGTCCCCTGAAAGAATGAACAGTCGACCACAAGAAAAGTATTACAGATACCTATTATTAGATTTTTATTGGATTAAACAATAAGCATCCCTAGTCATCTATCAATCCATAAAACAATACTATGTTACATTAATTTTGACCCTAAATTATGGAAATGTTTAAATAAAATAGTATTGACGAAACACTCTGTACACTCTATTTGTTTCCAGCATCTACATCCGATTTATGGATGAATTATACATGAAGGCTTGTAACACGGCTCATACGAAACGTTTCCCGTTGAAACAGGTGAACCAATATCACCTAAATTTATTCCAATCAGTGAGGAGATTTATATCCTCATCTGAAAACTGATTTAAATAAACGTAAAAAAGTCCTATAATAAAATTCCCGGGGGATCGAAAAAGTGATTTATAAGCCATTATGTCGGACGTCTGCTACTCTCATAGATAACTTAAATTTCATCTGCATTTTTGTCATGAAAATAATAACAGAGACGTCGCCAACTGGATCGATTGCTCGAAGAATATTCAGGTACGAGAATCCAGCAACCACCTAATTCTTTCCATCCAAATCCAACCATATAAATAAACTGACTTAAAATTCATAAAAAGTAGGTACTTGCAGAAAGTTTTCTTGAGTAAATTTTTTGGAAAGTACTAACCCACTATAAGCACACAATACTTTTCTGGTGCAATTTCATTTTGCACAGAAAATTGTTATATAGATACCACATATGTTTTTGTGTTTTTTTTTTGTTTTTACAGAAAAAATCAACACCAAGAAAAATTTACGTCGACACCAATGTATGTTCTCAAGACCGCACGAATATATAAAATATAATACCCAGACCAAGAACCGGCAGACTAGATCTGTCTAAGACATAATGTTATTCCAGAACAAAACAAAAACGCGAGATGTTACATTTACGAGTATTTTTGTTATTAAGTGATGGTGCTGGCTTCACGAAGATCGATACCAAAGGGTAGGCGCTCTCTGGCAGTTGTAAGGAAGATAAATGAGATAAAAATTATCGTTCATGGCCTACGCGCTGTTGTAGTCTCCAGAATTGGTGCCCTTTTTATGTAACATGAATTCTGCTAAGAGGATAATAACTTATGGAGGAAAAAATGAAATTGCGCGATGAAAAACCTCAAGCGATATATTTCATACAGCCAGTTTATACAGGAATGATCTATATTTAAGTAGCTATTCATGTATAAAAAGAAAATCTTTTGAGTTGAGTGTGGTGTATATTTAATGTTCATTTTTAAATAATTCTCGTAAAATTTTTATAATTAAAAATCTATGCATATCAGAGCTTATTTAAAAAAAAAAGATCCTAAAATAGGCTCAATAAAATTTAATAATCTATGTAATAATATTTTTATATAAGATTATCCTGAATAAATAAGGACTCAATACCTAATTGTTTGCAATTAAAATGTATTTACATTAATTATTTTATTATACCTTCCACTGACAGAGGAGGCCAAGGAATCGCAACAACCAAGGAGAAACAGAGCGACGCAAACGCGACCCGCTAGCCGCGCTGGTCGTTGACGTAAAATTAAATAAGCCAGCGCCCACGGGTGTTTTATTACTACGCAGCAGCCAGTACAGAGTACCTCAGTACAAAACTTGATCCTTTCTTCATCTATACTACGTTTCACCTTCCATAACCGATTGTAAAAATTATTTCCTGGTCGCATTCAATTGGCCGAGTATCAATTTTGGGTGACCTTAGTTGCCAGAGCTGGCGTTATTTTAGGAGGCCCACTAAGTTTGTGATGGTTATTTCAATCGCAGCTATCTGGATTGGATCGGGATTTTAAAGGATGAGAGGATGATTTCTCACTGGCACCTAGGAATCCATTGGGACCTTTGTACCTCCTCTCGAGTGGACAGCATCACCACCTACCCATCCTCCAACCACTCGATTGCTCGGATTTACAGAACCACGAGTCCAGGCGAGGTCTGTGCAATTCTGGCCATATCGGGCCAGGATTCCCCAATATGGATTGCCTATGTGACGAAGCGCTGGATAGTGACAGATCACATGTTCTGCAGTTTCGTCTTTTTCTCCACATCCTTTTGCACTTTGGGTCTCCTGTTGTATGCAGGTACTTATTTAGCCTTCAGAAATATTTAGTCCTTTTCGGGTCAGGGCTAGTAATTGCTAACCTGCATGCCTTGATGTCATGTCATTAGGTTTCGCCATATTTTTACGTGTTTAATATGTTATATCTTTGATTAGGGCTCTGATAGCAGTTTTTGCCAGAGACACAAATTGTTCAGGGTCCACAGGGTTCAATTTTGACCCCCGCTGGCCAGATCTGCTGTTAGATTTTCTTTATCTTCACCATGGCCTTTAACCCATACAAGTTTTACTGTGTTGTGTAGTGCTAGTTCGTCCATCAGGGCTTCTGGGCGACACTATATAACAATGTCAAAGGCTATCCAGGGATTGTCTAGGGCTAACAGCACATATTTACTATCTGTTGGAATTTGCACATTCCTATTTCCAATGCTTTTAGTCAGTGCTTCGTGAGCCGATTGGATTACTTCAATCAGTTCCATTTGGGAAATTTTGGTGTCATTTCCTAGAAGTGCAGTCATTTCAAGATCTAGTTTCTGAGAGTAAACTCCTGCATCGGATCCGTTTTTGTCTTTGAGCCATCAGTGCAGATCGATAGAGTGTGGGTTTGGTTTAGCAACCTCCTCCTGCTTGAAGTACCTACTTCGTAGCTCTTATTTGTTCGGTATGTTGAAGGGATACTGTCTGCGCATGCAAAAGCATATGTTCCTTGAGCTACGTTACCCATAGGATACGACTGTGTCTGACCAGTCTCCCTATATTATTCCCCAACCCTGCTTGTTGTAATTATGTGCAGATCCCATTGCCATTTCCTCTACGTATAAGTGTACAGGTTACAGGTTTATTGCAGTTTATCTTTATTATACGCTTGTTGAGGTGGTATTGATAGCACCTGTTATGGATATGCATGCCATTCTTTGGACAAGTTGTGTTTTCGCTGAGACTTGTCTCGTTTTATGCCACCATACAAGTGAGGCAAGGCACAGCACTGGTTTTACTAGAACGATTTATATCCACAGAGAGATTTTGGGTGACAGATGATCTCGGTAAACGAGACACCAAGCCTCTGGAGACCTTGTCGTGTGATGCTTGTGAAGGTTGTTCTGTCGAAGGCGCATTCTATGTCGATAAATGCTGCCAGGGTGGACATCTTGTAGTCCAAAGATCGCTCTACACCGCATACCATGGCATGCAGAGCAGATTCGGTCGACTTCCCTGAAACATAAGCATATTTCAAGAAATTTCAGAAGAAAGAATGTTAGGCTTATCCGTCAGAAAGATTTGGCTGAAGTTTGTTTGCCTTGTTTTGGTAGAAGTATTACTTTAACCTCCCTCCAGGGTTTTGGAATGTAAGCGTATGCAATTCATGACCTGTATATAGGCACCAAGTTATCTGTTATAAATGCCAGCCCATGTTGGAGGAGTGTCAGAAACACTTCATCCAGCCCAGGTGTCTTATACTGAAGGCAGCTTGTGATAGCCGTGACCTTTTGGAACTTTTATTGTCTGGACCACCTCCTTTGTTCTCCTGCTTTGGGGAGTCTGTTTTGTGATCTGCACAGGGGCTGTCCATAACAACTTTGCAGTCAGGGAACATTTGGGTTAGAAGGACATCAGTTACCTCAGCTGAGTTTATAGTGTACGTACCATCTGCCCTTTCTATGGTACCTATTTGATAAGTTAAGTCCTTGGAGAGCCCCTTTTTCAGCCGAGTCGCGACTTAGTGGATTCGATTCCACTGCAAAAGCATCTCCTAGACTTCCTTTGTGATTCACGAAGTTTGTTCTTGAACTCCCTTCGGTGTACCTTGTAGGTATAGGACAAAGTCGGAGTCCTGGTTCATGTTTTTTGCTTTATTACATAGTTTCCTGCCCTCTTTTTTCATTAGCTCAAGTGCAGGGAACCACCAAAGGTTTCTCCTCGCACGAACAGAACCTCATAACAGAACATGGTTTCTTATAAGCGGAGACCATTGTTTCCGTCAGAAGACGGACACTCCTTCCAACGTCCGCAATCGACTCATATTTATTTAGAATAATAGTACAATCTACCCCAAGGCAGCCCAGGCGCCCATTGTATTCGGAATACCTAGTGTACCGTGGGTTCCTGTATTGAATTTCTTTTTTATTATACTTACTTCCATATAGAAGGTTAAAGGTCTGTGGCTTGACACGGAGACTTCCTTAGAGTCTCGTCAGTCTTGAATCTGGTTTGCAATCTCAAAATTTGCAACTATACTTAATGTCGACAATCGTTTGATTGAGACCGACTGGCGTTAAGTGTTGAGGTATCAAGTTGTTAGATTTGTGGGTATTAGATAGTTCATCAAGCTATTGCCTCTAATGGGCTTCTTGTTGCCCATATATTATGATGTGACCACCAATAATGAGGTTTTTGTTTTTCTGCTTGGGATATTCTACATTGGAATGTTCAGACAGCTCCTAAGAGCTATGTCATTGAGGTGTCAATAGCAGCTATTGAAAAATAATAATATTTCAAGTAGATAATTTGCAGAGGTTTTGAATGGTATCCCTCAATGAAGGGATATTTTTCCAAAATAAAGAGAATTTGGTAAAGAGAAAAGTAAAGCAACAATATTCTTTAACAAGATACTCGTAATTTTTAACGGAACGTCAATATCGCACTAAGTAAAAGTATGTATGGAGTAACCCCCGCCTGCATAATCTGGATGCAACTGACGCCGTGATTCGATTGACTGGATGATTGAACTCTAAAAACTTTGATGCCAACTTCATTCTGTCTCTCTGTCTGTACTTCCAAATCGAAAATACATGCAGCAATTACACGCTTAAACGATTCGTTTATTTGAAAATAATTACCCTTCGATAAAATGTTCCTTTTAATTATTTTTCATTATTCTGTTTACTTTTCATGGTGTATTATCTACACTACATTATTGTCTCCCTATCGATTCTTTATTAATTACAAAGGACAATATAACGGCAGTTTATCCCATGCTATAATACACTATTTGCTAGATCCAGGAAGCGGATTATGATGGTCTATCAAGTGCATTACCGGTGCAGTTATCGATAATTGGGCCCGACTGGAATTACTTTCATTAGGTACTGCTTAATTGGGATCAATTGTAAAGTATTGTTATTTTTGGAGCGATTTATCTCATTGTGTTCGGCTTATTGATCTAGTTAGTGACTTTATTTATCGAGTTCAGGCATCGCTACACACACAAAAACCGAATTCGGACTCCAATGAAATGTGAGCCTGGGTTTGTAAATGAACCGAGAGATAAATCAAGAGATAGGAGCGGAGGGAGATAGAACGAGATAGAACACAATTCGAATGCGGTTTTCGATGTAAAGTCCACCTGAATTACGAACCCATCCAACGCTGTAGTAATTACCTATACCTGTAGTTTTTTCTGTTCTTTTATATATAGACCGAAATGAATTCTAAAGAAAAAAGTATCCAGGTATAGGTATATTATTAATACCAAACAAACACTACATATACCTACAAGAGATAAAAACTTCGACATTACTGAATTCTAAGAGAGTAGGAGTTACAATGTTTTTTTTTCAAATTTTCAGCTATTTTATGAGATTTTTATATTTTTCACATACAGCTCGAGCAACCCTAGGGAGAACCATATCTTATTGGGAAACTAGCATTTCATCATTTCATTATTTCAAAATAATTTGGCAGATCCTTCTGAAGCATTAATTTAATTATATTTTCCAATTGTTATTCTAGAGGGTTGTATAACCGACCGTCATAAAATAATTATATTGTTTACTGTCAAACAATTGCCATACCATCGATACTATCCATCCAATAATTTCCAATTTCCAGACGCCGCCTCTAGTGACAATGTACGAGAGAAGGGTGTATGCTAAACAACATTTAGGAATTGATTTTACAACCAAAATGACAGTTAACACACCAAGACTATAGCGTCGAGCTCGTTAACATTGATTTCAGCTTGTCTGTCTCGTCTCTCTTATTCCCTGTAGGACAAATATAATACTTACAGCAGATGCTACCTAATAGAAATTCCTAGAGCAAGAACACCAATTCGCAGTAAGTGTATCAAACAGCATGTATCTTAAGAGTTAACACACCAAGACTATAGCGTCGAGCTCGTTAACATTGATTTCAGCTTGTCTGTCTCGTCTCTCTTATTCCCTGTAGGACAAATATAATACTTACAGCAGATGCTACCTAATAGAAATTCCTAGAGCAAGAACACCAATTCGCAGTAAGTGTATCAAACAGCATGTATCTTAAGAGTTCGTTGACTTAAGAAAAAAACTTCTTTAAGTTATGAACTGTAAAAATTTTTGTTCAATTCTTTTGAAAACGCTCCATAAAATGCTTATTATAGAAATTTGGCAATTTTGACCCCTTTTTCTGTACACGTCATTCTTCTTATTCAAGTGCCATCTCCTCTAAGAAGGTTGGCTAGCATCAGAGCTAGAGTACCTTGATATAAAATTATGATAAAGGATACGGACGCTAATCTTTCCTCTCTTTCCGATCGGTAGCGATCTGAGAGAGAAAATACCATTTCAATTCAATATTGTGACTTTTTACGTAATTTTTATTCCTGACAGCTGAGGCGGGGTTTATTGCAGGTTACACAAGCATTACAAGAAAATGTCTAATTGTTTTTTTTTTTAATTTTAAACAATATTTTACACATTTTTTCTCTTTTCACAAGACTGAGGAATAGACAGGAAAATTAGAAAACTGTATCTTGTATGAGGAAGTATCTTTCCGAGGAAAATAACACCAACCTTGACCTTCCCTACTCTTATACAACAATATACAGGTGCTCTAATCATAGCTAGTCTCATCTTTGATGCTGCAGCTCTAAAAACAGCTCAATGGAACTGCAGTTGTTGTACCACAGTCTCAAAAAAATGCGAGAGAAAATGCGTCCTTTTTCTCTATTTCTTCTTCCCTTTATCTTCCTCTGCATAATATTCTGAAACACTACATCTCCCTCCTCATCACATGGCCCACATACTGGAACTTCTTCACTTTAACTGTATTTAATACCTCTCTTCCCTTTCCCATTCTTCCCAACTTATTCTCAAGATCCTTCTGAATGATCACAACTCTAATGCTTGTAGTCGATCATTTTTCTTCAACGCCAAGATTCCAATAGAGCAACATCGAGAAGACATAGCATAGCATCTCAGTATTTTGACTCTGAGGTGCAAAATTAAGACCTCTACTGCATAATATTTTTTCATTGCAATTTCATTGCAAGAATTTTTCATCTTGTTGAATACGGTTCTGGCTTGTCCAATTACCCTCATTGACAATAATTGTTTCCAGGTATTTATACTGATTGGCTTTCTCTATTAATTCTTCTTTGATCCACAAATTTCCCTGTTGTTGGAATTATTTTGTAATTGTCATAAATTTATCTGGGATTATTTGTGCCATTTTTTTCTAACAAGATATTGCTTCGCTTTAATATTTTTATACCCGCTAGTTCCTAATTTTTTTTAGGAAGGTTAAGGTCATCATGTTTTGTTAGTAAATCTTCTATGTCTATACATTTTGCTCGGTACAATTTCTCTTAGGCTTATCGTAGTATTTTTCTTATTTCTTTATGTGTTTTCTTGTATGCGCTGTTTTCCATGTTGGTAGCTAAGCAAAGTTAATACAACTTTTCTTTGGTATTGTACGTCGAATGACGGAAACGTCGTAAAAATGACGTTGTAATGACGAAGAAATGTCACGTAACAAAGACGTCATATATTACCGTCAAAATCACGTCAAAAAATGACGCTAAAAATACTACATTAAAGGCATCAAATTGAACTAAAAACACGTAATTTGGAATTTGACGTGGAAAACAAGTACTTTGGGCCGTCAAATTGACGGTCATATATGTATAGATACAACAAAATTCTAACACTTGCAACGTTTACAGAAAAAATAGAAAATATATTAAGTGTAGCCTTTATACAGGGCGTCCCAGCTTATTCGAAGCGGTCTCTGTAGGCCACACGATGAATTTTTTCTAAAAAAAATTTCCAAATTCAAGTACAGGATCACAATGACCATAATTTAAAATTATTTTGGAGTATACAGAGTGCCCCATATGACAGTGGCATATCAAAGTTGTATTTTTTTAAATGGAATGCTCCTATGTTATTGCATTTTTAGATTGTCTGAGAAGAGAAAATAAGATTGACTTTTACAGTTGGTGTTTAAATTCAGAAGTTTTTGAGTTATAAACAAGTGAAAATCGTCATTTTTCAAGTTCAAGGCCCTGTACAACGAAAACGGCTGAAGATAGAGAAAAACGGCTTACATGTCCCTATTTTAACTTTTCATGTACTATCCTATGATGTAGATGAAATGTTTATACAGGGTGATGAAAAATTTGAAAAATTCTGAGATTTCTCCACGCGTCGCCGAATAAAAAAATCAAAGAAAGTACAAATGTTTCTATACAATAGGATAGTACATAAAAAGTTAAAATAGGGACATGTAAGCCGTTTTTCTCTATCTTGAACCGTTTTCGTGGTACAGGGCCTTGAACTTGAAAAATGACGATTTTCACTTGTTTATAACTCAAAAACTTCTGAATTTAAACACCAACTGTAAAAGCCAATCTTATTTTCTTTTTTCAGACAATCTAAAAATGCAATAACATAGGAGCATTCCATTTAAAAAAACATAACTTTGATATGCCACTGTCATATGGGACACTCTGTATACTCCAAAATAATTTTAAATTATGGCCATTGTGATTCTGTACTTGAATTTTCAAAAAGTTTTTTGAAAAAGTCCATCGTTTGGCCTACAGAGACCGCTTCGAATAAGCTGGGACACCTGTATATTGGGAAAATGTACTTTACAAAGTTATAAAAATTATAAATATTAAACTCTCAAAATGGGGAAAAATCGCTATTCAAAAGAAATTATTGAGCAAAGCAGACAACAGACAAAGCGAAATAATTTTTAAAATATCCCCGTTGTAAATTTCACAAGCGACAACAGCAATTAAAATCGATTCTTTAATCTTTTTTTCGAATAGATCTCGACGCAGGTACGAAAGAATTCCTTCACAACTCTTCAAACAGCTCCGCTCTTGGTTGATTAAAGAGCCAATCTCTTAGGCAAACAATTCATCAACAGCTCGGCTCCTTCCGATACTGCAATAATTAAATAGCGATAGAGAGGATGGAAGATGCGGCGTCGGAGACGGCCACCAAAGACTGACTTTAATCACGTAATGGTGACATCCCATCGCAATCAGCGAAGGCAACAGTGATGACAGTTAGGAAGTAACGTTTGTCACGGCTTTATCGAGATAACGCCCATCAATAATCAGGATGTTCTCTATTCATTTCTCACTAAGGTTAGGTACCGTGATTGGGATATTTGTCACGGTTACTGTGAGAGTGATTTATCAGTTACCTACCATTCTGGAGATATCAATTTAATCCTCATTAGTTCAGAGAAACGACTTGATTTTCTAAGAAGCTTTGGATGGTATGCAAATTATCAATCGCTTCCGATAATCGCTTCGCTGATTGATTTTTATGCTTCGTCTCCTCTGTAGGATCATTTGCAAAAATAAGATATTTTCTTTCAATTTTTCTTTCCAGTTCGGTTACATTTATTATCGATCTGGCAGTGTTTACCTTCCTTTTTTAAAAGTCTGTTAAATCATACTTACCACAAAAAAAGGTTCTTCTGTTTTCAGATAGGTTGTTTGAAAAAAGGTACCTTCAAATTTTCCTTTATTAACTAGAAAGACTGAAAACATAATAATGCTCTAATAGCTCGTAGCACTTAGTATGCAATGTGGTGAAGATTTTGCGCCTAGGCGTAGGCATAAGCCAGACACCTAACCTATAAACAGATATAGGTATTTTATCTAATAAAGATAACTACTGCCAAGCGTTCGACAGTAGACAAGCTCTGTAAGCTCCCCGCAGCTCTCTAAGTGTCAATTTCCAAATGAAGTGTCTTGAAAAACAACAAAGCAACCTCTTCAAAGTATACCGACTTTATTTGTAAATATCATTGAATTTTTAGCTTTCGACTTTTCTTTTTTTTTTTTTTTGGTATGTGAAAAGTAACTTTTCACCACTGATCCCACAAAGCCCTATTTTTTTTATCTTGCATTCATGTCAGTAAGCAGAGAAGAATGATGATTTTAACAGATAGTACTAACTAACATTGTGATGGTTCCTTAGGCGCCTCTATTAACCCTTCCAGGTCTTTTTTCTCTTGTAGCGTTATTTTAGAGTCTAATGTATTCAACATTTATCGCGCACTCTGTACAATATTGCTCGAACATTACTTTTTTTACGATGTAAAATTCAAATCGATATGCCATCTAGACTGCCTTGATTTTTTTGACATAATCAGTACATGCCAACTATGTGCAATGAGCTAAATTCCAGATTTTACAACTACAGCTATCAGAATGGTGGTTCTTGCTTTATTTTATTATTATAAATAATCTTCCTGTTACTTAAGCAGCAAAACAGTGTTGTCCCTGACCCATCTCTAGTCAATAGAGTAATATGCTGAAAGTAGTTCAGTCCAGTGTAAGGCGAAACGGAATTATTCATTTGGCTGATTGGTGTAATTCAGCGTATGGGCGAACGGGCGCCAAAGGATGGATTGACGGGAACATTTCATTGTAATTAGGGCTTCATCCCGACGAGATGGCGTGTTGACGACCACCCTTAACCGGAATCGGGAGTCTACGAGACACAGCACTGTCATTACCCTGTTCCTATTCTGAACACCACTCAAGTAAACTACAAGGAAGGACTATCACTTTATTAAACTGGTTGCTATTTTCTTACAAGGCGTTTCATCATTGGACGTTATGTTACAACATTTCCTTACAAAGATTGAAATAATCTCCATTCTTATAATTTGCTTCTATCACGAATCGACATCTATTGTCATTATTAGGTCTGGGAACTTCCTTTAAGAATCCCGTGTTAAATAGGACCAAAAATTTTCTTCCCAAAAAAGGTTTTGGGAGAGAGGGTGTGAAAGTGTACAATCATTGCCACATTATAAATTATTTCCACTAATTCAATAATTTTATTCCACTATTTACATTTTATGTTCACTGTTTCCATATTTTTCCATATGATTTCCACATTATTTCTGCATTATTTCCACTATTTCCACTCATTTTCAATTATTTTTTGTTATTTCCACATTAATTCCACTATTTCCACATGATTTCCACATTATTTTTACTATTTACAATTATTTTCAGTCATTTTTACCATACCGTACAATAATTATCTCTTCGGGTGAAAACTCTTTCTGAAAATATTTCCACTTCATGTCCATTATTATTTCCTCATTATTTCCATAATTTCCAGTTATTTCCAATTTATATCCAATATTTTCAATCTTTCCACTCACAATTATTTCCATGAGTGAATCCCTCCTCGGTTTTTTTTAATCATTCTCCGCTCTTGAAAATATTATGGAAGAGGGTTTTACACTTGGATTGAATAGTCTAAGGTTTTACAACATGTATCTGTTTTTGTAACACCCGATTTGTTTAAACCCTCTTCGTCACTCTAGTGGACGCCTGTCGCAGTTTCCGAGTAACTAATATCAGGGATAAATTCCTTTCCATCACATTCCGGA
Source organism: Malachius bipustulatus (assembly GCA_910589415.1). Classification (NCBI taxonomy): domain Eukaryota; kingdom Metazoa; phylum Arthropoda; class Insecta; order Coleoptera; family Melyridae; genus Malachius; species Malachius bipustulatus. Next base: position 13,703,881 of record OU342636.1, read on the forward strand.
GATTTTACTTTCTAGTTTTAATAGATATAGATAGGGTGTTTCTTAATAGTATGCTAAAACTTCAGGATGTGATTCCTCGGGTCATTTTATGAAGAAAAGTTCATATGACCATTATGTCCGCAACGACTGTAATTTTTTTCTACAAGATGTTGAATTTTTGTTTTTCAAGAGTTATTTTTATTATCTCCGAAAATACTTTTTTTTCAATTTTAGCATACCTTAATGGAACAAAAAACCACATATTTTAATTAGAAAATATTTTCGATTGATCCACTCCGATATTTTCTGTTTTCAGTATAAAAATAATATTATTCGCTTATTTTGTTAAATTAATATAATTTTAATTTAATTGTTTTGGTTCGACGAGAAAAATGCAAGAAACCGTTTCCATGTAGAATTGATCAGACTATTCAGAAAAGATATCTGTATGGCCAAATGTAAGTGGCGCACCAATTATTTTGAGAAAAATGTCATATGACATGTTTGCAGGGACGCCACTGATAGAGCAACAGAAAAACTTTTCTAATAAAAAAATGTGATTTTATATCCTATGAAGACATGCCAATTTGAGAAAACTACTTTCGTAGATAATAAAAAATAACTTTTAAAAAACTTCAAAAATTCAACACCTTGCGTAAAAAAAATTCAAGCCCTTATGTGGACATACGTTCATATAACATTTTAATAATAAAATAACATGACGAGTCGCACCCTGAAGTATCAGCATGTTATTAAGAAACACCCTCTATAGGATGTTTGGTAACTGGAGATTCAAAAATCAACAGCCTGTATAAATTCGTATTTTAAGCATAAAAGAAAGCATAACTTTTTTTAAAATCAGGCCTCGTTTAAGAAAAATCTTCAAAAATGTAACTCTAAAGCCGCAATAAAATATATGTTTTCTTCAGTTAACTGAACAACATTTTTGGAAATATTTCCTAAACTTGACAATAATAGTTATTCTCTCTTTTATGCTTAAAATACGATTTTATACACGACGTTTCATTTTGCTGTCCAATTGCCACCCTGTATAAGTGTAGCGATATTAAAATATAGAAAATATAGACTCGAGCAAAAAATGAAAAACTAGGAGTCGGTGATTCTTAAGCAACGAAGGTCTAAATCCAAAAACTTTAAATAAAAAAAGAATTTTTCATCTGAACGAATGACGAGATCTACATGTATGCCCTTTACCGTTGTCTAAATCTAGTTGATACAGCCTATACCTATATATTTATTCATATTTAATTAGAAAGAACTTCACTTCAATAATGCTTTCTGAAAGAAAAAGTTAAGTTTAAAAAGTTAACAATTAAGTTATTTCATAGAAAGAACTTAATTGTACATTCAGGAACCCAATTTTCCCTGTTTGTACTTTATTAAAGTTTTGATAACAGCTTCTTGTGGCATTTTTTCCGGTCATTAATAAGGTTTCTCTACTTCTACTTCACGTTAGGTTCATGGCCAAGAGAATGTGCCAGTTTTTCTTATTTCTCCATACACACGAATGTAAGATCCTCATTGAGCTTATACAAATTCTTGTACCTTTATATAATTCTCTAGGACCAGTCTTTTCTGAATTTGACTACAAACCAAATTGAAATTTGAGCTATTATAGACTATAGTCAGTATTTATTATAGAGCAAAAATATGAGATGAGTAAAAATTTTAACGAATTTCACCACTCTAATATTTATTATTATTATTATTATTATTATTCTTTAAAAAAAAAACATCTTTTTTTCTAGCCGGTCTCACTATCCGGCACTCTGAAACTCTGGCACTAACTCTGGCACCACCTGACATTTCAATCTTGTATTGTATATCTCGTGCACCATCAAAGACACGTCCTAGAAAATTAATTACCGTGTTGAAAATTTTAAGATAAATTTGTACAGTGATGGATATCTAAAAAATATCTAGCCCTTTGATAATTACTTCTCTTATTAGATTGTGTACTCACATAATAACCTTGAACCTGTTTAAAATAATATTCTTATAAGATAAGGTCTGATTTAACTGTAGCATTAAATTCAACAAAGAGGAAAATTTAGAGATGACACTGGAAAGCTTTACGAAATTATAGAAGTATCAATTCTTAATTAGGTTTAACAATATGTTACACTTAAGTTTTATAAGACCCCTTTGGGTGATAAACTCAACCGTTTTCTTGACATGCACGGTTTGTTTGTGACTGCATGTGACAAATGTATTGCAATAGTTTGACATTTTTTGACATACTTATGATAGATCTAAGTTCAGGTTCTCTTGATGATGATGAACGATGAAGTGATGTCCATTTGACAGGGCGCTTTTTCAGCTGCAATACTTGTGTTCAAGTACTGTAAGAAGTATGATTGATTGGACAAAATATAATTGTTATCCCCCTCATTTTAGGGTAAAATAGTACACTTGAACATTCTATTCTGTGCCCAGGCTCAATCGGTCGATTATACAGGTTTGTTAATTAGTGCGTCAAAGTAGCTTTACTCCTAAATACATAATAACAAAAAACTCATATGTATATGCCGTTCCACCAAGTACCTACAACTCGTTCAATTTTTTCTAGATTTAAGTAATATACAGGGTGGTCTTTTATAGAACTCAAATAGGATGATTTTTTTATTAAATTTGGATGGGGCTCTAATTTCTAAGTAAATAACATAAGTGTTGTATATAACAACTGTTCCCGTTTATGTGCTATATCAATAAAAAAAAAACAAATGTAGCCGTCCCGAAAACTAAAAAAATCGTTTTCCTTTCTCATTAATAAAAATTATCATATCAAACACCAACAAGGGAACACATCAAGGTGTCAAATATCTATTGGGAAGTTTGATTTTTTATACAGGTTGTTCAAAAGCTATAGCTACAATCTTTGAAGATCTAGATTCAGTTTTTCTTGTTTATTTCAAATACAACGCCCTGTATATTATCAGCCATAAATTTGAATCAAATTGAAGTCCTCCTTCAACCTATTATAGGGTTAGGTACAGAAGTACCTAACTCTCATAGTTTGGAACTTTGGAACAGTGATATATTTGAAAAAAAATGGTTTAAATGAAAAAAAAACTAAAAATAATCAACAACGAACAAAAAAATTTAAAAACTGCCAGCCTAATCCTACATTAACTTACATAACAAAAATTTATAATAAATGTTCAAACTATCCACCTTTTTTGCTCAACACACATTTTTTGAGGTCTTCTTCAAAATGTCCTTTTCACTTCCATTAACGTCTGAATTGTAACTCCATTAGTGATAGAGTGTACAAGCAGTTGTCCTGCTAGAAGCTCTTCTGGAAGTACTTTTGTACAAGACACACTGTCCTGGCAGGACGTTGTTCCATACATAAACTTGTCCTTCCGAGAGAACGACTTAAGTACTTCTCGCAATAGGAACAAAATGAATTTAAATTCGATTTAAAAATGCGCTGGTTTCTTGAAATATAAATAGAACCTAGTGGTGTTTGAAACTGTCCTGTAAGCAGTACATGAAGTCCTCTATATCATTTGTACGTTCTATAACTAAATGATTTTGTAGTCTTCCATCTCGAGTCTTCTGGAGTCGTTGCAGGAGTCTGATAGATGTCTTTACCCATATCCCCCCTCCCCCCCCAAAAAAATACATATTAGTCAGATCTGAAGATATAGCTGGATAGTTGATGGCTCTCCCTCTCATCCATGTTTTATCATATTCTAGGTTGGAAAAAATTGAAGTTCAAAAATTCCAAATTCAGAGTTTCTTCTAACTATGAAAACTTCTAACGAACGTCTACCATGAGAAACCCATAATATAGCATACACGTTTTGTTGTTTTTTAACATTGTGATAGCTGTCGTGTTTTTTGTAGAGGCTGTTTCGTTTTTTTTTCACTTTCATATTTGAATTAAAGCAAAAATTAACTGGAGTTTTTTGTTTTATTTAAACTACGACAACATTGCTAAACAAAACATTTTATAACACCTCTGGGTTAAACAAATCAGACAAAGACATGATCCTCATCCTCAAGTTAGTGAGATTAAAACACATTTCTCCCCCAAGATACAAATAAATTTTAGTCAAACTTACACCACACCACACACGTAGTCCTAAACTTAAACTAAAGCTAATAATTATTGTAGATATTTAGCTACCTAAACGCAAGGGCCTACTAGACTAGGCCCAATTAGCACGTTCCACCTGTTCCCTGTGATTATGCACGCCGTAAGGCAGTAGGCGAGTGCGTAGCGGTAGCCCTACCGTTTCAGGTCTGCGACTTCTGCACCCGTTTCCCTATTATTGTTATTCGATCATCTCCGGAATCCCGAGCCGTTTGCATCCCTAATCCCCCGTAATTGATCTTGGGGCTTCTTAATTCCTCCTCGTTAGCATACAGATGCGATACCGGTGTACATCATCATCTGTATCAGACATTTGTGATGGTGCAATGAGCGGTTGTGCAACGGTGTTTCCCCGTAAATTAGTAAGTTAGTGCGAGGGCTCAGAATGAACGATTTTGCCTCAAGATGGCAAGCCGCAGCTGGATGTAATGATTATCAATTTTTTTCTGAAGAAGTTGTGAGTGACATAACTTTTTTTGCTTCCTTCGTTACCAAACAAGTTAATAAATGCTTCATTATTAAGATTGAACAGGATTATCACGTTAATTTTATATATTATAAAATGTGTAGCTCAGGAGCTCGTAAGATACGGTTGAGGTGGATCGATCGATGTTAAGTATTAAAGTTCTAAAGTCTCAAAGCGTGATTAATTCAAAAATTAAATTCAAGGAACTAAGTTGACAGTGAAAGGATGAGTACTGTTAGTTTAAGGAGAGTAATTAGTTAGTGTGGGGGTTAGAGAGATTGAGAGATTGTGTCTACAAATAGGAAGCATCAGTTGGTTATAATAGGCAGAGGCTTTGCTTAAATTGCGATTTATTGTCTGTTGTTTGTAGCATTTGAAAGAGGAAGTTTTCATACCATGATGAAGCCCCGTAAGACGCGTTTGTTTATTTTATTTATAGAGCTAAGTTAAAAAAATGAATGAGTGGGGAGATTAATATGATCACTAAAGCTGTCGTAGATGTCAAGGAAAAATAATTGTGTTTCTTTTCATAGGCTTTTAACGGTTCCTTTGACACCTCCAGCAACCGTTTCAGGTCGTTACCACTTTAGTTCATCAATAACTAATATTAATGTAGTAATTATTTAAGATTTCATATCTTTAAAAATCATAGATCTCGATAGAATCTCGAAGAACATCCAGCTCTTTGTGATCTTATTTAACTAATCGGAACGTGCAGCTAAATACTTCGCCAATCACTCAGTGAAGGACCCCCTTGTTTCGGACAATTGTCTGGGACTCTCTCTTGTTTGGGACTGCCTTGCCAACCATGGCTATCAAGAAATATTATAGCTTCAGGTAGCTACTTCCGCGTAACTATATTCCATGTAATTATCAGATTTATTCGGAAAGCCAAGGAGACCAAGGAGATAATTTATATTTACACTTTTCTTACTCCTTTTATTACTGCAACCCCCTGAGGCCACATTTTAATGTAAATTTTCATAACAATACATTCACTCGATCAATATCAATGTTTCATTTACCAGTAACATAAAAGTCATTCCCTGTAAATTCCCAAATTATCCCTTCCACCTCCCATTAACTTACAATCTCTGTGTGCAGCACCCGCCCACTCCAGCCACCCCTCATCTCCAGCCATGCATTGTTGCGACGAGGTGACAATGCCCCTGACCCTGGGGCAATCCTATTAATCGAGGCACGTGATGGGCGGCGTCGTGATTGCGCTGACCAGAGTCCCGACGCCGCCGACAGTGCTGTCCTGTCATTAATTCATTAAGCGGAGCGGTAGGGGCAGTACTGTACCAGACGGACTGACCCGTTTACAGGGTGTGCTAGCTGTTTGCTGGTGGTCTATGATAGGCGGTTTTGAGTACGATTGAGCAGCACTACAATATGTTTGTTAATGTACTTTTTTGTGATTCACAGCGTCCAATTTTGGACGGCACGAATTATGACTCAAGGACCACTATTAATAATTTAGGATGCAAAAACGTTCTTTAGTACATCATGCACCCTAATTCAAATTAACAATACCCTCCATCCGATTATCACATATTACCTCTTCTCTCATGCAAGTCCCGTCAACATACTGCCTATCTGATCTGGCATCATGTTAATCAGTGAATATGAAGTACGTCCGTCCCATGGGCCATGTAGGGACAAAGGGCTGTCAGGTGCGTGACTGTGCGCATTTACTCTCCTGAATGCCTGGACTTCACAGGGGCCTGCTGAAAGCAAGTAATTCACGTGACGACTGCCCAATAGATAGGCATGGTAATATAGCTCTAGCCTTCTCGTGTTCTGTTCTCTTCGTGCACAGCCCGATAATGTAGGTGTGATTTGAGGGTCTATCTTCATACTAGATATATGGGTAAAGTAACTATCCTTAATTCGAATTCATGAAGTCTGCTGGATATATTAGGACGTGGAAGCGGCGCTGCATTAGAATAACCTGAAATATGTGCTTGAAGTTTGAGTAAAAGATCTTGATGTGAAAGGAATAAAAGATGGATCGATTGCATTATTTGGGCATATTTATTCAAAACATAATTTCTTCATAAAAGATTATTGACCTTTGACCTTTGTTTTTTTTTTGGAATTTAGTCTCGCCAATTTGTAGAGATCCACTATTTGAAGGGCTGAGTATCAAGACAGAATGTCATCCCTATCTTCAGTCACATATTCCAAAAATTTTGATTTAAAAATATTATGTTCATGATAGGACCGCAAACTAATATATTTCCTAGAATTGTTATTTCTGGCAGTACATTAACATCATCAAATAAAACGTAACACATTTCCTATAATTATGACGAATCAGACATAACCCCTGCCTGACCCTTATTTACTGACCCTATTTACTCAAAAAAGGCGCTGTTGAACGCAAAACTTTTGTAAAGTTCAAACAATGGCCACTAATCTTCTACAGCAGATATGTTACAAGAATTTCGTATAAAGATGAATTGAGAAAGAAAGCTTTATTCTCATCTCACCACCATGAGGTTGATTTTATCCATCAAAAATGAGATGACTGTATCTTGAGATATTAGTGACGTTTTTGCCATGGATTTTTGATACTGTGATGTACCAGTAAAGTATTAACATTTTAGGAATGAAATCCTACAGTCCAATAAATCAAACATTTAATAGTTCATTATCTGGATTGTTGCAGAAAGGGTGACTTCTCACTGGCACTTAGACCTCCATTGGGCCCTTTGTACCTCCTCTCCAGTGGACAGTCCCACCACCTACCCATCCTCCAACCATCCGATTACTCGAATGTACAGAAGGTCGAGCCCGGCGGGGTCTGTCCAATTCTGGCCATATCAGGCCAGACTTCCTCCAATATGGGACGCAATGTTGACGAAACGCTGGACAGTTGCACAGCATATGTTCTGCAGTTTCGTCTTCTGCTCCAAGCTGCAGGAGATATTTAGCCCTTTTCGGGACAGGGCTAGTAATTGCTAACTGACTTGATGACATGTCTTTATTTTTCACCATATTTTTATGTGTTCTTGATATGCTATACATGTATTTTTGATCAGGGCTGTGGTAGTAGTTTGTGCCAGAGGCACAAATGGTTTAGGCTCAGAGTTTAATTTTCACCCCCGCCGGGCCAGATGATCTGCGATTAGATTTTCTTTATCTTTTACCAGGGCTTCTGCGCACTCTATTACAAGGCCAGCGGGATTGTCTAGGGTTGACAGCACATCCTCCTTACTATGTGTTAGAATTTGCATATTCCTATTTTCAATGTTCTTAGTCAGTGTTTCGTTAGCCGCTTGGGTTTGATTGCTACCATAAAGACAATGTAAACTTATATATTCATAAAACAAACGGTAGTTGATAAACATGACATTGCAATAGTAAGCAATCAATGTTTATAAACAAGACTTGGCAGTGACCAGCTCACGTTTAATTAACGATCTTGAAAGTTAATTCTGCAAAACTTTCCGTTTAATTTTTAGCAGCATCTGATGCCGTAACTCGCGTCTATATAGAGCACATAAGAATAATCTCTTCACCATTTCTATTATTCAATAAATTTCCATAAATCGATTCCACCATTGAAATATAGCTGTAAGATTTTTATTAAATCACGCTTAATCGCATCCACCAGTTGTGAGTGCAGCCAACTGTGATCGTCAACTCATGTGCGATATTAGACACGACACGAGGGCGTATGTCATTACACCCCGCGTGTGTAATATGCACTGCGAACCTTGTAGACCTGTCATCGCCACCATCTGCGTACAAGTGTCCCATAAGTCACTGCACAATTAACTACAACAGCTCGTATGTCACCCCCTCCCCTTGTGCCGGCGGCTGATGTTCACCCTCGTTTTTTTCCGGCAACGGGGTTCCATCGCATCTGACTTGCCGGTTGGTATCAACATCGATCCGCTGCCATGAAGTCCCATTAAGTAATGCGTGGTCGTGAAAAATCGACCTCCTTTAATATTAGATTAGGATCAATTCGTAGATTGCACAGCTCGGCGGTGGAGATTTTACACCGCAGTTAGGAGTTTCGGAGCGAGTTGATCGACATTTGGAAGGATTGGATCGAGCGAAGGATGTTATTGAGGAGGTTATGGTAATATGAAAAAATGAGATTTGATTTTAACAAGTTTGATGTTGATATGGATACAGGTTACGGAAATCCCGGAAATAAATGCCGAATAGTGAATTCAGGTGATTATTTTCGGAGCAGTAGAGGCTGTAAAATTTATAGGAGGGAATTGCTATGATAGGAGGAAAATTACTGTAGCTGTTATATTCTAGAGAGAAAGGAAATAATCGCACATGCACGTAGGAGAAAACTGCAATGTCTAAATTAAAGTTAATAAACATTTGCAGTTATCTAAATAATAAATCATCTCAACTGAACAATCATACTTTTACCATAATTACCGTTCCTATTACGATGAGTAGTTCTAACATATGACGGGTTAACTTATGGCCCACTCTCGTGTATTCTTAGAAGTGTCGGTGTAATAATAGATAGATAGTGAGCCGGAAAGTCTTTATAAAAATTTATTTAATAACTTGAACATATTATTTTGCATCACAATGCCTTTCAAATCTCCCTCGAAGGAATAAGGAAACGCACACGAGGGTTTAGATCAGGTGAACTTGCTGTCCAAGCAACTGTGCCTTCCAAGGGGGTGTTTACTCGTTGAAAGGAGTGCACGCCTTGTTGAAGATAACTGAAAATAACTGGAGATACAATACAATGGTGACAATAGATGTTCTCCGCCCTGGTCTCTGCGGTGTAGTGCCGATAATAATAATTGACGACTCGTTGCAACTTTTCTGTATTGTCATCAGTAAGCGCGACAAATCTTTCGATAGATGGCGCAAAACTTTGTAGATCACAGAGATGTGACTTCACGCTGTCGTAAGCATTACACATCGGATGCTGCATGGGTTGAAACTTAAAGCTTTTTGACTCTATAGAAGATGGGATATGAGAAAACATGGCATTTCTGATGAGGACCTCAGAGCATTATAGCGCAGCATCAGCAGCAATTGAGGACAGTCAATGCTCTTGTCGATTAAACCATACAAGCTTGAAGATTTTAAAAATCATGCTGCTGAAGACTTTCATGGGGGAATCCAAGGCATGGACATATACCATCGAATTTGAAAATGCCTCCCATATAACAGCAGCATATTCAAGGCGTGGCGTGACCTTAGAAACGTATTATACAGCACCACCAGGGTTTCCCTCCCACGAAAACCCCGGCAGTTCCATACGATGAAGCCAAGTGATCCGCAGGCCCTGGTTAAGGTGTGAGGGATGTGTTCAGTATGGAGGATAATTTTCTGTTAAAGGTTACACCAAGATCTCGTATTGTAGGAGGCCTGGCCAGGACAGATCCACTAACTATGTGATCATAATATGATCGTCTTCAGCGCAAGGATAAAGGACATAACCTGGCACTTATTCTCGTTTAAAGGCAGTTTGTTATCTTGACACCATTTGTTGATGCGCTCAAGATTTCTCAACAATAGCTGGCAATAGTACAACTTGAGATAGCACAAAGAAGGTCAAAGTTATCAGTAATGTTAATGAAGATATTAAAAAGGAGTGGATCTAAAACAGTACCTTGAGGCACTCCAGATGTAAGAGAAATCAGTTCAGACATGCAACCATGTAACATCATCACAAATTGCTTTCTCCCAGAGGGATAGGCCTGAGATAACTTTGTCGAGAGCAACCGAGAGGATGAGCCATACCTCCGCAACTCGGCAAGCAGCGTTCGATATTAGTGTTCCGTTGTTAGGGAGTATTTAGTTTTGAAGGTTGCTTCAACTTGGCGTGCATACAAGCGCCTGTATGCACGCCTACATGACCTAATGGTGTTTTCACTCAAGGTTTTTACTCAATCAGAAACATTTTTCTGTGCGATTTTAAATACATTTCTGGAATTTAAAATATTCCTCATTTTTGAAAAATTGTACAGCTAGCAGCACAGAACGATAATCTCTTCCTACATATGACTCATTACACTTTGGAAATTTTCTTACCCACTGACATAAAACAATGAAGGTGTCGAAATATTTTGTAACGAACTTAAATAATTGAATAAATTTCTATCGCTTCAGTTTTATCATTCGTGACCTATCAAGCCATAAAACTGACAGTTCACAGTCGTAAGTCTTCGATGTTCGATGAGCATTTAATAAAACAACTAAAACACGATAACAAGGGAATAAATCATTTTAATCACCGCTCATAATACACACCAATACGGACATCGAATTCAATTTGCTTTCAAAGTGTTAACACGATGTGGAAAATTATTGTTTATTTACGCCGAGAGCTGGCGAATGTTGAACACACATGTGAGTTGAACGCTCGACTGTTATAACTTTTAAGGTTATCGGAAATCTTATTAATGCCATTATCATGTGTGTAATGTTTAATTGCACCTAAGGCATGTGAATCGGTATGGATGGATTAGCTTTAATAGTAATAGTGGAGCAAATCGCTAAAACAGAAGATGATTCCAAGTATATGTGCTTGAGATTGGTACATTGAAAGTTGGAAAAATTTGTAGATTTCCTGTTTTAACTTAAAATATTTCAAACTTAAGACTGACAGTTTTGCTTTGAATACTTTTCAAGAATACTTTCTAGCGTAATGTCTCTCAGTTTTCTTATTATTTCGATCCGATACAAAAAGACAGAGAACTTAACTTCACAGATACGTCTGACGTCTGCCAATTAAAAAGATAAACAGAACAGTTACAATTTCTCTACTGGCAGAAATTACTTACCCTTTTTATGTTAAGCAGTTTAGTAAATTCGAGCCAATTCATCAACTTCGTAACTTTCCCTGCTTCTCTGTTTACGAAAGCAAAAGACAATTTATTAAAGAAAGAGAATGAAGTAAAAATGTTTACCTTTTAATGCTTACTTTTGCGTTTCTCTGCTCTGATAATGAATGAATTAAGGAAAGCTTTACCAAAGCGAAGAAATTTGAATGGAAAATTCTGTAATAATTCACATTTAGTGTATTTTTTTGGTAATCTACTGATTTTGCATGTCCCTAAAATCTCCAACCTATTATAATAATTATTGATCACGAACAAAAAGCTACATAAAGTTGACCAATCACCATGGTCAAGGAGAATTTGTCAAAAAAATTAGGTACTTAATTTTTTTTTATTACTTAATAATTACAAATCCTTGTTCAGTAACACTGGAAACTGATCTACACGATATTCTAAGCCATGCTAAACCTGCAAAAAAGTTTTGGTGAACACTGTAAGTTTTGGGAAAACTATACGGAGTAGGTATACTTTCACTGCTATATCACCGAATAAGGTAAAAGTGAGAACCTTTTCTAAGAAGCTTGTAAACAGGTTTTTACAGAAAATGCCATCCAAGCACTGAGTTTGATGATGAACTAAAAAGTTTTTGTTGGGTTCCATCACAATCATGATAATTATTCCAGACAGAACAACAACCACATTCCTACATCCCTCGCAAAAAAAACAAGCGAAAATAACTTTCAACTATTGCAGTTTTTCGCTCTTACGTGAGCGCTTTTATTTAATTTGAATTTCGGAAAAGACAGCATCAGATTGGGAAAGTACAGCAAAAAATGCCATCAAGTTTTTTTAATCTTTTTAAATCGAACGGCACACTTCGACCAGTTTCACAAAATGAGATAAAAAAAGAACTTGCACCTCCCTAAACTTTAATTTTCAATCTTTCCGCACACCAATGTTCCTGAAAATTCGTTTGAAATCATTTCAAAAGGTGAGGTACTGCGGACTTACGGGATAGCCTATTGCCAGATATTAAATCTAGGTACCAGGGCCGTACTTACTTGAAGAAAAATTGTTCTCATTTTTGTAAAGAAGGACCTTTTTCAATCGATTTTCGAAAAAAAAAGACATCTGATTCGGGGATACAGCAAAATATGCAATCAAATGTGCTTCTTAAATCTAACGGCGGTCGAAGTGTGCCCTTCGATTTGAGAAGCTCATTTTATAGCATGTTTCCTGTAGGTACTCTCTTAATCCGATGCCTTTTTTTTCGAAAATCGCTTGGGCAATGTGTTTTTCTGTCAAAAAATAGGGAAAGATTTTTCTTCAATTATGGCCCTGGATTGTTTTTGAATTAAATGATGTTGGAAGCAATTTGCACGGCAAAATTTAAAATTGAAGTTTAGGCAGGTGCAAGTTCCTATTCTGATCTTATTTTGTGAAGCTCTTCGAAGGATTTTTCTTATACTTTCCGAATCCGTTGCCGTTTTTTTTTTGTCCGAAAGTCGATCGGAAAATGTGATTTTTGTCAAAAAATTGCAAATCAATTTTTTTTTTCAAGTACGGTTCTGAAGGTTCAATACGACGATAGGTCATCTTTTAAAGTCCCTCGATAGTAGAGTGTTTCTGATAAATTTTGTTGGATTTCGTCGAAACGTTGCTATAAAGATGTCCCGTTTAAAATTGAAGCTAATAAACATAGAAAACATCCTGTATCTTCGTACCTGTTGTCAAAGAAAAAAAAAACATTGTCACAGATTTAGACTTGCCTCGATGTCCCCAACTTGGCATTTAACTACGTGGTATTAAGCATGAAACATCCTGATACCTATATATACCTACATGTACCAATTTTCGTAGGTAAATTGTTGCAGATGTCCTCTTTCTATAAAACTTAAAATCGCTCATAAATCCATAGTCATCAGGTTTTTCAACCAGAATGAAATGAGAATTACAAAATTCTTAATCAAATAATTTTTTATCTTGTAGGTACTCCTGCTGGTGCTAGTGCTCTGCATATGAGAGCATATAGACAAGTTAACATCAGTTTATGGCGACGACTCCAAATGGACGTGAAGTTTATGATCCTATTTTATCCTTTGTTATTGTAATGGCAAAGTGTTGATGATGTCAGCTTTATTACCTCTCTGATGTACTATGTATATTTCTTCAGGTAATAAAGACATTTTTCATCATTAAAAGGAACTAACTCTATATCTTTCTGAAAATACGACCTGTCAATAATCTTTCTCACATTATTTAATTGCAAATCTTCGAATGGACTGATGATTCATTTAGCTGCACTTTGAATTATGAAAATAAAAGTTCCAGATCAGCTGGTAGGCTGGAATATAAAATCAGATTTACATTTTAAATTTTTAATTTTTTTAAGTTTTTTTTTCACCATAAGCCCAATTGAATCACAATAAGCCCATGAGGCTGGGGTGCTTCCGGTGATCTCGAATCAGAAGGCCCTCGAAAGGAAAAAAAATAACATCACCAACGCGTTTAAACAACCTCGTATAAATGGAGCCTCAACACCTCTAGGAGGGTAGCCTCCTGTATAGGACCTCGTTACCTTCCGTGCAAACGGCTAATCTAATACAGCCCCTTTCCCAATGTTATCTTTTACAGAACTAGATTTCATTTCAGTTTGAAGACAGTTCTCAAATCTCCCGCCGTTACAGAAACACGAAAAACTATCAGTTTTTTCAAAAATTTTCGTAATTCAAAATTCAAGATATGGATTTACACTATATTGTTTAATATAACTTTAACAATAACACCAACACCACGTTTAATTGCTGTATATTTCCAATTGGATTTCAAAAGAAAGAACAGCCACTATGCAATAACAAGGCCGTCTAACTAATGATTCATAGGAACGGCCATTGTGAATTATTTTTGCTCGGATGTATCATACGATTTTCCCCAATGGGCGAATAAATTTCCTTCGATAAATGAAACTGTGATAGTGAAAAATCAATCACTGAATTGTGCTTTCTATGCCAATTGAGGACGCCTGAAATAACAAGGGCTTAATCGAATAAAATCGTACATAGAACTAGGACGACTTTGAAATTTTACAGTTTTTTAATTTAGCAATTTAGCAGGGCGGTAACAATTATTTTTCGATCACAGAGTGAAACAATAATTTTGTATCTTCATAGCAAGTTTATAACGTTTTGTTCTGTCTAGCTCTATAAAAACTCGACCCAACCCTTGTATACCTTATACATATTTATCCATTAATGTCGGTTGTAACATTAAAATCGCCCACCTATAACCTTACCGAAGAAATAAAAGTCCTAAACTTTTAAACTATAAAACATTTAGTAGACTCTAAAAAAACAAAATCTGATTTTATATCCAAGCAAATAAAAGGTAAAGTTCCGTAAACGGTTTCTTTAGATATTTTATTGTTTTCTCTTTCTTTAGAAGTTACTGCTGAGACTGAGAGGGTGTGTCTATATAAACTATAAAAGCAAAGCAAGAAAAGGGTTGCTACTAGAGTTTCAAATGTTTGTTAAAAAAACCTCACACCCTTTCAAGTGGACTCTGTGATTATCTCTTAAAATTTAACACCGTTATAATCGTCTAAAGTTAATAGACCATAAAGATATGTAGGTAAAAGGGAGCCGCTAGCATCTGCCAGATGCGCGATGTTGCCGCTAGCTACTTGAATTTTTTTAATTCTTAATATTTTATAACAATCCTAATCATTATTATGAGTCAGGTCTGGATTTCTTATCCTCGAAAGTATCTTAAATCTTCAATGTTGCTTAGGCGTTAATAAGCAATTATTATTGTATTCAGACACACTTTCCATTATTGTCACGACTAATTTTAAATGGTCGTTAAAAGCCATAAATCAGCAAATAAAACTAAAAAAATCAGCAATATAATCTGTTAAGACAGCTCTCTTAATTATACAAGAAAA
The DNA here is from genome assembly GCA_910589415.1 of Malachius bipustulatus. Lineage (NCBI taxonomy): Eukaryota > Metazoa > Arthropoda > Insecta > Coleoptera > Melyridae > Malachius > Malachius bipustulatus. The sequence continues at coordinate 13,719,171 of OU342636.1, forward strand.
AAGTCGTATTATTTTGCCTTGACGCGGGCATTTTATCTCACTCTGTTAGTAAAATCTATGCAGGTGTCCCGGAATAACTAGTCATAATTTCTAGGCATGGATAGGGACATTAAGACTTTTTTTCTATAAACATGTGTCCTAAACATGTCTGGTTTTCAAGATACAGAGTGTTAAAGTTTATCAAAAGTTTAAATTTTTTATTAATAGGTATTCTAAAAACGCCTCAGCCCATTTTAGTGGAATTTGGCAGTGTTAACGCTAACCAGATAATATTATTATCAGTGGCGTTCCTGAGAGCAGTTTCACGAATAATGACAAAAGAATGTACGCCACTGACTTATTTATAATTTTTTTTCTGTATAAGCAGCTAAAAACACAACTTTTTTGTCTTCTGATATTTTTTCGTTTCTTGCTTTGTTTTCGAGAAAAAACATAAAAGCTGGTTCAACAATACACAGAGATTTATTGGTGTACCTATACACCAGACGGTAAACAAAAAATTTCAACAATGAATAAAAATTAAAAAATTTAATTTGTGGCACAGCACCGCATCAGCCTAGTACGGGCTGATAAGAAATTACCTACTTAATAAAAATGTATTATTTTCAATTATGTTCTGTAAAGAAGTTGACGAGGAAGTTCCAAATTGACAGTGATACCTAATAAAAACTAAAATAACAAACGTCAAAAATATTTGAAGCAACACTTTTTAATATAACCTGACAACAAAGCCAACCCCAGTCATGGACCACCACCTGAGAAGGGCCACCTGGAGCCCCCCGGAAGCTCGAGCTGAGTCACGGGCCCGCCCTTCGATTATCGTGTAGATTGCACCCGAACTCGGGTGGAGTAGACCTTAACTTCGAATGAGTGGAGTAGAGCTAGAGATAAGAGCCGGAGCAACCATTTCAACTGGATTGTGCAGTAAGACCACTCCTTGCTCTTCGGTTGGATATGAAAGCAGAGCAGAAGTAGGATGATTATTGAGAAAAGAGTTTACATTCTGCAATGTTGTAGTTCTTATAGTTGGGTTGGGAGAATATTTTATTTTATTATATTAGGAAATTTTATTGCTTTGGTGTGAAATTATTTGGTGTGCGGTAGGGATTTCAATGCGAGATTTTCATATGTATACATATTTTTTTTAGGGAAATTGCTTTTTTATGTCTTATATTAGAAAGCTGTCCAAGCGTATGAAAATTTTAGGATGTATATGAATTCTATATTAAGACGCTCAAATTATTAAACGGTCTTAATACATGCCCCAACGCAAATCTTTAATAAATTCCACAATATACAAACTCCCATTGCTGTTGAAAGAATCTGACATGTTTAAGAATATGTAGCGTTCGCTTTCATCACTCGCTTATTAAATTAATAAGTCTGTTATTACATTTTCAGTTCACTTTTGGGAGATTTTTGGTCAATTTCTCGTGATTAATCACATGAGTTAAGTTAAATAATTATTCTGAGTTATTGTATATTGATGGATGCTATACAGGGTGAGGCGCGAGAACCTTAGGGCATTTTTATATGGAGAAGTCCTGGGAGTAGAAGTCTAAAAATTTGTACGTGTATGATTTCGGTTTTGCCGAGCTGAACTAAAATATTCACAACCCCTCACCATTTCCGGTTATACCGGAAGTTGCCATCAACTTTCTTATATTAAATGGGACACCCTGTATATTATTATATTTTCAGATTGTCTGAAAAAAATGCAATAAAAATGGGGTTTACAGTTCAAAATTGTACAGAGTGGTTTATGAGTTATAAACAAATGAAAATCGCAATTTTCCATTTTCAAAGCAGCTTAGGTCGAAAACGGGTCAAGATATCGGAAAACGGCTCACATGTCCCTATCTTAACTTTTCACGTAGTATCCTATGGTGCTGATGAAATTTGTATACAAAGTGATGAAAAATCAGCGATTTTCAAAAAAAAAATTAATAAAAAATATTTTTTTTTGTAGGTACTCTAGCGTAGTATACAAAAAGTTAGGATAGGGACATGTAAGCCGTTTTCCGATATCTTGACCCGTTTTCAAGCTAAGCTGCTTTGAAAATGGAAAATTGCAATTTTCATTTGTTTATAACTCATAAATTGGTCGTTACAAATTTGAACTTAGGTATAACATCATTTTTATTACTTTTTTTCAGGCAATCTGAAAATGTAATAATATACAGGGTGTACCATTTAAAAAAAGAAAAATATGGCAACTTCCGGTATAACCGGAAGTGGTGTGGGGTTGTGAATATTTTAGTTCAGCTCGTCAAAACCGAAATTATACACGCACAAATTTTTAGACTCCTACTCCCAGGACTTCTCCATATAAAAATGCCTCAAGGTTCTCGCGCCTCACCCTGTATAATCCTCACTAATTTTTTATCAATTACCTACCCTATCTATATATACAGCGTCGGGCAAAAGACCTCTCCAATTTTTAAAAGCGATTGGTTAAGTTTAGAGGGGAGCAGAGAGGTGGGGAGGATTTATCTTGACAGCGGCATGTGTGTCATTTTTCTTCTTTATTGAATAACTTTCTAAAAAATTACGAAAAAAATTTATATCCAAAGTTTTAAGTCCGTACCGACTTCTTTTTGTGGTGTTATCTTAAAGTCAAGGAGTATCAACATCGTCCCGGATCTTCATGCAGGTGCCTTGAACGAGACAATAAATTTAGAAATTGCTGCCATTCGAACATTTTAGAAAAAAATTCAACCATGTTTTAAATTTTTTTTGAAAATTCGAAAAAAATGTTGCAATTTGAGTTATTGCATTTTGACTACATTTGTTATTAAGTAGTCAGTCAGACAGACCAAGCAGTCAGTCTCGACTGCTTTCGTTCCAAGTCGTTGAGAAAATGGCGAAATCTCACGATAAGCTTTCACATGAGCGACGGTAGAGAAGAAAGACGATTTGATGGCCCTTTTCTTCTAGAAACCGTTCTTAGAGAGGCTCTTGCGTACACACCTGTTTTCCTATTGTTTAGTTGATCAAACTGTTCTATTTTTAAGAATAACCCCTCTTATATCAACATAATAAGTTCACATTTCCTCGGCTTTTATTTTCCCTAGATTTTACCCATATTTTCGGATTTTTTGAGGCCACTTTCTCACGGGTCGGTACAACATCGACTCTAGCGGTACAATATTTTTACAACATTTGTTGTATAGATAATGTACCGCTGTAAACCCCTCACGGTGCGGCCGACTTTTGGCACTGTCTGATTTCATTTTTTTTTATTATACTTTTTATTATTCAATTCAGCATTCTTGGCATAAACTTCAATCTTTAGACTAGTTGCGGCTCAAGGGCAAGGGCCTTTTCTGAAACTAATGTCTGTACACTGAGAGTTGTCTGTTGTGATAACTAAGGATACATCATCTCGTTATGTTTCTTACTCCTTCTATTGCATTGCATAGTCAATCGAGTTAAAATGGGACGTATTGTCAGAAATACGTTTTAATCGTCAGCAATTCTAAAAAGATGAGCGAGAGTGAGACGGAAGTATCGACTCGCGTCTTGATACGCTTAGATTGATACGGTATTACGATAAGATTGTCGTCGCTACTGTCAGTAGTGTCAGTGTCAGCGTTAAATATACTAATAAGGTTTGCGTTATGATTTGAAACGTTTTTAATACGAAATTAGCAGAATTACCTGTGTTATTGTACGGTGTGATAAACTATGAGTAAACTAAATTAATTACGCGAATGCCTAAAAATCTATTTCCTTGTTTTGCCTGGAAAACGATTGAACTCCCTAGTACGTGGTCTTGTGGTTGAATTGCTGGAATATTTTACTTGCATAATAAGAAAACGGAGGTGTTATTCTTTCTTTTAAACGGCAACCAGCAGGTAGGTGACATGATATTTCTATCATGATGATAACAATAATTATTATCATTCTTATTTACTTGCATTATGTAATATTTGTTATCAAAAAGTTGCAAGGCTCTACTTCGTCAATAACTTGTCGAAATAATATATTTGTAGGATATTCATTATTCCTCAACACACGCCACTGACACGAACTGCGATACCACATCTGGTTCGACTTAGAAATAAGTGTACGATTCAAATCGAATTAAATGAAATTGTTTAGTCAGAATCAGTGTGGCATGACAACGGACAACTCTCAGTGGACAGATTGTATTGGATTGCTGATCATTTCATGAAATGTACTACGTCGTCACTCGGTAGTTTACATGCTACATAATTAAATTACATTGTCGTGGATCCACTCGGCATGCAGAGGCGCTGCTGCGCCGATACCGTACCGATCCATTAGAGAGTGGCCTTGTTCAGCTTAATGGAAATCGAAGAGTTTTGGACACATTTTATTTACAGCTGCAAAGCTGGGAAATGTAACTGTAAACAATCCGCTGGTCTTTGCTTTTATCTCAACAAAAAAATACCCGCTAAAAAAATATTTGCCAGTGATGTGGAAACGATGTCCTATACAGGAGGCTACCCGCTCAGAGGTATTGGGTCCCCATTTTCTAGGTCCTATTACAGGATGATACCAGTTGGCTGTTTAATCCTGTTGGTGATGTTATAGTTAGATTCTTCAACACCATTTCATATTTAGTTCATTTATTGATTGATAAAAGATTTTCATTTCATAAGAAAATTTAGTTTCATCAGCAGGTCTTCTTCGTGACTAAATTGATAACAAATCAAATGCTTTAGAGTCAGGGGTAATCTGATTTATTCCGCGATCTCGAGAATATTCTCCCTTGTTGAAATATTGATGAATTTCTCGATCTAAAAGGGCTGAGGCTGACGTTTAACAGAAGGGTTAGAAAGTAACTTGAAATGTTCTTGAAAAAATAAATCTCATTTGAAGTTTTTTTCTTAATGTAGGAGATAATAAAAAAACTTTAAACATGAATTTAATTATTTGAAACTGATTTTATATTCCAGCCTACCAGCATATTATGTGGGATTTTATTTCCATAATTAAAAGTGCAACTTTAAATGAACACTCACACAGTCCATTCGAAAGATATGCTATTACATAATATAATGTGAGTAAGATCCAGAGCCGCCAGATCTTACTTATTTTCTGATTAACAAAATGTATCGGATAGGGTAGTGTTAATATGTATTATGTATTATGTACGTAGGTATAATATTACTTAATATTATAATATTAATATATTTTATACCTGTATAGTCCAATCATAATGTCGTAAAAAATTAAAAAAAAAATTACAAATTTTTAAAGTCACAGCCAAGGCTATTACAAAAAAATTAAGGATTTTTTCCCGATTTTCAGGAAAATGGCTCAACAGACTTAAAATGTAACTACAGCAGCAGAAGCAGCTTTTTAATAATTAAAAAACGAACTACCTTCGATTTCTCAATAAAACAAGTAAGGCAGCCAATAATTAAAAATATATGCGTGAATGAGTGAAAAAATTCTATTTTCAGAGGTGAATATCTCGAGAAAATTAGTTTTTTTTTTGGGGGGGTAGGGGCTATGCCCATGGATACTTCTGGTCTACTCATATAGATACTATCGATGCTCCAAAGATACATCACATTAGACCGGGTGCTAATTCCCATAAGGATTCTGCGGATTCCTTTACTACTAAAGCGGTAGGTGAAAAATGAATAAAACCAAATAGTAGAGCGTAAAAAAATAACAAAAAGGTATCACATCGCAATTTTCGCATCTCGAACGAATAGAAGAAATTAAAAAAAAATCTAACACTTTTCTCAAGATAGTAGAGAAGCACATAGGTATATGTACATACTTATGGGAAATCTTGGTCGACAATTCGAAGTTATATTACCTTTTTTAAACCCTCCTCAAACAATATACAAAAATCAGCTTTCTCGCATCACTTGCATTTCTAAATGTAGACTGGAGACTAATACTAATACTGGATTACCGTGATCGCACGCATATGGTTTGTCCAGTGAGTGTTGTCCGGTGAGATGCCACGCTGATCCTTACTATAAACGATTTGATTTTATACGTTTTATTTCGTGCTAATTACTAATTATTATAATTGTACTGGATTATAATAACACTCACCGGACAAACCATACCTGCTAGCTTGTGCCATGGGCCAATTTTCAGATACAGGATGCTAAAGGTAAAATACATCCAAACAATTGCCACCGGAGGTAATTTCTGCCAGATGCTTTAATAAATCTCGCAAAAAATAGCCGAACTTTACTTATACACTGTGTTGCATAGAAAAGGTAACATATAGGGAATACGTGTAAAGAATTTTTCAACAATATGTACTTCGAAAATAAATGGCATAGTTTCAAATATACAGTTCCCTTGGAAACTTGATCCAGTTCCCAAAAGAACTGTTATATTTACTATGCAGATACTATGCAGTATCCCAGAAAACTATCAGCTTTTGAACCAGAGTAACTTAGATCCTTAATAATATTCACTGGAGTGGTTTTCCGATGTTACCTTTCCTATGCAAAACTTAACAGCGAGACTAACAGTGTAAAAGTAGAGAACACAATAAGTATAACAGATAAGGTATAGGTACCTAAAAGAATATAAGTATAAAGTTTGACTATTTTTGGCGAGCTTTTAAGCGTCTGGTAGAAATTACCGCGATGGTACTGAAGTGTACCATCATACTTAACTTTTAACATTATGCTACAAAACATAATATAAAAATCAGCTATAAGAATTTAAGAAAAGTTAGTAGTGTTTTTAGGTACCTTTAGCAACCGCGGTAAATGATGTAAATTGGCCCACGGCACAAGCTACCAGATATTATTGACAAGTCGTATTTTCAGAAAGCAGACTTAGTTTCTTTTAATTATGAAAAATGTCTCTATTACCATGAGAAATATACCTATGAACCTGATATGGATGAGCTAGGTATATCGCAGCTTGGTGTATTTCTGCCCAGCTTTGTTCTATGTGGGATAATTTTCTTTGATGTTCAAGACCATACACATTTTTAGTCAAATCCTGATCCAGAGGATAAAGGATGGCTCTTTTCTGAATGGCGTCGAGTCGTATTATCTCAGAAAATCTTTAGATTCTGAGCTCTAAACATGTGAACAGTACTCCAAGTATGGTCGGATTTGAGCCTTATATATTATTGTTAGAGTTTCCTGTAAACTCTTTACAGGATAAATCAATCTTTATTAATGGGAACAATTTTCTTATCTCTGAATGATGCTTAGTTTAGTTTCCCAAGTATACGAACTTTCTTATTTATAAGTGATAGAATGGGAAACTTGCAAAAGCTTATACTTTCAAAGCACTACTTATACTGGTAGGTGCTCAGTTTCAGGGAATAAAAGTTTCCATAATGATTGTCAGTGTCTGGCCGGAGTTTATGTTATAAAATGTTGTTTCATTGTTCCTAAGATCCTAGATGATGTATTATTTTCCTTAAAAGATGCGATAAAAGTTCCCTAGTTCCTAGAGCTTGTCGGCATTTACGTGTTTCATCGGATCCTTAAGTTTCCTGTGCGTGCATGTTTGCTTTGATTATAATCGTAATTATCTAACTAATGTCATAGTGATCTATGAGATCGATAATGTGCTGAAAGAATCATCAGGGGTTTAAACATTTTTGTGGTTCATTTCTTAACTAGTCAATCAATTAAAATTTTTTTTTTCAACGAGCATCTGTAAAAATAACAAATAGCACACTATTTATTTATACTTACTTCGAAAATGACAAGTCTAGTTTAATACTCCTTAGGTTAGGCAGTCCACAATATAGCCATGTAAATGTATTGTAAAATTTCTGCTACTTTAATCTTTTTTATGGAATTTTAAATAGGTACTATTTTTACGTTTTTTTTTTATTTAATAAGTTTCATGATGCAGACGTAAAACGTTTTATTTGACGTTTTCGAAATATTACTTATCAGCAATGCTTTGAAAGCCGTGACGCCTCCTCTTCAAAAAACTGACGTCGAGTCTGCTCCTACTTTACATAATGTACAAATCTCTCGACAAATTGTAATAATGATAATATTACATTTTTTCAATTTCTGCAATTCTAAGCTAGTGTAGTTGTTATTTTAAGTTTTTAATTCAATCAGCAGTTTTCTTTGTAAAGTTCTCAAATAAAGGTATTAAAAAAAGATGAAATTGTACATTAGTATGTGGTCGTAGCAAAAAAGTAGTGTACATTACTTGTGTGGAAAGTGCCATTTCGCACTCTTGGGATTGTCGCGCTCGACTAGCGCCTCCGCTTCGTACAACAACAATTTCCGACTGGTGTGACATAAGTCACTTTTCAGACTATAGTAATGTAATACAAGGTACTAATAAGTATTCTTAATAAGTAATAAGTAAATCTTTCCACAAAAAGTGTCTCCTTACTTTTTTCTATTATTTGCCATCTGCATGGTTTAGACTACCAAATATTTTAAATAATTTTAGTGGTCTTATTTATTAATCTTAAAAAAATACCTAGATATGAAGGTTAAGTAAAATATGACACCCCTGCTGTAGACTTATCTCAAAAACAAACCATTTTTGGAGAAATGTGTATTGGATATTTTCGACTCGAAATACTTAGTTCAACGAATATAGGTACCTACCCCTTAAATATGGCTATCGAAACTCAGCTTGTTTTTTTTGCAAGCTCCGATTAGTTAAATTTTTTTTTTGCAAAGTCCTGTCAACTCGAAATTTTTTTAAAGGTCGTGTCAGCTCGAAAATTCGAGCTTTTTTTGAGTATTGTCAAACCGAGCATAAAGATATTTTTTACAGATCGGTTTGACAATAGTCCGGTCAGTTCGGATTTTTTTATTTTTGAGAAAATCCGGTTTAACGAGGTCCTGTCAGCCCGGTTTTCCTTTCGTTTTTGCATGGTGCAGTTTAAAAGGTCCTGTCAGTTCGAATTTTTTTAAGGCCCGGTTAACTGAACATTCGAGCTTTTTTCGAGCATTGTCAGACCGAGCTTAAAAATATTTTTTTACAGATCGGTTTGACAATAGTCCGGTCAGTTCGGATTTTTTTGTTTTTGGGAAAATCGGTTTAACGAGGTCGTGTCAGCCCGGTTTTTCCTTTAATTTTTGCATGGTGCAGTTTAAAACGTCCTGTCAGTTCGATTTTTTTTAAAGACCCGGTTAACTGAACATTCGAGCTTTCTTCGAGCATTGTCAAACCGCCCTAAAAATATATTTTTTTTAAGTTGCATGGCTTTACAAGGTCGTTCGGTCAGTGCGGATTCTTTTTTTTTTTAATTTTTGGCAAGGTCTCAATGGTCTCATTTGTTCATGGCAAAATCGAATGTTCGAGCTGACCGAACTTCGTCTATATTATAGATAGCCACAGATTGAGTTGACTGCAATGTGCAAAGATCGAATTTTCGAACTAATCAACCTTATCACACCAAATCTTTTAAATTAAAAATTTTGAGCTGCCCGAACTTCGCAAAAAAATCAATAATTATACCGTATCTTGTCAAACCAGATCTTGCAAGTAAAAAATTTTGAGCTAACGGGACTTCGTAAAAAAATATAGATCTGACCGGACTTTTCAAAAATCCATATTCTGATTTCCGAGCTGATCAGACCTTGCAAAAAAATCGAGCTGACCCAGCCATGCTGTTGTATATCTACAATTATTGTTCAAGCAGAATTATTTCTTTTGTTAATCACATGCAATTAGGGTATACCTGAACTCATTTCAAATTTTAATTCAAATAGGTAATCTTTTACACCGGAAAATCTAAGGATATAATAAATTTTCCGTGGCAGTTACGATCACTAAAATTCTTACTCCCCTCAAGTCGTAAACCGACAAGTCTAAACAACAAGGAAACCAAACAGTCCCGATGCAATTTGATAAATTGCATTAACTTAAATTAAAATCGACTTGCCTGTAGCAACTCCGAGAAGAATCAGCAGGCTGATAAGATCAACCAAGAGGCTTCTCGTCTTCATTCTCTTGCCTCGCTGGAAGAACTTCTCCGCTAAATTCAATTTACTTGGAAAGTCTGTACCTACACGGCAGTCATTGTTTACTTTTCAGAGTCGTTAGCGCCACGATGTTCTACACATAATCACAGAGAGGTTTAGTTTAACAAACACATTTGTCTGCACGCAAAACTGACGACACGCAAGAAGTTCACTGCACAAATCCCTTGTTGCGACTTCGAATTACTTCCGTCTAGATTAAATATTTAATAACACCAGATTAAAAGGGGTTAATCTAGATTTCTACCCGGTGGTTAATCAGATTTTCAACGAGCAGGTGGGAAGCTATGTGGAAAATTGAAAATTTCAGCCCTTTTTCTTAAGGTTACTGACTGCTCTGCTAAATTATTTAAATTTATTATTTACAAGCTTCATTGACATAGATGCGTCCTCATCTAATAATTGCTATATAAATAGTTATGGCAAAATATTTTAACTGATCAAAAAATATGTGAAAAAATCACTTGAGTAGCAGGCCATTTAGTAATATAACTTGAGAATTTTATTGAGAATAAATTCATCTACATATCTAACGATTCGTCCGAGATCGAGATACCTGTCACTAATTATTAATCAGTTTTATTATGACAAGTCACCAAACAAAATAATCCGGTTCCTCACTACAATAATCACTTCAGAAAAAATCAACTTAATTTAAACAGATCAATTTTTATAAGCAACACAAATCGTAGATTTACTTAATTATTATTAATCTTCTCATTTTTTTAACGACAAAAGTCCACTTTATACTTAATAATATTATTGTACTTGTCACAGCAATAAGACAAACTAACTCAACACAAATTAATTACAACGCACGAAAAGCTTCCGAGCTTTCAGGTGTGCTTCCCCGGCTTCAGGCATGCGAAAGCTGTTTTTCAGCGGCAGAGATAGCGCGTACGTGAGTCGAGCGCTCACGCTCGGCGTGACGTTTGTAGCGTCCTCCCAGCTGCGACGCCACCGGCGAACTGAGCGACGAGCACGCGGACCAGCGCGCGCCCTCTCCCTTGCTATTGCTATCTTCCGGGATTCCTGGATGAGGTGCCGGGACTCCCTGTGCCGGACAGATGAAGGTAGGATCGTTAATCAGGGGTGTTTTATTAATTTTTGAGTCTGCATATTTTCTGATTATCATTAACCCGTCAAGAAATCAAATAATATTTCATCATTATATACGTGATCTCTGTATATTAGCCCACATTATTTATCATTTGAAAAAATAAGTTTAAATGTAACGGATGCGTACGCTATCAGCATAATGCACATATATTTTCTTGAACTTTTCCTCATAGTTAAGAAAGAGATCATTCGTAGAAAGAGGATTTATTATATATTTATGTTCAATGTAGTCAAGATTATTAATGAATATGAGTCATATAAGAATCAGGCCATGACTCCAGTCTTCAGCCCTGCGGCCTGCGCAACATCAGACAGACCCATTTAAGACCCAGATTCATATCCTCAGAATATCTAACAGACTATTGTCTGGAATGCAGATATGATCTGAAAAACTGACAGATTTGGAGTAAATCCAAATATATCCAGCTTCTCAGTGTACGTATATCATTCTAATGGTTGCAATGAAATTCTCAAGATAGATCCATACCCACAATTTCATACTAGCTACCAGAGTAAACAATATTATACAAGTAGAAACATCAAACATTCCATAAAATATGATAAAATACTTTGTATACCATCGGTGAAGCACTGCTTGAAAGCGGATATCAAGTGCTTCCCTTCAGGAAATATAACATGAGGTAATGTACCTATAAGGGCGATTGTAAAATTGGAAAAACTAAATTTTCCATCTAATAGTTTCCCGGATTATTATCCGTACATATCCTCCCCTCGCAGCTCAACTTGGCACCCCTGTAAGTGAAAATTTTCAGAAAATGCAAGCGGCATTAATTTGTCCGCGATTTGTCCACGTTTGCCCAATAACATAATTGTATTTTCGTTTGCTCACCCTTCAAAAAAAATTACATCAGCAGTCCCATATTTTAATAATTTTCAAACGAGATATGCTTGTCTACGATTGGTCCACGTTTGTTTCGAAATTTTCGTTCTCCCCTTCCCCCCCCCCCCCTCAAAGAAAAGTTATATCCAAATAAAAAAAAATTATATCAGATTCGGAGTTTTATAAAATGCAAACTCCATTCGTTTGTCCACGTTATTTTATCCGCGTTTATACAAAAATATTAATCTGATAAACAATCTGATGCCGTTTGAATTTTATAAAAACTCTTATTTGGTTGCTTTGATTTTTTTTATTTGGTCATTACTTTTCTTTGCGGGGGAGATGAACGAAAATTTCGGGTGGAAAGCTGGGCAAGCAGTTGAAAACGTATTCTTGATAATATATCGACACACCTTAATAAAATGCTTTGAACCATTTCCAAATGCGTTGGAATAAAAAATAAGTAAAAAAAAATATAAAAAAAAAATGTCACTTCACTGACCAACATAACATATAGTATTACATCAGCAACAGCAATCATCAGGTGTCCCTTACTATGACCCCCCCTAAATTTACCCCTAAAAAGTGTCCCCTCCTGCAAAATCACAATCGTCCGAGGGTACTCGCACTGGCGAGCAGATGGCCCTGAAATATTAGCCACGCCTACCCTGGTGGCAATTCATACGGGACTCCAGAAGACCCGATTGTTGAAAAGATTATCCTTGCTCGTCGGCTGGGACTGTAATTGTTTTAATGATGTCCCTCCAGTGTATCGTATAAATCTTTTAAGGGCGTCGGTTTTTTAAGGGGTTTACGACTTGGGCTATTTAATATATGTCAAGTGGGCTTAGATAATTTGAATTTATTATTCGCGGCATGTGTACTCGACAAATAGTGGAGCGAGATTCACATCTTTGAGTCAACAGAGTGAAAATTCAGAGGATTACGGAGCACGAGAAAGGGGGCTGGTAGGTGTAATTATACATCGCGTTTTAGAAGAACTCTTTGTGTTAAATGAAATATTAGGATTTCGTAATCAGTTTAATTTATTACAGAGGACGTGTGTTAGTTCTTCTGCGAGATTCAAAAATGTTTCATAAAAGGTCATATTAAAAATCGTGAATAAGAGGATAAGATAAATTAAAAACTCTCTGTAAGAGTTGCGCGGCAATGAGAAAAAGTGTCTTCCGTTTGTTATAGTATAGACAAATACCTCTATTGGTTATGGAGGTAATAATTAAAAACACAATAAGCCTAATATTGAGTCCTGAGGCACTCCAGTTTTAATTATACGTTCACGTTCCTTTTATTATTATTTATTTGTTCTGTTTGAGTTCAGTTTTTACTGCAATCGTCCCACTCGACCAATTCCCAAATTCATAAAAACTCAGTTTTTTAATCAACATATTTTCCTATCCTTCTGGAACGTGTAGATTTAGATTAGACCTACCTACGCGTTCAATACACGTTTTCATATTCCTGTAATCTCCGCCACTGCCTGACATTGTATTGTTATGACGGTCCATTGTTGTGAATGGACATGTCAAATAAAACACAACCTGGAGAGTCCACCCTATATGGGTGGCCCTGTGTGGAAGTCCTACGGTGTTAAATCGAATTAGGAATTGTTCTCCTCACCTGGCAGGTATTATTTATGATCGCCTGTTACATTATGACAAAACCACTACCTCTACGAGCTTTGTAAGTTTTGTGTTTAAATTTATCGACTTCACGCTTGATTCGAGATTGGTCGATAAACCCTTTTCAACTTTTATATTTCATGATCTTGAAATTTACTATAAGAGTTTTGTTCATTGTCTGTGTATTTTATGATCAAGATTATTATGTATTTTTAAGTTTATAATTTCAAATTCATTGTTAAACTACAGTTAATAAACTATTTGGTACAATGCACTAGTTTTTTTCCCTCAATCTTGAACAGTTAATAGAAACTATTCAGGAAAAACATCTTACACATCAAACGCATAAATTATAAATACTAATTAGTGTATGGTCATTTTACAGGGTGATACTTAAGGGTATGTACTAAATTTAAGGGCGTACCTATTCCTGGATCAATTTTAAGTAGAAAAGTTATATAAACATGTGCATGTCCTGTTTGGTTTTCAAGATACAGAGTGTTAAAAGTTTTTCTTTAATCAGTTTTTTATTAATGTATCGTGTAACATTATTTTGCCGATACTGTTGAAATTTGGCAGTGTTATTTATAGTAATAAAAAGCTCCTTTAGCCCCAATTAGATTAAAATTATCTAGTTCAGTGGCGTCCAGAAGAACACGACCCTCATCTATTATTGCCAAAGAAAAATGTACCTACCTACGCCACTGACTTTTTTTTAAATGTGATTTTTTTTAGATTAGCAACTAAAAATGAAACTCTTATAGAATCCACTTAATTGCATATTTCTGAACCACACTTATGAAACATGGGAAAAAAATAAACGCGTTAGTTTTGATGTTAAGAAATTTGTTTTTAGTTATTTCATTAATAAAAGATAATAAAAAAATTATGATTAAAAAAATCCCTGGTGTGGTCCAGGGATAGGTATAGGCTGGGCGTATATAGGAATAATAAAATGGTGGTTTAGAGGAAAGTTTTGCTATAGTTTTGATTTTCTCACCCCCTATGTTTTTTGGGTCACTGAACACGAATTTGGAATTTTCTGCCATGACTTGGTCCAGATATTGTTTTTTTTTGCACTATTTGCGCACTTTTTCAGTTTTTGGTCTAAATCTCAGAAAAGAAGCGATTTTTCGACAAGTCCTTTTTGTACAAAATTAAAGTGCACAAAATTTCCTATAACTACATTTCTCATAAAATAACGTTTTGTTCTTAGAAGACTCAACGTTCCGCTGGTAAAATGCGTCTAAAGAACATACATATTCCCATTACGAGGGGTTTTGGAAAGTTTTGGTATAATTTTGATTTTTACACCTTCTGAGTTTTTTGGGTCGCTGGACACTAATTTTTGGGTTGGTGTCAAAAATTTGACCGGAACTTTTTGTTTTTCTGCACTTTTCGCACAAATTTTGGCACTTTTTTCAGTTTTTGGCCTCAATCTCAGAAAGGAAAAGCTTTTTTGAAATACATTCTATACAAAATTAAAGTACCCAAAATTTCCTGCATTAAAAATTGCAAAAAAAGATTTTTTCAAAATTTTTGCCAGCAAACTAAAAATTCGTGTCCAGCGACCCAAAAAACTCAGAGGGTGGGAAAATCAAAACTATAGTAAAACTTTCCAAAACCCCACGCAATGGGAATATGTTTTTTTGGTATTTTGGCCAAAAAGTGCAAAAAACATCGTTCCGGGACGAACTTTTGCCAGCAAACATCAAATTCGTGTTCAGCGAGCCAAAAACCATGGAGGTTAAGAAAACCTAAACTGGATTATATTTTTTGTCAAAAGACAAAAAAGTTTCATTTATAGTTGCTTAATTTGGAAAATATCAAAATTTATAAAAAGTCAGAGGTGTAAATTTTTCTTTGTAATAATATTGGTTTGAGATATTGATAAAAAAAAACATTAAAAAAAAACTTTAACACCCTGTATCTTGAAAACCAGACATTTTACGACACATATTAATAAGAACTTTTCTACCTACTAAATTTCGTCCTTAAATTTAGTGCATACCTACCTTATTTAAGTAGCACCCTGTATAATATGAGATATAGTGTGGGTCTCTAATAGAAGAATTATGGTACTAGTTAGGTAAGATTTAAAGCGAATTATGAATGAAGAAATGTTGTAGTATAGGTATTGATCGAATAGAAAGATGCAGTAAGTCGCACGAATAAAAGACATTGAAAGTAAAGTATTTTTAATAGTCATTTAAGCAAACAAGCAACAAGTGCATAAAGTAGTACTTTTTTCACGACTGGTAAGTTTGACCGAGCTGCAGGCGAGTGCGTTAACCCCAGAAGTGAAAAAAGTACTTTATGCATTATGTTGCATACAAAATGTTATCTACGAGTGACATAAATTAGAACAAAAAGTTATGATTAAAAAAACACTTTTAAAGAGTTCAAAAAATGTATAAAATATAAGTGTAACGGCCAATATTATAAACGCTGGTTAAGTTAACTGGCCGATTTCTGCGGTCGTTTCTGGAGAAGATATAGACTATAGGTCGAAATTATTGCAATTTAATTACTCTTGGCATAAAAGGGATTACAAAAATTTTAGCAAATGTTTTTCGAAGTCAATATTTGCTTCAAAAGCGGGCACAGAAATCTGCCAGTTAACTTAGCCAGCGTTTATAATATTGACCGTTAGTGTTTCTGTGAAGCTATTTTTCATCATGTCAGTTCATAAAGGTGACATATTGCTTAATATACACTTCAATATATTTTTCAGGTAACAGATTTGTGCAGCCAATTTGATTGAAAAATATTTTTTCTGGTATAGAAGACATTCATTAAATCATCTTCAATGGTCTCCATTTTCAGTAACTAAACGACGCAAAACAAAAAATAATAATTTTACATATATCTGCCGCTCTGCGAATAAACTATGACGTTTCTCTAGTAGGTGCATGGTGTCAACAAACTTTAGGGAGCGGTCGGCATCGGGCTATGTAGTTCAGCGTCTCGTGGAGAACTCAATACACTTGCTCTCGGGCCGCTCACTAGAACTTGTCTATTGTACTTCGTTTTCGTTGAACGGCTTGCAGTGACATGTTAGATTATTGCAAACGTTAAATAATGAACCACTGTACGACACTTTATTTCACTCGTTTTTACTTTATGCACTCTTCTTGATAATGATACATTTTATAACTAAGAAACGTGTAAAAAGGTTAACTTTATGAATCACTCGTTGATAAAAAATTATTATATGAAAATGTATTGAATCAAGGAGGCTTCGTTATTGACTTTGTGCTAGTTTTTTCTTATCATAACATTCCACCCAGTAATTTAATAGTATTTTGGACTGGCTGCCCATATTCCATCAAATAAACTTGACGGACGATTGGAGTGAAGTCGACTGAAAGTATAATAATACTGTTGACAGAACTTATTAAGACTCTAAAATAATGCCCATATTCAGCTGGATTATCTACTGGCTTCCAATCCGTGCAAGTGCAAGGAACCTAAAGTAATGCAACAAGAGAACAAAAACTGCAGTGAGTCCAGTGCGCATCAAAAAACCTCAGCCGAAAACACTATAAATGTTTCACGTAAACTGCTTCGTTGCAATTATATTATCTCACAGTGACCTCTAAACTTATTATTTATTTTAAATAAGTATATTATTACTTTATAAAGTGGATAATAATAAGTACCTAATAATAAGTATAAAAATAAATATTAAGAATCTCTCTTGCGAATTATGAGGGAAAATCGTATATCTCCTCCAGCGCATCTAGTAGAATCAAGTAGATTTACATAAAAGTTATTTTTGAATCCAAAATCTTCCGTAAAAATTAAAAATTATAAACCCTTCCCACGATAACTCATAAATAATATCATATTATACCTAATACATGTAAAATTTTTATGGCTTAACCTCTATCCCCAAATCTTCCTCATAACCTATCTATAAAAGCATGCAATAAGCAATATCAATAAATATTGACAATACCATCTCCCACTAACTACGCGCTCGGCGATATCTGATCAAAGCCCTTTCGGGGCCCTTCCACGAATTCCTGCACGCTTATTACCATTTCCAAGGTATATACTGCCGTGCGACAGAAAAACGCCGTATGTGCAGTTGAGGTAGTTTCGAGAAATCGGCCTTCAAAGTTTTAACATTTTTAAACGCCTGTCTTTTCAAAATTAATTAATCAATTTTGTTCCGATATTTTTTATTCATTTACTAGTGTACCGTATTTGATGTGAATTTTTTTTTGTAAGCGTACAATACACCGTTATATTATTTTTAGTCAAAAATGTTCACATATGGCGTTTTTACAAACTATCATCTACTTACTTACTAGACATAAGGAACGTAAGTGACCACCCAATGTAATTTCATATACATACTATACACATACGTTGTTTTCATTAAGCTGATTTTGAGAAAATTAATAAGCCATGGTACATATAAACGCCGTATTTAACCACATACGGTGTTGATGTGTAGTATTTCTAAAGGCTTTATCCAATTATTTCCACATGCGGTAAAAATGGAAAGAAATTCATACACATACGTTTCTAATGCGTAGTAAATTGCTGAATGTGAACAAAAAATTACAAACCGTCATAATTCAAAAATGATTTGTTCGGTCATTTTCGAAAATGTTTTCTTCATTTATTTTTTCTTTGATAGAACTAACCATGAAACATCTAAAACACCAAAAATCCGAATTTTGAAAAAAATGCACATACGTTCTTCTTCTGTAGCACGGCAGTATACAAAGCTTTAAAACTAAATCTGAATTTTCTGGCAATATTAAAAAAGCGGCAGCGGTTCAGTTTTGTCTCCGGCACGTTTGGTATTCAAGTCGTGGTAGATATGAGTGGGCCAGACCGGGAAATCTTTCAATATAACGCAACCTCGGGCTTTGGAAATGCAGATGCAGCTGATTGCCGAGGTGGGGACCGCCCAGCCTACGTGGTTCCAATCGGAAATCAATGCTCATGAGTCGTAAAGATGCCCCCTTCGAAGATGCCGATCGTTCTTCAAGGCTAGGGATGGGGATAGTTATCTGTGGATAACGTAACTGACAACAAATCCCTTTTATTTGTATAGGAATGTTTCATTCAATACATAGTTACCAGTTTTGAAACCAGATAATCTGAAGTCCGTTGACGATGTCAAATAATTTCATCAGCAATGAAGGCACCTTCAAAGTTGTCGTCTCGAAACCTAACCCTCTTAGAACTTAGTAATATAGTAAGTTCTTTCTTAATTGGTAAGCTTTCCGCAATAATGGCTCAACTTAATTTGGTTATTTCATATGCTCAGGACTTCATGACAAGAATTAGCCAGTAAGATGACTATACACCGTTCACTTATTATAAAAGAATTGGGTTATGGTGTAGGGTGATAGAAATCACTGGGTATAACCGCTGTCAATCATTGGCTGGAGTTTGGTTATGTCTCTTTTTTATGAGGTTGAAGTTTTATGGCAAGGAACAGGACATAGTTGCCAGATGGATTTTTGATATTTTTGGTATTCTTATTATATTTATATTTGCATCTTTGGGGGCTTTTTATTTTGAATCATTTAGTCACATATTGCAATCTTTAACTAGAACGCAATGTCGCTGGATCTAAGATCTTAAAATCTTAAGCTTTTCATAAGAGTTTGAGGAAAAGCAGGTTATCATGTAATTTTGCCAAGTTATGAAAATACACAAATGTACTTTTTGAATATAAAATAAAAAACTTGAATCAATTATATTAATTTACTTTTAATAAATACATAGCAGGTAATTAAAATATATCGGAACGTTTATTAAAATATTAAAATAGAGGTACGTAAATGAAAAATATTTTTCGTCAATTCGTCGGTTATTCGGTATCGTAGTAGTGTGTCGGAAACCAGCCAAAGATTCTGGACTTCTGGCTTCTGGCCCAAAATTATCCCCCATTATCAATAACCGCTGCTGCATCCTGCTTAGAATCAGAATCATCTTCAGCGCTCTGATTTTAATAAGATTTTCACCATGTCCATTTGTTTCGTCCCGTCCTCCGAAATAAGTTTTTCACAATGATTATATTAATTTTGTCACATGTCAGGTGTACTTACATTTTGAAAGCTCTTCAAGACATACATTCTTTACTTTATATATATATATCCTTAGAGGGAAGCTGCTAATTTACGTGCTTGTATAGTGAAGTTTACAATACCCCCATGTCATTTCGATTGGGTTGTATTGGAAATAGATTATTGCAAATCTTCCGGAAACACAAAAATTTCATAATCAGTGTCTGTTTTATGTGGCCTGCCCAAGGGTGTAATATCAAATTTGTCTTGTCTAATAATACTTGCTAATGCCACGGTCTGACTACTATAAGAGACAGTAATTACCAGCAATTTAGCAGATACAGATACACATACCTACTCAATAGGTACTTACATCCCAAATATAACCTTCTGAATGACTTAAATGTTTGCTCAAGTTTGGACTTTCTGGATCGTAATCATTGAAATGCTTTCTTAATGCGGATTATTATTCATCTTAGAGATATTATTTTCGTCATTTTGCTCTTTTGAAATTTAAAATGTCAAAAATTTAATAATTTTATTTGTCAGTTTGAGAAAAATTGATCAGAGTAAAAAATCATCCTAGATAGATATCCTAGTACTAAAACTTCAATTTGACAACATGGCTGTTAATCAGCTGAGACACTTTGAGTGATTTGACAAATGTCAGTCTATACTTAACCTTTAATATCTCGATCAGCTGATATTGTCAATCGAGATCTAGGGAGTTTTCATTTTTGCAAACCTAAAAACAAAAGTTCATGGCCACCTAGTTCTTTTTTAATATGTGAACGGTGTATAAGTTACAAAATAAAAGGTATGTTCCCGAATTGCAAACATAACCCCATCACAATTTCGTATTCGAATCTAAATAGCCTCTGCATCATTGTTTTCTATGTCCTATGTGTACTTCTCCAGGATGCCGGGCATCTGCAAACACTGGGACCGTTCGCAGTCTGGACGGGATAACTGGATTTCACGGCCGTTTTGGCCCGATCTCAATCATTAGACGCCTTTCGACCGTTTCCTCTATTCCATAACTCGCCTTGACTAAGCCTTCGTTTTGCAGAGGGGTCGCATGTGAGCAAAGCACAGCATGTGGAAGTGTCTTTATGTGCGGTGTTATTTTATCCTGGTTTCATCCTATTTTGAATCACTTTTGTTTCAGAAATAAGCTGCTTATTTGATAGCCAGACAATCCAATGTCGGGAGTCGTGACCGTATAGGAACTACAAAAAAAAATGGTAAAATGCATTCGAGGAATCTTATTGTGTTTATGCGGCTTGGCGATTTTAATTTCATTCAATGGAATTTGAATGTATATTGGGATTAAAATTAGGGTTTGTCCATGGTTGTTCAATTTTTATTTTCAATTACCTATTGTGGAAAGCTTTCTCCAAGGGAAGCGACGCGAGAATTTATAACCGCAGATAATCCATAATATTGTATACCTACGCAGTTCTGGTCTGGATCCAAATATTTAAAATCAGGAAATAATGACAGATTCTAGAGAGAGTAAACAGGAGACTGATTATAAAAATCACACTACCCTACCACACCGTGAGACACAGAGCGATTTTAGTCATAGCCAGTATGCCACCATTCTAACTATATACTATTAACAAAGAGGGAGGAAAGAATAAAATGGCTAAACGGAAGAGAAAGACTGCTCTTAAAATGACAGAACGACTGGAACCCAGTTTTCCAGTTCTCCAGTCTCCAACCAGTTCTTCGGTGTAAAAAATTGTAATGTACATTTTGTACTTATTGGCTAAATGCCAGCGACCCGTAGACAACCGCGCTGCGCGCGTCGCATAAGTGAGTGATGGTGGCTTTTAGTTCGGTCAGTCGACGGCGGTGCAGACGCGCCTGGCAGCAGCCCTCGAGTTTCGTCGACCTCTATTGTCGAATTTCGATCTTGTACGCCGATACCTGAGATTTTATTTGTAATTGTGTAATTCTTTTTACCTTGAGAAATCGCGGAAGGCGGACCTATTTCCGAACACCTGTCGCTAATAATAGTATATTATTTTATACGGAGGGAAAGTGACACTTTTC
Organism: Malachius bipustulatus; assembly: GCA_910589415.1. Lineage (NCBI taxonomy): Eukaryota > Metazoa > Arthropoda > Insecta > Coleoptera > Melyridae > Malachius > Malachius bipustulatus. Next base: position 13,740,799 of record OU342636.1, read on the forward strand.
ATGGCGCGCTCGTGTTTATCAGCCGAACGAAGTGAGGCTGATAATAGAGAGCAAGCCATGAAAAGTCACTTTTCCTCCAAATAAAATATACTATTTTTTCTTCAAACGTGGGCAAATTTAAGCAAGAACATCATTTTTAATTGAAGGAAAGCGAATTTTCAAAAGGTTTGGACTGGTATAAGTAGGTGAATATGGAGTATGGGCTGCTTCTATAGAAACGCGACGCTGTCAAATTGACACTGTCATCAACGTCAGTGAACATCGAGAAATTATTATTGAAATTATTAAAGAAAAATAATAAAATAATAATTATGTAACTAAACTACTAAGCATCGCAAAATCAAAATTAAAAACGTTATAAAAGTTTGTAAGTAAGTTATAAAATTAATGATAACATCTACCTACCTCTTGCTAGACCCTGCTTGGTCAATTTTTTCATTTTCTGTTAATGATGATGCCAGTCAGTCAGAAGTTGAATGTTAAATATGTAGGTCATTGTAGGTAGGTACCAATAACTGTACACTAATACCTACCTAATAATAAAAATATAAGATGTTGGATTCCTTTATGTACCTAGGTATATGGTTATAATTATTATCCTTGTGTTCAATATTCAAACTTCAATACGGAATAATAATTATTTTTGTTTACCTCGCAATAACCCAACTTTTTTCTGACGTTTGAACCGACTGAGCCGAGCACGAGCTCGACTCGACTGAAGCCGACTGTCGACCGTCCGGCTTCGGGTATAATTATGACGTTTCACAGAATTACTTCGTTTCGGTGTAGATTTTCCAAAGATTATGTTTGATTAATACCAAATTCCTTTTAACCTTATTAGATAATAATAAACTAGAGAGTTTCATATCTTAGGTTGAATTTTATTGATGAATATACGGGCCTACATTAATAAAATTTCAATAGTTGATTCTTAATACAGGTATGTGTTTGTATGTTGATGTTGCTATGGCACCACTTTAGCTCCGGCGGAGGTAAAGTGTTGCTTGGCAACACTTTAGCTCCGGCGGAGGAAAAGTGAAACTTTGAGACCGGCTACTGAGTCGAGTAATGTCTGATTTACTGACGTTTGAAGAAAATAGTTATTTATTCACCATAATGGCGTCGTGAATAATTCTCGTAAAATACCGCAGACATCATCCACGTTTTTGGCTTGGTGAGTGACCTGAAATGGTGCATTTATATTTGCTTGAATTATACAGATCATATTTCCGTTTAATGCAATAGGTATGCTATTTTAATTACAGCACTTAATCCGATCGAGTTTCGCTCAATGGCTGCCGCATGTAAAATTTGTTGATCACATTTTGATCTTAATTCTCTTGAGGATGGGACGTAATTTTATGTACCCTTGGTAGGCCAGACTCGATCGGACCGTTATCACAATCTAGAGTGTGTCTGATACGTACTGAACTTTCAGCTTTTCTCTACCGGCTTGATTTTCCCGACCAGTTCAGCTTTTCCCGACCAGTTCGATTTTTTTTCCGACCAGCTTGATTTTACCAACCAGCCAAGCTTATTTTCGACCAGCCAGATTGGAGCCCATTATTTTTCTTCATTGGTAACACACCTGGACTACCGGAGCTGCCGCTTTCAACATCCTAGCCCGACCATATACCAGTAGCTAGCAGCCGAACCGGGGAAGTTCCTGTACCCCCGGCTGAAAAACCTCCATCTTTCAGCGGCAGAGAATTCCTAAAGATAAGTGCCTTCGCTGATCCATTTTTATCAGACCAAGTCATTCTTCTGAACTCCACGTTCTTGTCGTTTTATTAATTGTTAACCACGCTCAAGAGTTCCATTGTGATAGTAATAACTGTGATTTTTTTTAATAAAGAGTACCTGTTGTTCTGCTGACCTGCTTGTTACTGTGAACTCTCTTAGATTAGCCACTCAACCCATGACCCTTGTCTCTTAATTGTCTCATGCTCTCAACGGTTATTTTTCCCCTCCAAGGGTAAAATAATTCGTTTCAAGTGGCGCCCAACGTCAATAGTTCGTTTCAAGTGGCGCCCAACGCGTCTGTATCTGTCTAAAATTTGTTTCAAGTGGCGCCCAACGTCAATAGTTCGTTTCAAGTGGCGCCCAACGCGTTTGTATCTGCCTAAAATTCATTTCAAAATATAATCGAAAGTCCAGGAATATTTACGTTAAAATTAATCCCTAGTCGTAAATAAAGGGTCTTTATTGACAGAAAATGAAACAACTATGATAATTATAATGAGTAAAGGGTAATTAGGTGAACTTCAACTAAATAAGTAAATTAATTCGTTACAATTCGCGTCCGAGAAATGCCCTAGCTAGCGTTCACCTTAAAGCTCGAGATAATATACTACCGTACTACTGATTTTCTTGGTCTATGGTGTATGTGATTTGATAGTAAAAGTAAATACTTTTTCAAAAACCACTGTCTTATCCATCACTATTATTGTTGTAATCGAATGTTGTCCATTTTCTAAATGTTACATAGTGCTTACTCTGTGGTTTGGACTAATGATCGCTAGTTTTTATATGTCAACTTCACTGTCGTAACTGCAAAACTGTACGGTAATGAATTGTGCGTATGCCATATGTCATAATAATATGTCACTTTCCCGCACACTTTTATAAACGTGAGAAATCTTACCTATAGTTTGCGTACAATTAACAATTTGTAAAGTGGTAGTTTGTATAGTGATCGTAGAAAGAAGTAGTTAACTCACTCCATACGCACATCTGAAACTATTCATTGGTCATCAAGACCTAACTTTCAATACCGCATTCCTCCTGTGGGATATCCGCGCACAAAAATATTCTGATAAGTTGTTGGCAAGCTATAGAGGGCATCAACGTGCTTAAATCCTAAATCTACAACCGAATATACAGAAAGCTGAGATTAAATCATAATTTCATTTATATTTATGTTCTCATAAAAATAGAAACTCGAACTCTGCATGAATAAACTATAAAAGAAGGTCGTATTTACATGAATAATATTATTGGAACTCTTTCAATTTTTTTTCTAACATTCTCACTTAGATTTCTTACTCGTGTATAGTGATATTTTTACAACCCATCCAAATTATAAATCAATATTTTGCTTCTAATCAATGCTTCTTCTCAGGTCATTCCCCCTCTCCCAGGGGAATGCAGGGTTTTGCCGCTTTCCGATCATCCGTATAATCACATGGAATTGATGAATAGGTCTGCGGCTGTCCGCGACTCCCTCGTTCTCCAACGCTACCGACCGATATGACAAATGAAGGAGTGATCGACGATACGTCACAGTGTCCCACAACCGAGTCTCTTCGGGAGTTGGACGAGTTAGAAGAGGAGCACGGGAGGGATGTTCCCTTGTGGACATGTTTGTCTAGGACGGGAAGAAGTTTTGAACCTGAAATACTTGAATATAGCATTACGTAGGTGATGTGATTATATTTTCATTTTTTCATTTAGGTAAGGGTATACTTATTTTAGGGTAGTAGAGCTTGATATTTACGTATTTTTGTACCGTGCGATACAGGAAAATGAAGCGCTCATCTTCGATCTTTTTTTTTGAGAAAACTTTGTAACGAATTCCGAGGCATTCGTAGTTAATTATTATTTATTTTAATTAATCGAGGGGTTTTATCAGAAAGATTCAGTTTTTACAGCGGTGATTAGCAGGTTATCTCGCCAACACCGGCTATATAAGCAGACCCGGCAGAGACACAGGTCAGAGCTTCCGAGGTATTGACTCGCGAATCATCTCCCTTCTGGTGAACTGAGCCAGGAGGTCCCGAACAGGAGGCATGCATTGAGTGCACTCCACCACATTTCTCCAGCCGGTAGCAGAGGGTCAATGAATTGAGTTGCACCTAACTGCAATACGGCAACGGGAGATCGATGAGAGTGAATTGAGCTCCCGTCGACTGCCAGTCACAGCAGGGTAACAACCGGGACTGTAGTGAGGTCCCGGGCGGGCCCTTTCAGACGGCGCCTGGCCTGCATTGAGGGCCAGACGTCATAAGCGTCGGGATCGCAACGTATTGAGTTGTCGACCCTAAGCTATTACTAATACCCACCTCGGCATTCCGAGAGTGGGCTTATGTTTTCAGATTGATGCGTCCTTGAATAATAATTCCCAGAAATCGCCACGGCGCGTGTACCAGAGGCCGCGGCCGCTACAAACACGACACGCAACGGGCGATGGCAGTGGAGTGACTGCCGTTGCGAGTATAAAGCCGGAGATAGCCCGTCCGGGCGACCAATCGACGGAGAGGCGCGCTCTGACGCCGATATCTCCAACCAATCAAGTGGACCGCCGAGGGAAGAGGCCGGCCCGTATTGTTCAGAACGCAGTGCTAATATTCAATCATTACAGATATGTGTAAATATGTTTAATTGTAAATAAATGCTTTTATAATTTAGACTGAATTGTCACGGGTAAAAGGGGGCAATTATCCATCCCTGTGTGCTCATCTCTACCACACCGAAAATCCCGTTACAACTTCAATGATGAAAACTAAAATTGACTATCGTCTTGTTCTCGATTTTCCAATTTTTCATCTTTCCACTCTCACTTTTTCAATTAAGCGCAGTGGCGTGTAGCAATTAAAAAAACTAAGATACGATAAGAAACTAAGAGATTTTTTTAATGGAACATAGTTGGCTTTGATATCATTAGTTTCAAAAAAGTTGGCACCAAATGGAATTTTTTTGTTTTCTAGTTTTTATAAAAAAAATTGTCACAAGATTAGGTATGCTTTCCATAAAAGCATGGAGAAAATGGCGTTTATCTAAACTTCAAAATTTTATACAAAAAACACAATATTTTGAAATTTGAAAGTGTTTTTCATGAAATTTAGTGGTTCTTCCAAAATGGTTTTCCTTGACCATCATCGAGATTTTCAGGGCTTACGACGCTAGAGAACAAGATTAAGATAATAATTTGGTCGCTTCTGAAAGAATAGGCATTGAGAGAGAACATCTCCATAAAGAAACCACCAACCAACGATGTTACCAAAAAAAAAATTGTCATTAGAACTATTAATAATTATTAGCGAATTAAAATTGAAAATGGGAAAATCAGAGAAGTTCAAAACATTAAATCCTGCCACCCTTCAACTTCCTAATAAAGATCAGATTATAAATTGAAAATTGGCCCACTATCGCAGAAACCTTTATTCAAAGTTCACTCAATCATCCACCCTTTAAACTAATCTCAGTAGATCCTCTTAGTCGATAGTTCCTCGCGTTGATGGGGAAGTTGTCTTTCGATCGGTTGGCCCGGACGGCATGGAATTAGCGGGACCGCAACCCGGAGAGGCCGCGGCTCCGGGCCCTAATGGCGCGATATAAACATAAATTCAGCCACTCTAGATTGGATTGTTTTCGTGTACGTGTGGACCGGGTCTGGCGTCCATTGATGTAGAAGACATGGTAGATAGATTGAGAATAGTTTCTGAAAATATTATTATAACCTCTTCCTCTTCCCATCAATATATTCAAATTATATGCGCAGCATCCCTTAGAAAAACAACGAATGCATATAAGATATAATGTGAAATATACCGAATGTTTAATTTAATTTTTAACTATAACATTGAATACTATTTAAAAGTTTGATTCTTTGGTGAATATAAAATATTATTCATATAAATTGTCTAAAAAATTTTTTTCAGAGCATTTTTTTTTTCCAAACAAATAATTACGTTAATCAGAATTAACTAGAAAAAATTAAGATAAAACTATAAGTAAACAAATCCGGAACGAAAAATCGCATTACCTAAATTGAAAAAAAATCTTCTCTTTTTTCTCTCGATCACTTGGATTAGAATAATTAATTATTCCCCAACACGAATAATAATTTTTCGTGTTCTGATTAAAGTAAAATTTGCATTGACAATTTGAGGTTGTATCAGTGGCGGCTTTTCAGATGAAGTGAGTGAAGTGCTAACTTCACCTTTTTACAAATAAAAAATTGTTTGTTTTAAATCTAGCTTGATTTTTGTGAAAGGTCCGATCACCTCCAAAAATCTTATTTTCGCAAGGCTCTGTTTGACGAGGTCCGGTCAGTTATTCTTTTTTTTGCAAGGTGATATTTGACAAAGCCTAGTCGGCAAAAAATTTCTTTAGGCAAGGGCCAGGTGAGCTCGAATTCTTTTTTTTTTGCAAGTTTTGGTTTAATAAGGTTCGTTCAGCTAGAACCCAAGTCAAGTTAGTCATGCTTTGGCCAGCCACACATTCGGCAACGAAGAGGAATTAACTTTGTTTAATGTCCAGCAAATTTTTTTTTTCGATATTGACGGCTTGAATGGATTTTTTTTTTTTTGATAATAATAAACATTTTGGACCTTTTTAAGCAAATTTTCAGTAAAAAAGTTTGTTTTTTCAGTTTATAAAGTCTGTGACCGAAAGCGTGGCTGGCCATTATTATGAATTTTTGGTATTTTTGAGGAAAATTACAGCATAAATGACATTTTTCAGTTTATGAGTAGTGGCCGAAAGCGAGGATGGCCATTATTTTAAAATTTGGGGCTTCTTTCAGAAAAAATTCTGCCAGAATTTTTATCAGTTTCGTAAGTCCGTGGCCGAAACGGTGACTGGCCATTATTATAAAATGTCGTACTTTTTCAACAAAATTTCATCTTAAATGATTTTTTTTATTATTATTAAGTCCGTGGCTGGTCATTATGATGAATTTTTTTACTTTTTTGAGACAAATTTCAGCTAAAATGATTTTTTCTGAACATAGCTGACATAGCTGAAAGCGTGTAGGTCATTATTATAAAATGTCGGATTTTTTAACAAAATTTCAGCAAATATGATTTTTTCGAAAGTGGGCGAAAGCGTGGCTGGCCGAAGCGTGGCTAACTTGACTTGTGTTCAGCTAGAAAATGTTTTTTTTACAAAATCCGGTCAGCTCGAATTTTTTTTTTGTTTAGGACAAGGTCCGTTTTGGCTAGGTCTTGTCAGCTCGAAATATATTTTTTCAAAATGTTCGATAAAGTTTTTTGTCTCTGATTGATCTCTTTGTCTCTTTTTGTCTCTGATTTTTTGTCTCTGACCTACTAAAATTTTTATTTTGCAAGGCCCGGCTTAGCAATGTCTCGTGAGCTCGGATTTTTTCAAAATCCGGTCAGCTCGAAATTTTTATTTTTATTTGCAAAATTTGATTTTTACACGGAGGGTTTGACAAGGCACGGTCAGCTCGAAAATTCGAACTTTTTATTCGAACTTTGCCAAACCGGACCTTAATAAATTATTTGAACAAACCGTACTATATCAAACCTTGCTAAAAAATTCAAGCTGACCGGACTGCTTTTTTATTTCCTCGAAATCAAAAATAAAATAATCAAATGGGAAGTTGCAAAAAAAAACATCGAGTGAACCGGACAAAAAAAAAAAATCGAGCTGACCGGATGCTGTGTAGAATCAACATTTCAGTAACTTTGAAATCCACGAGCCGCCACTGATTGTAGGGATCTCTTCTTGGTTTTTCGATATCTTTATTGGTTTGACAAAAGGGTTTTCATCGTCCCTTCTCCTTAAGATGAATGTTTAAATTTTATTTTTCGTTATGTGCTCTTACAACTGTTGTTTTGAAAGTTTAAAAAAAAATGTATTAATTACTTTCATGGTCTGCAGTGCTTCTTGTTTCCATCTTACATTTCAAAGCCTGTATTTCAATTAAATTTACCACCAGGATGAATTTTTTGTACTCCAACTGCGGAACTTGTACAAACTGACAATTGTCCTGAGGATGGGCTAGTAGTCCGAAACCGGTCGACAAGATTTTCTTTGATAAAAGATATTATTGATAATACTCAATTGACCATACTATCCCATTGTTTTATTGAATTTTTGAATATACCATGACCCACTACGCTAAATTCATAATGTCCGAAATTTTCCATAGACTTTCTCACGCTCAACTTTTCCTGCAAGTAGATTTTCTTTTCGTGCATTTTTTTCATCAACGCATTTAATCATAATAAGCAATTAAATAACATATCGAAATTTCAGAAATTGTAACCGCGAGGGTTGATTTCCATTGTGTTCCGTGCAAGGTCCTTTATATTGAACAGTAGTCTGTCTACCGGTTTCATTTTTTAACTCATCATCAGGTAAGTTTTCAGTACCACAGTACCTAATAGATAGATGTAAGAAACTTAACACAAAGAGTGGTAAAATCTATGTGATCAGGAACTAACAAATGAGACAAAACATTTTGATGAAACTCGTTTTTTAAGTAAAAAAGGGGATTGAATAATTTATTTTAAGACTAAAAAATTTTTCCAAACTAGATTGTTACGTTTTAATTAAGAGCGTCATAAGTGACGTAAACCCTCATCCTTAAAAAATCAAGAAAATATTTTGTTTTTATTCAACATGAGAAATACTTTTTGTATTTGGCTAATGAGTATCATCGGAGGCTGCTACCCGACAGCCGGCATGGTAATAACGTAAACAAAAACAAACATCCCTCTCTCTACTCTTTTCCAAGCTCTACCAGCTCTAGAGCCCAGTACTGACCAACACCGATGCAGTTCCGGCGGAAGTGTCAGCGGCTAAGCCAGCGCCACCTATCGCGCGATCGGCCGAGCGGGGGTTATTTATGGGGGCCCCGATAACACCCCCCTTTTCTGACCTTATATATTAACCAGCGCCGCCACCACCGCCGCCGGGAGTCGCTTTAATGATTATACCACCATTGCTGCTGGAACCCATTCCACTGCTCCTAATGAAATTATTGTGCGCCGCTTTGTGTGGATGCTGTTAGAGTATTGTAGGCGGTTTAGGTGGTGTTTTATAGTGTATTATGTGATTATGGGAGACATGTTTATGTAGGATATAGAAACGGAAGTAGCGGAATATGCGAAATAATAATAACCGTGGAAATTTTACAGTTAAAAATTTGTGTTTTACATCAGGCATTATTACAGCACAACAATACAACAATAATAGAAATATTAAATAGTTGATTGATTTATGTCTCTTTTATTGACCATTTGACCTAATTTTTAACTAAATTTTAAGTTTTTTTTTATCAAGACCGTTTCTAAATTTCCCGTACTATGGTGAACGTGCTACTCAAAGTTCTTGACCTTTTAATAATAGCCAGAAGGTCTCTCCATGAGAATAGTTCAATTTGTCCCTTTTCTAATATTTCTTCCCAAATATATTGAGCTTGAGCGAGTCAAACTGTGATACCTTGCATACACCTATGTAGTGGTAGGAGTCTTCGTCGTCTGTTTCACATTTTTGGGTTGGGACACACTGAGTACTCCCTCACCCCCATAAGTTATATTATAAATAGCTGTTTAGACTCTTGTGAACGCTGAGCACTCCGACTGGTATTCGAAGCTCCTTCCGTTCAGTTGAATCCTCTTGGGCAGCCTGTTTTTGTTCAAGCCGACTAGGAATTATCTGGCCTGTCTGTAGCCGGTTGTTGTTTCCCAACACTTCTCTAGACCTTCTCAGACTATGTTGCCAGGGTGATGACATACTGCGTACGCAAAGGAGGATTTCCTGCTGTTTGGAAAACATTTTGGGTAAAACTACTAGAAGCTCAAAAAAATTCAAGCAAGCCAGTTACGTACAGGCCAATTATTTGTCTGTTGAACGTGACAAGCAAATTTTTAGAGCAGATTTTAAAGGCCAGAATATAAGAGGAAATAAAAGAACACAATCTGGTTCATGATCATGAGTTCCAGTTAGGGTTCAGAGCGAAAAAATCTACAAGATGCCCTAGGAAAGAATTTTGTGTCCTCATGACCCTGGAATATGAGCATGCGTTCAATACAGTACCCTGGAGAGGGATAGTAAAAGAACTAAAGAACATTGAGATCGCATCCAGAGTGCCACAGGGCTCGGTCCTAGAACCTACTCTGTGAAACCTCTACTACGACCAGGTCAGGACAGAAGAATGTAAAGATCATCTCCATCAATGTCTACAACCTGGCTGTTATGATAAAGGCGAGAACCAGGGCAATGCTGGAAGTGGACGTCTATCTATACGACTGTGATAGAAATAACAGAGAAACTGTAACTGAAGTGAATAAAAATTGCGATGGCAAAGACAGAAATTGTGATAATGAAGGATGAAAAATTGCGGCATGAAGGAACAGAAGCAACAGAATCTTCATGGAGCTGTCAAGAATCATGCCGCACGTTGGAGGACCAAAGAGCGAAACATACGGGTTTTTACCACGGCTATGCTCTCTGTCTTGCTGTATGGAGCCGAGATTTGAGATAAAACGATGAAGTATGAACACTACCACCAGATGCTGTAGAAAATAAATAGGAACCTAGCATTGAGAATTTCATCGGCCTATAGAACCGTACCAACACAAGCAGGGCTCGCGATAGTGGGGCTACCACCTATAAAGTTGCGAATAGAAGAGCGCCAGAAAGTACTCGAGCGATGATGAGAACGAAGGGCAGAGACAAAAAAAAAGATCATGGAGAAATGGCAAAAAGTATGGATGAAGTACAAGGGAAAAAGTAAAGTAGGTATCAAGGACGTCCGAAAATGGTTCAACAGAGATTAGAGAGAGGTAGATTAAAAATATAACACAGGTTATAACAGGTTATGGAGTGCTTGAGAAGGTAGCCAGTTCCGGTACCGCGGGATGGCGGACACCTCGAAACACACCATCTTTCAGTTTCCTTGGTGGGTAGAAGAACGAACGGAAGCCAGCATAAGACATAGCGGAAATCTCAGCACAATATATTTCGTAATTGCTGCTAATCTTAAAGCAAACCTGGATGGCCATTACATCCATGCTTAGTAAAGTCATGAAAAGTGAAGCAGTAGAAAAGCAAAGAAGCAAAAGATAATCACATTCTGACGCGATATATGAGAGGCGCAGGAGAGGTGGATTTAGTGGGAATTAAATTTGTTGAAACTCCCGCACTATGCTTAAAGGATTCCTCTTCCAGAAAAAAAATAGAAAAAAGACAGACGGAAAGAACAAACATCAAGGCTGATAACGACTAATTATCAGCGACGAACCCGCTATAGAAGACCGACTGTCTGTCTGAGCTAGCAGTCGGAACCCGAGCGGTGACTCCATTCGACTCAATCTCCGAGTGCTCATCGGAGCCCCTGTCTCTCCAACCTACCAGGCGAGCTGAGCCGATAAGAACAGTCCATGCCTAGACGGATGTGTTGAATCAAGAGACCATCTCGAGCGTCCAGTTCGAGAGGGATGGCATGAAACGTCCGTGAACGTCTCAGTAGGATGAAAAGAACATTTTCCGAATGCTAGTGTAAAAAATAGGTTTTTTTATTAGATGGTGGCAGGGACAGGAAAGGGGACAAAAAATCTAAATTTTGATATCCATTCATTGGCACATTTTAAAAAGAATTCCAATTCTTAACAGAATAAAAAATTAACAAACTATTATACATTTGTGCCAAAAATTCTGCGTTTTGTTGTTAGCTTATAACCAGTGGCGTCAGTAGAAAACAGGCAAAAAAAATTTCGCTAATTGTATACATCCGCGGCTCCTACGTTTCATCAATTTTTTCGGGACCGAGGAGCGAAATAGGGGTGCTGGGTGGGTAAGAAGCTAAAAACAGCCATTGCAAACTAATATCAAGGTCACCACTAAGGCCTCTTTGGCACTACGATCAAATTTCTATTTTTTTTTCACTTTCAGGGCAAGGAATATCTTTGAGATTAACAATAGCACAGTTTTTATTTTGAATTTTGCATTTATTTTGCATTTATATTCCAAAATACGCGGCATCGCTCATAATAGCCGTCCGACTACGTTTGCATGCCATGTATGTTGCGTATGTTACCAGACCGGCTCTGGTGTTGTTATTACGAGTTCCGCCGTCCACTCGACACTCTGACCTTGCATGTTTATTGTGATTTTCGCTGTTCTAAACAGGCCCGCACTCAGGAAGATCTTCTTTTGATGCCCTTTTGTTAGCTTATCTTTCATTTGCAAAGCAAATTAATACCTTCCTATTGTTACTATAGGTATGTCCTCCACCCCTATATAGGTGCCATAGTAGAACTGTAGGAGCCGCGGATGTATATACATAATGACCAAAATTTATATTATATTTACTTTATAGCACGTTTTGAAAGGACTTTAACTGAATTTTTTACAGCAAACATCTATATTATTAGCCTTTGACCTGGAAAATTTTCAGGAAGGCACACCGTATTTCTTTGGCTAAGACAATATGTTTCAGATGGACCAGGGAAAGATGGAAATCGGCAAAAAAGATCGTTGATGAGGCTAGGATGCTAATTTGCTAGCTGCTTCTGAAGCAGTAGCTGCATTTTGAGTCTGTTGACACATTTTCGAGAAAATCGACAAAAAGATTGATTTGAAAAAGTTGATTAGTGACGTCATTTTCGTTATAGTCTTATAGCCTTTTAATAAAATAAAATTTAATCAATACGTCAGAGTTTTAATTTAAGTATTTTTAATTGTAATTAAAGTCAAGATAATAATCAAAATGACGTCACAAATTAAACTTCCCAAGTTTCTCGAAAATGGCTAAATATAAAACTATAATTCTAATAACGATTACACCAGAATTTCGTCGATTTTTTTCACCGCTTAGTAAGGCAGTGACTTTTAACATTTATTCCATAAAATAGACCTCTCGAAACTTATGTTATGTAACGCTATTCACGGATTTGCAAAGTTTTTTTCACTCCTACATTCAATGATCTACATAAATCACATTCTAGAGGTGTCAGAACTCAAGTTTAAGCAAACAAAACATCCATAACATAATCTATAAGAATTTTCACATGCGTACTTCTCCTACAATAAACCATGACAATAGCCGGGACCAAACACGATTTGGCCATTCATAAAATATTTCTGGTTCATAAACTCTAGTAGGTGATTGTTGTCGGCGAAAGGAAGTGAGTTCTTATAGAACTAATCTTTTAATCTATTGAGAGAAGTCTAGTCGACGGTTGGCGAATATTGGAGTCCCGAAAGCCGAAAAAAGAAGAGGATTGTAGCCGTAGAAAATAAAAGCTTTGTTAGCTAGAGCTTTGAATAACATCCATACCACATTTTGATTTATTTTGTACTGGAACAAATAAACAAGACACTAATACCGCAAGATACAACAAAATGAAATTATTTTCCCATGAAATACCTACTTAAGTAATTTTTATTTATCCAACAAACTATGTAAGGCATTCTCGTTTGAAATGATGTTTTGTAGTAAAGTAAAATATGAAATCGTTCTCTCTGAAATGAAAACTAATGATTATGAATGTCTTATCTTAGTTCAGAAGCTTCAAAGTTCCTGGACGTTTGAATTGAATTTGTGTGATAGACTTACTTTGATGTCAAATTTTTCGGAATAATGATTTTATGGGTGTAGGATCATTCATATGGATATTGGTAAATGGTTCATTTTCCCACTTGTCGCCTTCAAAGTACTTTTTATTTTCAAAAAAACATTAATACCCAACCCTAATTGACTGGTTATTGACTGTATGATTAATATAACTTTGAAGCTAGAAATAGGTAAAGAATATGACAAAATAATCCATTCTTGAACCCAATTTTTGCCCTCTTGGTAAATCTGACTTTTAATGCAAATATAGGTAAATATTTAACCTTAATTCACTTATTTAATTACTCATATCTCGACTGGGTGGTGGGGTGGATATAACTTTGAAGTTAGAAATAGGCAAACAATATGGTCAAATGGTCATTTGTAAGTTTGTAGATAGAGTTGGAGAGTTCTATGACACAAAGATATATTTTTAGACAAATTTACCTATTATTTGTTACAACATTTACTTATAAGTTAGATTTTTCAAAGTAAAAAACGGACTAAAATCTTACTTCCTAAGTCCTTGAAAGTCGGAAGTAAAGTAAAATTAAAGTATGTTTGACAAAAATACTATAATAAATTTTGAGGTCACTATTATTATAAAGTAGCCTTAAACTATTATTGAAAACAACAGTAACCAAAACCAAGTTGAAACTTGACTTTCAATGGAGTGGCTTTATTTCTAAGTATTATGAAACTAACCCTCAGTATGCATATAAAGCAGTATCTACACGTCTACCTAATTCCCAAAATTCCAGGAAATACAGATGGTTTTTGTGTCAAAGATTCCGCACAGTGTGTTCAGAATTTACTGGTTAAATCCCCGGTTGATTTCACGATCCCAATTCCTAGATTGTGTACTGCTCGTTCCTGCAAATGCGATTATTGTTGTTGGAACGAGTTTCAATGGATGCTCTCCAGCTCCTAAGATTTCTATTCAATATACCATTGTGAGGATAGAAACAGATTGTTTAGCCTGTTATATGCTTGATGATTTCCTAAGATTTTCCATTCAACTTTGCTCATAATGGGATTTGAAATGCATGCATTGATTTTTTCAAGCATCTTTAAAAATAAATCATCCTATTATGAGAACAATTTATCATTATTCTATTATTGAGAAAACTCCCTAAATATGGTTTTTAAAGTTGAAGTTTGTAAAGAGTAATTTTCAAGATTTTAGACTTTCAAAACTAGAAAACAAGAAGAAAAATCGATTTTCAAAGTAATTTACAACTTTTAAACACTTTCTTAATGAATTTTCTCAGACAATCATAAAATGTTATAATATACAGGTGTCCTATTTACAATAGAAAAGAGGTCTTATTTTTTATCGTATTCGCAGCATTTTTTAAATTTTTTCCAGCCAATTTTCAATGAAACCCGTTACCACACGTAGGTATATGAAATAAAATCATTATTCCGTATATTATAGGTATGTGTATTATGGACAGCCTGTATAATTTTCAATAACTATCATCCCATGAATGCATAAAAAATATGAAGTGAACGGCAGTAGAACAATATAAGTCAACTACTTACTTATAAGAGTTCAGCTATAATTTTGCAAAGTCAATAAAAAAGTTTTGAAGTGATTTTTTCTCCGAGTATGATTGAAAGTCCAATTTAATATATTCAGGGCAGGTCGTAAAGAAAATAAAGCCGGGGCGAGTATAATTGCAAAGATTTTCGTTAATTTAAAACAAGCTGACAAGAGGAAAGCGAGCACGTGGAACTTATTCGACAAGTGCTAGGAAATTGGCTTTCGCTCGGAAGATTTATGATCTATTAGAGAGTGCAGACGTAAAAGAAATTAAGATGACAGAGGGAACTTCCGGAAAACTTGTCTCATTTTAATTCAATTCCAGCCACCGGCCCAAAGTTAATATCGACAGGATGGTCGTTATGCAAATGTTTTAAAATGCACCGCTGCATCCGAATGCTACAAAGATGCGGCTCGTTGGGGTTCAGTTCAACTAGTTCAGTTGAAATAATATTTGAACTGAGAAAATAAAATTTTCATACTTTCGTTAATATATGCAACCAACCTTGAAGAAGCTTCTGAAGTGGTTAATTGATCAAATCAAGAATTCCGAAGTAACTATACCTAGTCCTATTGACTACATTGTCTATTTTTTTAATATTATTAAATTTTCATATTACGCGAGAAAATTCAATATGAATGATTTTTCAGTTGCAATTTAAATAGAGTGGCTTCCAAACAAGTGAAAATAGCAATTTTCCCTTTTCCAAACAGCTCACCAAACGGCTAAAGATACAGGAAAATGGTCTACTTGTCCTATAATTTTTACTTTTCATGTGGTATCCTATTGTGAAGTTGAAATGTTCATATACGCGGCTATGAAAAAAAAAACAGACTTATTTTTTTATATTTCTATACCTACCTACCATTGACAGCATAGACAAAGTTTAAGATAGACACGCGTTTTCCTATATCTTGAGTCGTTTTCACGCTTTGAAAAGCAAAAATTGCGTTTTTCTCTTGGTTAGGTGTAATTTCCGGTGAAAATTAATCAATTTTAAGCCACGTACACTGTTGCATTTTTGCTGAAATTCCCTTTTAATTCAATGACATAACACAACGTAGGTAGTGCCATTTAATATTTTGTGGTGGCTCTATTATCAGTCCTACATAACAGTTTCTAAATAACGAGAGATACTAAGAAAATGCATAAGTTCGATTTCTGCATTGTTAACTTACGAAAATAATACAATTTATATTGAAAATATAAATTTTATTAATTTTGAGTAAGTATCTGGAAACTACCGCCGCTAAAATGTCTGTCGGTCGGTCTGTTGTTCTGTGACTTTTCTAGGAAACACTCTACAGCCGCCAGTTTTCATCTGGGAAAGATGAAATTTGGCTCGATCGAAGAGGCGCACGGTCCCGCGATGCCTATTGAAAATGAGCGGGATCCGTTACCGGGAAGTGTCTTTTTTTCGGGAATTTCGGGTTTTTTCGGGAATCGCCTAGGAAACACTCTAAGTGTCCGAAAGTTGCACCGATCGGGATGAAACTCGGTAGGCACGAAGCTCCGGACCCCTGAATACGACCTATTGAAAATGGGCCGGATCCGAGAATTTTAAGGCCCCCTTTCAGGGCCGTACTTTTTTTTGCAACGTCCCGACATAAGGACTCGTTTCTCGGTAACGGTACATTGCGGACGGATTCTGCTAGTACAGTTACTTGGGGTAAGAACGGACGTACAAACTTTGTAGAGATCGTTTTTCGAAAAAATAATTAGGCGAGCGGTAATCGGCCCTCAAAGAATGGAATATACTCATTTCGCATGATTTTTCGATTTTTTCGAATTTTTTAAAAAATTTATTCGACCGATCGGGAAAATAACAAAACGGTGAGATAGAGCCGTTTGTTGCCTACAAAAAAGATAATCTTGATTTTTACGTGAAAAATCGGCAAAAACGACTTATTCGAAAAAACAAAAAATCTGTCGTTTTTGCTAAAAATAACAAAGAAATTTTTTTTTCGAAAACGGTGCATCCTAGCGAAAAATCAAATCAAATCTTTTTTGAATAGTTTTTTAAATGCTAATTTACTATACGAAACAATTTCCCGAAAAATTCCCGATTTAAGAGCGGGAATCGTTTCTTTAAAACAACAACTGATCAAATGCTACTCTTTAACGCATGCTTTCGAATTTTTTTCGAAAAGTTGTTGACCGATCGAAAAAATAACAAAGCTCTATGATAGAGACGTCCTTTATCTACAAAAAAGATAGATATAGTTTTTTTTCTTAATCGTTGGAAAAACTGTAAAAATTCGGAAAAACTTCGGCAGGACATTGAGACTGTTCAGACGTGTTTCGAATATATCTCCCTCCATCGATGACATAGTTCAACTTATGTAAATTTTTTTTTCTTCAACACATAATTTGAAGTCTCGGCTTTATTTAATCTCGATTATGTATGTACTTTAAACTAAAAATAAAAAAGTTTTTCGCTGCTCGAAAATTTGCTTACACTCTTATTTTTATTAAAAACTCGATAAATTAATCCTTCTTTATTTTTTTTGTCTTATTCTTTATGCACGATTGGGAAAATTAGAAGGACAGTCGCAACGACAATTGATTCGCCAAAATGACTGTGAAAAATTATTCACATTGGTCCATTAATAAGGAAGATATGAATATTTTCAGAAATCAATAATAAGTTCCCGACAATGCCGGCGACGGCTCGTGTCTTCTTGACCCGTCGAAGCCGGCCTCGTTCGCTGATCGTCCCCGCTATTATTATCATTAGGTCCGGTAGGTATAGGTAACCGTAATAATAAATGCGCGGATACTGTTCGGGCAATGGCTTAATTTCTGTTTTTTCTTATGCATTTTGTAAATAATTGTTTTTACAATTAATTGCGACGTACTATTAGTCTTTCACTAATAATTTGGAGTGATTATTATTTTTAAAATTTGAAAAATGCGCACTGAAAAATACGAGAAAATTAGCAAAAATTCGGAAATTTTTTTCTTCGCAATTTCCGGGTACAGAGACTCGGGGATGACTTGCGCTTGGTAGTCGAATAATTCTTTTGTCACAATTTTCATTTTTTTTTTCTGAAGTTTCAAAAATGGCG
Organism: Malachius bipustulatus; assembly: GCA_910589415.1. NCBI lineage: Eukaryota > Metazoa > Arthropoda > Insecta > Coleoptera > Melyridae > Malachius > Malachius bipustulatus. The sequence continues at coordinate 13,758,723 of OU342636.1, forward strand.
ACGCTACAACGGATCGAAAATGGCCGAGTATTTTGACGAAATTTCAAACTTTACGTTCGCAAAAATTGACTTTCCGGTAAGAGTTCAAATGTCGTGCACTAATTTGCTTTAGTTGCAATTACCTTATATTAAACATAATATAACCGCCGACTTTGTTTGAACGATTTTAATAAAATGGCGTGCGATTTAGTCGGTTGGAAGCGAAAATTTTCAATGGTCATTCATGTTCTCAAAGGAAAAAGTGTTTTTCGCACATTTTTCGATGTAAATCTGTTCGCGGTGATCCAAATAAGATCTCGGAGGTACTCGCATGTGACTAAGAAAAGGGTCTCTCCGCTCACCCTCCACTCAAACTAACACGAAAGTAACTTTTACGTGTATCTAACTTCCACGCGAATTTTCGTAAGTTCACATATTGGTCCTTCAGGAGCAATATAGAAAAAATAGTAAAAAAAAGGAGGTGACAGGCGTTAACTTTGACAGGGAATCTAATGCTTTCAGGGCCGTACTGATATAGAAAAACTGCAATTAAAAAAACAAAAAAACAACTGATGACAAATTTCAACTTTGACTGGGATCTACTGACACTACGGGCCGAAGGCCCGCCATGGAGGGCCGAAGGCCCGACGCCGCCGGCAGGCCAAGATTTTCCTTACGAAATCGGTACGATTTTCGTAAGGAAAATCTTGTTATTCCTGGAAATATTGCTTTGTAATAATTCTGTGATATTCGTGATACCTTCGCTGGTCACTTTAGGAAAATAATAGTTATTTATGCAACAAGCGCATAAAGTGGTACTTTTTTTCACGACTGGGAAGTTTGACCGCATGAGCCGCAGGCGAATGCGGCAATCCCAAAAGTGAAAAAAGGCACTTTATGCATATGTTGCATACAAAATTTTATCTACGAGTGACTTAAATTAGAACTAAAAGTTATTATTATAAAATTAAAAAAAAACTCTCCAATGCATTCATATCTTTTGTAAGTGTTTCTTTGAAGCTATTAACGCTTTTTTCATCACGTCAGTTCATAAAGGTGACATATTGCTTAATATACACTTCTTTAGATTTTTGAGGTAGGTAGGTACCTACCTAACAGATTTTGTGCAGCCATATTTGATTGAATAATAATTTCTTCTAGTGCGGAAGATATTTCATTCATGATTAAATGTAGACATAAAATATATAAATTATATAGCCACATTTGATTGAAAAATAATTTCTTCTGGGGTAGCAGATATTTAATTCGTTGAATCATCTACAGTAGTATCCATTTTAGGTAACTAAAAGACGCAAAACACAAAATATTAATTGTACATAGATCTGGCGCTCTGCTAATAAACTGCGACGTTTCTCTAGTATAGGTGCATGATGTCAACAAGCATTAGGAGCGGTTGGCGTCGGGATAGTATGTAATTCAGCGTTCAGCGTCCGACCGACCGAGCCGCTCCTTCCGCTCCGCTCACTACTTCACTATACTGAAGTTTCAGAATATACTGAAGTTTCAGAATAGTAGGCACTAAGTTCTCGGAAGTGGTCGTGACGTATAAGCGCTCAGTTGGAGCATTCAGTGGCGGACGCAAAATATCAAAATAGGTTCAGACAATAATGAATTTATTGAGAAATATAATTGTAAACTTCCAAATAATATAGCATATAGTAAATAATATAGCATATAGCAAAAATAAAAATAGCAAAGAAAATAGGAAAAAAATAGTACCTTAGTCATCGTCAGAAGAAAAATCGTCGGATGATGGACAACTATCCCGATCACCGTTATCGTTCAAGTTGATAATTAATGGCTCAACCGAAGCATCAACTATTGTGTCTAGATCCCACATTCTGTCTTCTTCTTTTGTAGTATGTCGGATGCAGTTTCTCCATGTTTCAGCCGTCACATCTCCTATTGCAGTAGCTAGCAGGCGTTTCACTTCATCCATCTTGAAGGTCACGTTTTGTTTCGCCACTTGGTTTTTTATTTGAGCCCAAATAAGTTCTATAGGATTCAGTTCACAGTGGTAAGGAGGGAGGCGGTGTACAATGATGTTGCACTCGCGAGCCAATTCGTCGACAGCATATCTCTTAAAATGAGGTATTTGTGCCCTTGCGATGTTTAATAGTTGCACTTTTAACATGTTGTCATCAAATGGTATATTTCTTTGAGCCAGCCAGTTAATGATGTCACCTTTTCGCCATGCAGTTGTTGGCGATGGCTCCAATCGTCGACTATGGTAGGAAGCATTGTCCATTACCACGACCGAATTTGGCTCAAGGCTTGGTAAAATTTTTAAAAACCAGCTTTCGAATTTTTCCGCATCCATTTCCTCATGGTAGTCACTAGTTTTCTTCGATTCGAAAAGTAGCAATCCGTTTTCCAAAAAACCCGAATCACTACCTATGTGAGTTATTATGAGCCTCCGCCCCTTGCCCGCTGGCGCTTTTAGTCCTGTGGAAAAACCTTCAAAAAAAGCTTGTCGACGGCTTGTTATTTCCAAATCTTGCCAAATTTTCGAAACAGTATGACCTTGATTCAGCCAAGTTTCGTCTAAGAAATATATTTTCTTCCCTTCACGACGATACTCTCGAATTTTTTGTAAATAATTTCTCCGCCACAAAATTATTTCTTCTCTTTCTATAAGAAGACTTTTTCTCTGCCTTTTCATATGCCTTATGTTCATTTGTCTTAATGTCCGCAATAAGACACGTCGCGATATTTTCGGCATTGCGTCATCCGAATTGATTTCGGCAGCGATTGCTTTTAATGTTGGAATTTCATTTCGGAAAAAGAACGAATGAAATTTTCTCCGAACGGCGTATTTTATGTCATCATCAATGTCAATGCGTTTTCTCCCCCTTGTTTCAATATTTTCAGCTACCTTTTCTGTTCCGCCTTTGGACTCTTTGAAAGTTTTCAAGATTCGGTGTACACTCCTAGTTGACACTTTGGTTAAATCACTACACAAAGCAACTACATCGTTTACCAACATACTTTGATTCCTTTCACGGAGTCCACAATACACGTTGTATATAATAGTTTTTTCTCCTGTAGATAAATTCGTACGACGACGTTTACTTTGGCTGCTCTCGCCTTCTATATTGCTCACAACTTTAAATTTAAACAGTATTTCACTTCGGCACTCAAAGAAGCTTGCTTCTTTCCCGTTTACACCACAGTGAGAACTGAGAAATAAGATTCAGACAGGAAATCTGATGAGCGACCCTTAAAGCAACCAAGCTATCCCCACTAATTATGCACTTTATTGTCGACCGGGTATGGGTTTTTCCGGGATGGTAATTCCGTAAATTTCTTATAGTTAAACTTTTTCTGTATCCTGGAACTCAGTTCATTCCCAAAACAGGAATCATTATTGTATTATTATTTTACCAAATAATTAACTAATAACTAATTATTAACAAATTAGTAAGATATTGATTTTTTCTAGCTTGTATTTCTTAATTACTTCACAGATTGTCTATGAACAATATGAAATATTCAAAATTTTGTTGTTCCCGAGAGTCGAGAATCTTCTTCCCCCGGTAATATTAATTTTTCTTTTCTGACAACCAGAAAACAGAAAGAGAAAAATATACAAGTCCCGATCGACATCCAATAACAGCCCAAAACAAACAACTTTTCTTTTTGTTCAGGTTATTCCACTGCCGCGAATTCTTTTTCATTCATTTTCATGCGTTTTTTAATTTTTGTGATGCTTCAATAATTCAGCAAATATAAACATAAAAATAAAATATTAAGGATTTAAAGGAGCGATAAATGTTATATTGCGCCCCTCACGAAAATAGCATGAACGATACGCCACTGAATACGGAGCTGCCTTGGACGGACTGGCAGCATGCTCGATATATATCCATCTTACTTTACCTTACAAGTTGGATCTGCTTATCCTTTGTACTTGTTGACACTGCTGTAATGTTGCCATATATTATATTTTAAGGGACCGAACCTCATTGAAATTCTACATCTTTTGCTATTAAATATCGATGTTGTGAAATTATTATAGCAGAAAAATTACTCAACAAATAAAACACAGTATTTTTTATCCTACAACCATTTACCTGCATGTGAATGATAAAAATACAAAATGATAAAACACCAAGAATTAAAAGCTGGCAACAATGTGTTTACTTTAAGTCCGTAATATTTCTAAGAACTTAGTGCCTACTATTCTGAAACTTCAGTATAGAACTTGCACTCGGGGAGCGTGCAATAACCTGTCAGATTTAGCGTTAAATAATGAACCGCTACGGCACTTTATTTCACCCAAATTACTTTATTTCACTCTTCACGATAATCATACATTTTATGAACTAAGAAACGTCTAAAAAAGTGCATTTTATGAATCACTCGTAGATAAATACTAATAAATTACTGCCGTATAAAACAACAACCGGAAAATACGTAACTGGCAGTGGAATCGGAACCGCTAATATGTAAACGCAACAATCGGGAACAGACTGTTCCACAATCGGAATAGTTCCAATATAACAATTCCGTTCTTTTTGTCACACCACTAACCAGCTTCTATAACCAAGAGGAAATGCGATTACATTAGATCTACCTTCAACAAAATCCATACTTCAATTATTTACGTTGTGATAAACTATTTGCCTGTAACTTTGCAAATATAAAAAGAAAAGAAAATTCGCTTAATTGGAATAAGCTGACTTCGTTATTACTACTCCAACTAAAGAAGACGATTTTTGTCCCGAATTTTATCAATGAAAGCAGGAATGGCTTACTGAGCATTGTATTACTCCATAACGCGAAGTTGCATCTGCCCTCGGGTCTTAGCGCTGACTGAATTAATGGTTTCTCCAAAGTAATTACGCAAACTTTTAATACAAACTGCATCGGAACTGAGAGGAGCAAAAAGGAGAACTGCCGAAGTGCGACTTAGAATTCAAACTTAACTCCGTTCGACCGGAGATAAAAAGGTCAATCTCAAACAAACTGCCTCTCATCCATAGGCGTGCGCGGTATGGGCACTTATTTTTGACAAAATATCTTTAGCTACTTTTATCCGACTATACAAGTTACTATACTCACATACTATACTAATTATTAACTAAGAGTAGGTTAATAATTATTGTTTATCCACTAAGTTACCAACGTTCAAAAAATAATTCCTCTACAGTTTTCTTTTAAATTAGCACATAATAATTAATGTAACGATACGTACAATGTTTGTGAGAATCAAATACAGGGGTCTCTTAGTTAGAACGCGGGAATTTTAAAACAATTCAGAAAATGTCACATATGTTACCGTCACATATGTTACCGTCACGTAAGTTACAAAGTTGGAAGTAACTTATATGATCGGTGGTAACTTATGTGACTGAATGACTATTTAGACTTACACCCTGATAAAATCCTTCGCATTTAGGAATTTAGAATGTCGCTCTATTGGCTGCCTGAAAACAAAACGACAGCGGAAAAAAGTTTGGAGTTTATATTATTTTATTGACTGCTGATTTTTTGAAATTTGTTACATCCGGTTGTCACATAAGTTACTGAGGTGTCATCTACGTTACCAAGATTTTTTTTTGTCAAAATGGTGCAATTATTGTATTATCAAAATACACTGTTTTAGTTGTGTTAGGAAATGAAGATAAGTAACTTTTGTTATAATCTCTAAAATGTACATCTTGCTTAAAATTTCAATCTGTATTTATTTGAAAATATTTTACTTCAACCCTGTTCAAAGCAAAAACTAAGTTAAGCGGCTAAGCAAATCACCTGCTGGCCCATACTCTTATCTTAATCAAATCTCCACCCCTGGCCTGCGTACCCATAACCCTTCCCGATCCGGGGGTGGCGAGACAAAGGAGAGGCGTCATTAGTAATCTAAGCCGACCTGATCGAGCTGGGAGGAGGCGGGGGTAATTAGCGAGTGGCTCCTTCACCGGCTGCATTGTCTCAGGGATCGAGCTCGGCACAATGGGGTGATTTATAACCCCCATCCCAGGACTGTCTCTCACTCACTGGTACTGGCGGTATCATAACCTAAACCTCGCGCCGATTTGTCGCCCCCGTTAATATAACCCCTGCAGCTCTAATAGTCGATGAGGTGTTAGTAGTGAGGTGGAATGCTTAGGTATATACAGGGCCATTTAAATTCAAAAGCCAGTATATAATACTGCAATTTTGAAAATGAATATCAGCAAGTAGTGTTGATCTAATGCAAATCATTTTCACGGATGTTTTGTTTTCATTTTATCAAGTCCTGTTAATCAAAACATGCCTCAATTATGGAATAATAACGAAGATAATGTAGTGTATCGTGGTCAGAGGTACCAAATCTGTTGTGATGTTCTGATGTTGTGAAATCCTGCGTTACGGGACCAAAATTCTGTATAGTGGCCACTGAATTAAAAATTCCCCAAATCGAAAGGCAAACTGATTTGTTTCAAAAGAAGGACGCCTTTGACGTTTGAAATGTCAACTGGTCTGTCGTGAATGTCTCTGTAGAATTCCCGCCCTGAATTCTTGATTTGAATTTAAGGTTATCCCGCCCTGAAGTCTTAGAGGTTATTTTAACTGTGTGAAAATTTCCCGCGCTGAAATCTCTATAGCTTCAAATGTTTGAAACAAAATGGCCGATGTGATTCTAACCTCTTTGCAACCCCTGTGCAACCCCTGATAGTGATCGTCTAGTCTTTTACTGTGTGGACCTTCTATGTTGTGTTCGTTGTAACCTTACCTTGTTCGTTCGTAGCTAAACGCTCATAAAATACTTTGAGCTAGTCATTTATTGAGAAATAGAAGATATTACTAAAACACAGAATTCCCCTCTATAAAATTGAAGAAATCGTTTTAGAAAAGGAACAAAACACCTTGTGCCAACACCAAGTTCTCTCTCGTTTGCAGCGACGTTAAAACAAATAAATAGATTGGTTTCATGTAAATAAATATTTTAAAATTCAAAAAATATGAAATACAAAATGAGATCTAGCATATTATAATAATAGACGCGTTATCGAACTGTAAAAAGGACAGTAACAATTTATAAATAAATAAAATCCATCAATACCATAGTGCGTAAATAAATTATCAAATCAATTATGAAATACTAAAGAAAGAAATACGTTTGAAACAACCTCGGGCTTACGAACGTACTTCATCGTTCAAACATTATGAGATTACATGAAAACAAATATTTTTTACAGTTGATATAATTTTGTCATTAGCCCATACACACACATAAAATTATATAAATAAACAGTGGAGAAAAATAACACGCCCTGTTGCCGACCTAGTTCTCTCTAGCGCTAGAGACGTTAAAATGGGAAAGGTAACATAGGCTACAGACACTATAAATGGAACCAATTGAACCATCACCGATAAGATGAACAAAATCTTAGTTCATTCGTTTACAGTTACAAACAAATTACCCTAGCGTTAACTCATCATTATAATTCGTTTATTTCAGGCACGCCCAGGTGCCTGTTCATGAATGAAATAAAATGAAGCATTTGTGGATTGACGAAACATTTGAATACAATCAAAAAATGTGTTTTTTTGCAAATAAAAACATAGCGAGCATAAAAGGCGGTAAATAGATTGTTTGTAGAGAAATGTGCTTTGATCGTTAAAATAATAATAATATTAAATATTCATATTCTTGCTGGTTCATTATTTAAAATAAAATAAATACTAATTATCGTTCAGAATAATTTACGTCATGATTAAAGTTTTGCCAAATGAATAATAAGTTAGTCACATGGGTACCTAATCAATTATAAATAAAACAAATAACATAAAATATTGAATCTAGCGTACTAAAAACCCTATCAAACAGTTCCAGCACGTGTGTTGAAAACCTACATGTAGGACCCCCTTTAATCCTATTATCTTAAAAATGTGGAAATTCAAATTAGTACATATTGATTAGAATAAAATATAAGCAATTGCAATCTCATTTAGTTTACGCACAAAACAATAATTAGTTGAATCTCAATTAGCATATCCACTTTGAATAATTAATTTAATATAACATACAGCTCATCGATTATTTATTGGCGGAGAATTCTTGAAAATTGATAAGCTATAAAATTTTTATCGGTATACTCGTGATTCAAAAAAGTCCTATCTAAATGTATAGAGAACAGAAATAATTTAACACTTTTGCATGGATCTCCCTGAACATTCGATTTTTTGTTCGCTCTTATCTTTGTGATTGTCTCGATAATGAGTGTTTATCATTTAAAACGTTCATCCAATTGCACCTGCCATAGGCGGCGTGCTTGATATTGAATACTCGATTGAATATTATCAGGTGAAAATTAACAAGATTTTGTCCATAGTGAGAGTTATAAGCATCATTTTTTGCACGCCACTGCCTGAATCAATATTTTTGCTATCTGTCCAGATTAATTCAGAGAATTCTCCGCCAATAAATAACCGATGAACTGTAGGCACGTGTCCCACACTTTTCTTTTTCTAAATAAACAACATTGTAACAAATTGAATGCAAGCAAATAATCAAACGGTAGGATATGATCTCTTGTGATATGATAAGGACAATAATTTATAATAATTAGCGTTACTTGCATGCGTTTTTTTTTTTACTTCGGATTGTATAAATAATAAAATCAACCCCTATCTAACACAGCTGCTGATGTACGTTCGGTCCACCTTTTACCATAGCAATGATCTATAGGCTAAACAAGTAACTATTGTGGCGCCACCAAGTAGGCAAATTTGACACTTTCATGCGGCAAGTCCTGCGTGCCCGCTGTTCATTTTAATGTATTTGTTATTGCAAACATGAGGTCGTTCCGAGTATACAAAAATCGGGAAGTGTTTGTTGTACACGAGTACCTTAAATGCTTGAGATTACATACCTATTTATTACTCCTGAATCTTTTTTTAGATAGTAAATTAAAGTTAAAAATTTTAGTTAATAATTTAAGGCATATAAGTAATACTAATAAAACAATAACTACTGCTATAATTTTTTCGAGCTGTATTTCAGACGAAGGGTAACATTTTCTTGCTTTACAGCTGCAAAATATGTTTAAAACTCTTCGACTTATTATACATAAGCTCAATAAAAACCCCGAAACATGAGATGAAATATGAACTTATTATGCGTTGATAAGTAAGGTGATATTTTTTTAATGGACAATTAATATATCACCTGAACAATGGGACAATAATAGGTTTTTTCATTTTTATGAGTGCTATGTGCACAAGTCTCTCTAAATGAGCGCTGTTCCTTGAAGAAAAGTTCCATGTAAACGTATTCTCTAACACCGCTCATGTGAAAACTCATCATGAGATTTCGCCCATTTCTCAACGATTTAAAACGAAAGCAGTCGAGACTGGGTGCTTGGAAATGACTTTTAATAATTATTGTAGTCATAATAAATTTAAAAATCTATAAGTTCACTGCCAAATAATAATTTTAAAAGGGTTTCATTATCCAAACGAGCTGTCAAAAATTGCAAAGCAAGGTTATACTGCCGCACGAAAGTGCGAAAAAAATCCACGAGGAGGCGCGCGCGCCGCAAACATCCGATACTTACTTAGCCTATACTGCCGCACGAAAGTGCGAAAAAAATCCACGAGGAGGCGCGCGCGCCGCAAACATCCGATACTTACTTAGCCTATATCGAAAAGTGTGTGTTCTACACTCTCGGGTTCATGACAGTGACAGAATTGACGTTTCTATCTTTGAAAGCTTGACGGACGAAAAATAAAAACAGGGTACATTTCTAAAGAGTTTCGACTTTATGATGATCTATCAAGAAAATTAAAAATTTTAGCACTAATTTACGTAATAGGTCTATAATTATTTGATTAATTCTCAAACTACTCTGAAAGAGAATATCAAAAAAAAAATCTTAAAAAAGAGAGAGTTCCTTGTAACTAACGTTTACGAGAAGAGGGTTGTAAAGAACCCTTTTCAGGGTCACACGAAGTACTTCTTCTAAAAATAAATCCTTTAACGACCAAACATTTCAGCAACTATTGAGTATGATAAATCGTGTATTAGAATTATTATTATTAAATAAATTGTAGCTCTGCAGCGCAATTCAAAGCTTCCGAAGTATTCAGCTTCATCATTATGGCATGATGAAATAAAATACATGGATTAATATCATTGCGAATTTTGTGTACATATTTCAAATTGGTACTTCAAAAGCTCGCTCTACAAGAGAACGTACCCAACAGAATGAACTAGAGTTATAAATAAATTAATCCTCGTTGTTATGAATATTTGCGTACTGCTAATAGAGCGGAAATAGAAAGGGCGCAATATGTGTGTCTACATTTCCATCAATCAATCGCAAAAATACAAAGTGGTATTTTAAAATCAACTACGTCATATAACAATGACCTATGATTTTATAGCGGTTTCTTACCTATATTTTCTAGGGATCTTTAATAATTCTCAGAGACAGTGACCAATCGCATGCAGTGGTCACATATTAGGGCATATGGACATCATTGACACCATGGTGATGAAATCTAGAAAAAATTTCACTGCATACTTCTTGAAAAGCTAACGAAGACCAATCACAGCAAGTATATCACACCTACAGTTCCTATCAAAGTTTTTGTAGAGGTAGGTTTAAAATGAGACAGTACACATAAAAATCATGATAACGGTCATGGTATAGGCTTTATTAGGAATATTATTTTATGCCATTAGTACTTATATATGGTCTTGGGTATATGGCTGTCGCGGCTGGCTTAAATTAAACTCAAATCTGGAAGACCAATTATTGTAAAGGTTTGCTTTGACGACTCCGCAGCAACCGTTCCAGGTCGTTACCTCTTTATTGTCACTTTTTCAGGTCACCCATTAAATAAGAGAGTATACTTAATCTTTAGCGTCATTCACCAATATAATGCGCTGTAGGTGAAATGCTATTAGGGCATGCTTAATTTTTACTACCGTAGTGTAACCCATTTAAGATGGAATGATTTGCTTTTTGATTGTTTTTGGTGTGCATAGATTTGATTTAAGACGCATGAGTTTTGCTGTATAGCATTCGATTGATGAGGGTAACAAATTGACAGAAAGTTGTAACTGCGCATGTTCACCATTTTTGATCCAAGAACACCACCAAGCTAGTTGGAGTGTATGGAGTTTATGTACAACGTATACAAAGCACATTATTGCCACGAGGCTTTAGTTGTTGCACGAGCTGGAACTTGTAAGCTGGAAACCAAAATCTTTCAGGAAAATCTTCCCGAAGGGAGATGAACAGCTACAGTTGCTGCGCGCGATGGTCAATAGACTCAACCGGATCATCCTCAATACTACGCTCTGCAGCAGCAACAAACTTTCTCAGTGCGCATTGTACGACGTCTGTATAGAGATGAACTTTATCGATTAGTCTATGTGTGGTACAAAAACGACCAAACAAAATTAAAAATTACGACAGTTTCCAATTATCACAGTCTGTCAGATGGTTCAGATAGTTATACTTTCACTACTATATCAATCAGTACTATATCTACTATCTCTCGATAAGGACAAAAGTCCCTAGCAATTTGTAAGCAGGTTCAACAATAAAGATCAATCTGTCAGTTTAATGACGAACAAAACAAACTACAGAGTGATTTAAATGTTTTCGCGATGCTTTTTGATCTGCCATAGTTTACCGACTCCTCTGTTGTTTTAAAATTTTCAGTATATCATTTAATTTATTTAATTCCGAGGCCACCACTCTACCATATTTGCAGACACTTAGGTGTCTAAAGAAAACACGTTCAAATTCCACCAAGTCTACTTCAATTACTCAACTATAAAAGTTTTTACCCAAACGACACTGACTTAAGCCACATCTTTTGATTTTAATAAAGCAACCAAACTTATTTAAACAAAAAACAAAGGTTTTTGACCATTGAAACGGCATAGACAATATTATGAAAACCTCACTTTTTTAACAGGACGCGTTTGCTAACCGGACAATCGAACCAGGAGCCAGAGATGAACTGGCAGAGTAACGGAGGAGCGTGAACCCCTGTGGGAGAAACATTGCTTAGGGGATTTAGAGGAACTTAAATTGGTCGCATATCTACTGAACATTTTATTTATATGATTTGAGGCTAACAATACTCGCAGGAAAATTACAGTTCTTTTCAAATAACCTATAAACGAATAGCAGTTACAGTAAGTAACCGTGACTAAGTTTCGCTATTCATAAAAACTCGAATAGACTAGTCTACTATAAGTTTAGTGGTCAATATTTCGTATACTCGGTGTATTAACATTAAGTTCCGACATCACCCTCAATTTCCATCGTCAACTGAAGAAGTCTTAACTAATTGAACACCCGATGTTAAAGAGCAGTAATTAAATAAATATAACGGGTATCATTACTGATTTCAGCAATGTAAAAGCACCACTGCAGATTATTAAGTTTCAATAGGTATTCAAAATTTTTAGTAAGTTTCATGTAAATCTGCTAACTTTAACTTTGTCAATTTGCGCAAACTATTGCGATTATCTTTTGCGCTTATTAGATCTCGGTTAAGATTTTATTAGCATTTTCCAAGTGATTTTGCAACATTCTATATTCTATACAGGGTAGTTTTCGAATATTATGAGAAAAGTTCGACGTCATTATTTCCTACTGCATCTCATATCGCAATGCTCATAGCATAACTTCCACGACAAGAGTTGTCTTAATTTTGTGGGCCATTTTATACTGAAATATGAGAGTAGCACGGAAAATATAGTAAAAACAAATTCTTATAAATTGACCGAGATATTCCGAGGTAAATTTGAGAACTCAACTTTTTAGTATTGACAATTTTAAAGAATTTGTTTGCTTGAACTAGTTCTTACCATCAACGGTAGATGTCGCTACGTCCTGCAAGTCATGGATTCAAAATTCACTGATTTGTACAAGACGGACGAACTCCTTAGGATTCAGCAGCTAACGCAACACGCTGAAGAGGTCTAATGAGACCGAAACAGCAGCCCGTGGTTTCTTCGGACCTGCGTGGCTTTGTTTTGTTGATTGTCATAATGGAGTTAATTGAATGAGTAAAGCCCAATATTCTTTTTCTTTTGTTTTTAAACAATTATTGTTCCAATAATTTCTCTCTTTCTTAAAATGATTTGTGCAAGATTCCTCCAAAGATCGATCAGGTTAATTTTTCCCGACATAATTCATCATATTGTCACGAAGAGGGCTGTTTACATAAGTTCCGTGTCATGAAATGTTTTACGACAATGATGCTGCTTTAGTAGAGTTTAATATTAGAGCGAGATTTAATCACTGATAGTAATAGCGGACCAAGATTGAGGCTGCATGGTTACAAATTCCCCCCAGGAACACTAAACAAGATTCGACTGCATGTAATTTTGTTAGTACGGAATAGCTTTTCAGTCTAGAGCACGCTAGACTAATAGAGATTTAACATTTTCAAAATAAAAGACCCAAGCGGTATTAAAATGAAGAATATGCAGAATCTGTTTAATGTAGACATCACGTCATGCTTTATGTTCTTCATTGCCGTTATTAAGGCTGCCCTGCTCTCTCGATAATTCTAATTTGCCCGGAGCGCTTTCACGCGCATAGTTCAATTTCCAATTTATTTTCCGCTATTTGCCCAAATTCAATATGAGTCTACTGAACGTCCCGGACCGTACGCTTCGATGAAAGTGAGACCTCAACAAACGTCATCATTTCTATTGGCTAAATTAACGACCATGAAATACGGAAGGTGCTTTTTAAATATAAAATAATCAAGACCGTCTTTCACAAAAAATATCTAGAAACACAATAGTAACGAGATTTGAAAAATACGTTTTATGCGGAAAAAAATACATACGAGCTGCTTGCAGCGAGTGTGTAATTCCGTAAGTGTGAAATTGTCTTTCATATTTTATCTACTCCCAATAGGATATAGGCATAAATGTTTTTTTTTTTGTTTGTTTCACTTTCCCTCATTTAATATTTGATAATAATAAAAATGATTTAATAGCTAGCTCCTACCTAACCTAATAACCTTAAACATTCAAATAGAAAAAATAAAAAATTATTATAAAACATCAGGAAGTACTTTCGTACTTAAGCATTTTCGTCTTTTCCAAGATTTTTGTTGCTTCATCCCAGTGATATTCTGGCCAGGTTTGATGTCGTCTCCCCCTCTTAAACATATCCAACGCATCTTTCCTACGGACATGCATCAACTCTCCCTTCCACCATGTACTCACCACAACCTTTTCCAGTGGCATGGTGACTTCCATGAAAAATTATATGGAAATGAAACAATGGGGCATAAAATCCCCCACAAACAAACCGGCTTGTTGGTACCGCTACGTAGATGACACCTTCGTCATTGGCAGCATGGGAAAGAGGCCCTGAAGTCTTCACCATATTAACAGTATTCACCCCCTCGTTCAATTCACAATCGAAACAGGAAAAGAGGAAAAACTACCATTTATGTATGCCCTCATTAAGAGGAATGGAAATGGCATCTTGGGGTACATAGTCTACCGAAAACCAACACACACAGATCGGTATTTACACAAGAACTCCATCCATCATCGAGGTCAAAATTAATTTAAACCCTGGTACATCGTGCATCCCGTCTTGGTTATACCCAACACCTCCAAGAAGAGCTCGTCCACCTAGATCATGCTTTGCAGGTGAATGGCTACACCGATAAAGAAATCAGGAGAGAGTTGCAACCCAGAACCCAACATGCTATGATACCATGAATTTTTACAGTCCTCTTATGGCGGTGTTACACCGGAACTTCCAAACGTAGTCTCAACATCCGCGTAATCGAACACAAGAGAAACTGTCGCCTGGGCCAGACAGACAAGTCAGCTGTCGCGGAGCACGCAGGATCACCACTCCATATGCTTTGAAAAGACGAAAATCCTGTCAATTACTTCACACTACTACTTACAGCCGTCTACAATGGGAAGCAACTGAAATTTTAGATCATCCAAATAAGTAGGAATTCAACAGGCAGTAAGTAGGAATGAAGCTGCGAAGGATTTGGTATCCCGCGTTACGTCAGACCCAAATGAGTCAGCGTCTGACTCAGGTGAGATCAGGCCAGGTAAGGTCTGATCCCCCCACCCCTTCAAATTCAGGATCCCAGTTCCAAGATCTCCAAAATCGAAGACTTCAGTTATGCCATATGATTGAGACCCTTGATCAAATGAGACCCAAACACCAACCACATGAGCGGACATACGCATCCAGTAGCCTTTATCAAGCAGACTTTATTATTATTAGGTATAAATGAATTTTTATAATAGCTCATAATATTATTTCAGTTAGCGAGGCACTGGTCCTTGAATTTGTCCCTTCTGTAGCTGGAAGGCAAAAGGTGTCACCTCACCGATGCAGGTTTCAGGTTGCGGGCTAATTGCAGCAGCGGCCGATGGGGTCGCCATGGAGACTAGGGATGACTCCCAAAACCCCCAAACTCTCTAACTATCAAAAATCGAAGTGCATTCTCATTAGGATGTAATCACCGGCGTGCCGCACCGTGCCTCATTACACGGGAAATAGCTTCATAAATCTAGTGTGCCGCGTACGCTCACCCCTCTCGTCCTTCGAATCCTCACCAAGCGGGGGCGTCTAGCCAGAGCAAGACAGGGTTGTCACATCTCAACAAATTGTAATTCTCTTTCAAAGCAGAAAGAGGTCTTCCTCCTATGCTCTCTTAACAATCTCTTACTCCTATGCTTTTAGATCAAAGTGATTTGCCATAAGTGTACCATAAATTACTTTTCCGATATTGTTCGGAGAAAAACTGCATTTATCTATTCTATGATTCATGAGTTCCGCAACGAAAATGAATCTAACTCTGACTGAAAATTTTGGATTGCTATTATCCTTTGGTTCGGACTGTGTCTGTTACTGTCTACATTAATTGAGGAATCTTTTCAAAAATCTGCTCTTGCTGCATAATTTTTGTTAAAAAAGTTTGGGTGTATATTAAGATCGTTACAACATTTAGGTTAGAATCATAAGATTAACCAATTTCCTTCAATCTGTAGAAAATAAATACAGTATGGCAACAAGGCATTATCCTCTCACATTGCTCCGGTCTGCTAGGCTCCTGGCCGAAGCTTGAGAGGATCCTTCCATGCTCTGGCGGCGTAACGAGTAATCCGAGGATGAAATATACAGTTGGAAAGTTCAATTTAGGGACAATTATGTCTCTGGAAATGGATGATACTTGCCGCCTCTTCCTAGAAACTATTAGGAACAACCGCACTGCTTAGCGCTGCCATCTAGAAATTCAAATAAACGATTCGAGTTGTTTGTCCGAGAACACAGCTGTGTAAACGCAGCGTGTAATTGATGTGTTCACGTCGAAACAAGTACTCTGATTTATATCCAATGACATGTATTGTTTAAGTAAAAAATGTTATTAAAATAGGATTGGGTTTCAGGATTCGCAAGTTTCGTCATTTTCAGTCAGCTCTGTAATAATATTGAACACTTTGTAGAATAAGTTTAGGTATAGGTCAACTTTGAAGCTTTGGAGAGTTGAATTAAAGAAAGCAAATTAATGCGCTCTAGAAAGACATGTTGTTTATTAGCATTGATTGCAATTATTGATTTTGGACTTGAGAACTGCTCTTTATTTTGACAGATTCCAAACACCCATTCGTCTACTAACGAAAACAGTTAAACACTTTTTTTCAGTTTTAATAAACCTTAAATTCTGCATCAGAGTTTATTGACACTCATTTGACTTTACAGTGATATAACGTCTTAACCAAGGATGGAATTTTCAATACACTCTCAATCAATCGTCTACTATCAAATTACTGCGAATAAAGATGACAACATCAAGCTGTAATTACTTAGCTTAAGACAGATTTCATATTTGTCTGTATAACTATATATTAATTAAGACAGGTAAGAACGTACCCGCACTAAGAAGCAATCCCTTTAGCCGATTAATTCGCAATCAATGCGTTTTCCCTCTTAGATCACGACCTCCGACTTATCTCTTGCCTTTGACCTAAATGACTCCTCAGTTTAATCCCATTTCCAAACATCAGCGATTTGACGTCTAAGGGTGCAGCGAAGTGATTAGAACTCCTCGGCCAACAATGGCTGAACGCATTGGCTGCAATAATATCGCAAACAAGCTCCCAAACACTGGAGCAGAACTAATATTAGTCGATCTCCATTAATCTTCCCTCCTTCATATACCTTGTTGTCGGCGGCACTTCTCTGATCAAGCCAAACACAATAAGCCAGTTACCGGCGCGAGGGGCGCTAGTATTGCAGACAGCATACAAAACCTGGGGTCGAGACAGCTATGGTGCCAAGTTAGGAACACCTTATAAAAATATGATTTAATAAAACTCGAATATCTAAAGACTAGGCGAGGTGACTTCAGCTTCCATATTTTAAGTCAGCTTGGTCAAATTATTAATATTTATAACAACATTTAAAAAATGATAGTAAGTTTTTGAAATGGTGATCATTTGGCAACTATGCTCATCATTACGATTCCGTCTTATAAAGGGATAGTGCAACATGACATTCCAGCACAGTTAGGCTGAGAGTATACGCGGGGCCGGTGATTCCTTGAGCCCACGTCACGGGAAGGCCGGCTCTTTGCGGCGACAATGGGGATGCCCTAATCCGACAGATGGAGCCTCTGTAATTGATTGGAGGATTATGCAAATCGCCCAAGTTATGAAGTTATGGACACGGTAAACGGTATCGTTTATATTTGGATGCCATTCAGGGAAGCTGCCGTTCTTTTCTGACTGTTTGCTTTTTAAACAGAGGAAATGAGTTTTCACCTACACCCTTGTATGAAAGTTGTCAATAACAAAACAACTTGCATAACCTGAAAGTGAGCCTTTGGAAACACCTTTTTGTAATGGGAATCAAAACAGTGTTGTAATTTTTTTTATTACAACACGACGGTCTAAATTACAGGATCAAGACTCGAGAGTAACGGCTTGAACAATTAAGTAGGTATACTCGATATGTCAAATAATGCAAAAGTTAATCTCATGAGGGAACATGTGTAAACTTCGCAAATGTTTCTGTGGAGATCGTTTCGATTGCACGGTATAGTAATTTCGTCGAACACTCTGTATAATGCTGCCGGTTACTGATCGCGACGTACGGCGGTACTACTATCTTTCGGCTACATTTGCTTCGGTTCTCGGTTGCCGGTCCGGTCTGGTAGGGACAAGACTTGGACAAGACTCATCTTCTCCAAAAAGGTTAACGTTTTGGAGCTAGATATGGTGATGGCGGGACACTCTCTTACTCCATCGGCATATCTTTACTTGGAGTGAGTCTTGGAGCGAACATGTCTTGGCATGATCATGTTTCAGGTCTGGCGAAGAGTGCTTCTCAAAAACTTGGAACACTCTTCCGCACGAAGAAATTTTATACACCACAACAGCTTTTCCTCTTATACAAGGCTCAAATCCGACCATCCTTGGAGTACTGCTCACATGTTTGGAGCTCAGCTTCTACACATACGCTAAGACTACTCATCTCTTTCCAGAAAAGAGCCATCCACTTGATTGGGGACCCAGATTTGACAAAAAATTTAGACACTCTCGAATATCGAAGAAGAGTAGCTGACCTGAGTCTGTTTTACAGATATTTTTATGGAAAGTGTTCAAAAGATGTGGCCTGCTTGATCTCACCTAGAACAATCAGGTTCAGCTCGTTACACCTGGTACCACCCTATTTCAGACTTCTTTTATGTATAGAACCGCATCACTTTGGAATAGTATTCCAAAGGGCGTGTTTCCCGAAGTATACAACCTGCAGCGATCCAAGGCCAACGTGAATCGACATCTACGCTCATGCACCGCTCCCAGAGGATCATAAGGATTTTCCTGCAGAGCATGTTCATTTAAAAAAAAATGAAAAGTAAAAATGATAAAGATAATGAATTTATTGAATTTTGTCACTAATTTTATTTTGTACCGGAGAAAATTTAGTATGATCGACATAGAAACTTAAAAATAAATATGATAATAAGGATGATGTAACGAGACTTTTAAATCCGAATTGGTATCGAATCTCTTGGAACCATCCGCGTCGCAATCAATTTTACTCTTCATATTTCAGTTTTCCATGTTTCTCAACACAACGGCAATCAGTGTATCCATTAAACGAGCAGTAAGTGTTGTCGAACCCTCCCGTAAAGTTCGATCTTGTGTTCAAACTCACATTGAATTTCGAATGAGGATAATTTAAAATTAATTGAGGTTTCAAGTCGTATAATATATGCAGTTCTTGATGGCTTTCGGAGGTAAGTGTATTGATTTTATGTCCTTAGCCAGACACAAACATATTGTCTTCTGTCTTCTACGTTGAGGAGAGAAAATAATGCATAGACTGGCGTATAGAGGATTTTACATGGAAGCGCATTAATATTATAGAAGTTATACAACTTTTAGCAAAATGTGCATGCTGAGATTATATTGATTTTAACATATACGATACAGAGTGATCCCGAAATGGCAAACCCGGGCAGCACCACAGCATCCATTGCGGATTCAAGATTCTAAGTTAATTTACTTTTTCACCAGTATGGCCCCCTTTTAAGAAGATATGACCACTTGTGTGGAAAAAAGTCACAACGCTGCAGTGGATACCCTTCTTCATGCAGAAAAATAGTGGGTAAGGTCTATAACATCCAGTAAAATGTTACCATTGAAACATATGAAATAGCAAGTCCAACAGAGCTTAAAACAATTATATTTGCTTGGATACATATTCGATAATATCATTCAAACTCTATTTAATTGCATTGTTGAGCTCGAATTCGAACAGCGATGCCTCATTAAAAATTGTTGAACGCTTAGAATGACTGTAATTCCGTTCCTGATAATAATAAAAAAATAAAAACAAACACTATCCTAATAGTTATGTCAAATCATGTGCTTTGTCAGTGGAGATTTTTTAAAGTTGACTGCCAAAAGGACACCCTATATCTCGGTAACGAAGCTAAAGAAAACATTTTTGTTTTAAATTTACTTTCTTAACATCCTCTACAACATCTTGTATACTGTGACCGACATTTCGGGATCAGCCTGTATAAGAAATAGCTGAAATTAATATTTAATTTAGAAAGATCTAACTTCGTTCTAGTGAGTTAGCTCAGTAAGTTGCTCATTGCAGTTTAATACATATATTTTCCCCATTAAATTTAATGACGTTACGAAATAAAATAAACTGTGTCTTAGATATATATAAAACAAACAAATTAGACTGCTATTTACATAAATATAGCGGCAATAAACTTTTTAAAGTCAAAAACTTAACTTTTAATTTAAGAGTTTCATTATTGCATCGTCTGAGTATCAGGAACCCTTCAATAATTGAACATCCATCTCCCATGCTCCTCTACCTAACTAACTCTCGTTTTTACATTGGCAGCTCCCGATTTCCGTAGCGGAAATGGAGGGAAATCGTGGAAAGCAAACTTGGTAAAATGCAGGCGCAACTTCTTAACTAAGTTCGAAGTGGTTTATATTAACTGTTTGACTAATGTATGTGTAGACGACTTTCCCAGAGTATTATTCAACTAGGTTAGTTCTGTAAGATGATGTAACAGGACGTGATTCCATTCCATTATATGAACATCTAACAATTAAAACAAAACTGTTTTATAATATTGTCACTATACTGTTACACATCCCTAATTTGATAACGAGAACGTTACTTTTCGAAGGTCAATGTCAGAGTGCATTTAAAAGTTGACCCAAAAATGTCAGATACATTTTTTATTTTGCTGCTCTTTCGAAAGGGTCTTCGATGGAGACCTTAATAACCCCCCATTTGCGCATGTCCAAATTGCCCCATCCGCCACCGTCTTTCATTCTGTTTTTTCTTAACCGCTCATATTTCCCGTTCCGATCATCCCATAGTAATCGTTCTTGGGTTGTTGGACCCTTCAGGATTTTTACTCTTCGATTATAATTACTATAATTACTCAATGCAACTGGTAAAAAGTTATTAGCATCCAAAGTTAAAAGTTTTTGCCAATACTTCGTGCTTCCGGCTTCTGCCCGCGTAGCGTTTTTCCAGTGCATCTGAGACCCTCATGGACATTGTTTACTATTTTAAACAAGACTCAATTTCCAGTATTTAGCAAAAAAATCATCCTGGTTGGTTGGTTCCTCGCCCGCCAATCCACGCTCTAAGTTGCGCTGTTTATTACCGTGCTACTTTGAAGCCTCTAATACTCGCTCGTCGTTGTTAATTTGCGCGTTCGCGGTTCGCGCTGCATTTCTCGCTTTTTTAACCACTATAACGTAAATTAATTAAGATCGATGGCATATTTGTTAAATTTATGGCATTTTTCTTCAATTTAAAGGTATTCAGGTATATTTTAAAGGTGTATTTTTGCAAAAGTTTTCCATTGTTACCAAATCCTTTACACCATATTGAGTCAATTTTTGGAAGTATGTACGTTCATGGGAAAACTGACGTTCAAAAATGATAAAGCAAGGCGTTATGCATCCCGATAATCATCCCGATAATCTCATCATGCAAGATATCTCAAATTAAATGGGCTTTGTATGCCTCACTGTCGCACCTAGTATATACAGGGTGGGCCACGGTATACGAAACGGAAGATTATGGCCGTGTCTCTGGATTTTAGGATCTTTTTATTTTTGGAGTGGATAAAGACCCGGCAGAGGTACGTTTTAAAATTATATTCATAATGTACAGAGTGTCCCAAAAGCATGAAACATATCAAAGTTATGTTTTTTTTAAATGGAATGCTCCTATGTTATTGCATTTTTAGATTGTCTGAAAAGAGTAAATAAGATTGGCTTTTACAGTTGGTGCTTAAATTCAGAAGTTTTTGAGTTATAAACAAGTGAAAATCGTCATTTTTCAAGTTCATGGCCCTGTACAACGAAAACGGCTGAAGATAGAGAAAAACGGCTTACATGTCCCTATTTTATTATTCTATTATTTACTAGTAGCTTTAATGTATTTCGCAGGGACCGTAATTTTCAGGCTTTGGGGTTGTCCAGGGGGGGTGGAGTTTTGATGGCTGTTAAATCTAACCTTCATTGCGCTCAAATTGAAGTGCCTGATCTCAATGCGCCTAATGTTGATATTTTGTGCTTGAGGCTGGAGATTTCTTTTAGTCAAACTTTGCTTGTTGTTTTACTCTATATTCCCCCTGGATCGCCCGCGGAGACTTATGAATCGGTCCTGGAGTCAATTGGCAGGCGTTTTGTTGTTGAGAACTGCCCAATTTTACTTTTGGGTGACTTTAACTCTCCGCAGTTCTTCACGAACCGGCCAGATAGACTTAATACCTTGTTAAATAATTTTATGCAACTTAATGGCCTGCGTCAATATAACTCTGTGTCGAACCACTTTAATGTAATCTTAGATTTAGTTTTTAGTAACGTTATTTGTGAGATAGAGCGATCTTCTTGTCCATTGGTTCCCGAGGATAGACATCACCCTGCTCTTGAGCTCGCTTGCGGTTTGACGTGTGTACGGCTCGTCAACTTTAAAATGGATAGGAACCCTACCCAGTTTAATTTTAGAAAAGCTAACTTTCCTCTGCTTTATGATCTGCTTGCTTCGATCGATTGGAGTTTTCTGACTGATGCGATAGATGTTAACGATACTTGCTCTAGGTTTTATAACGCTCTTTACGATGTTTTTGATGTGGCGGTTCCAAAATATCGCGTCTCTTCTGCCGGTGGACGTAGTTATCCTGTTTGGTTTGATCGTAATATCATTCGGCACATCAGATTTAAGTCGTCCTACTATAGAAAATGGAAACGAACAAATTCGGACTACTGTCGGATGAAATTCTGCGAACTCCGGTCTGTTTGTAAGAGACTGTGTCGTCTGGCTTATCGGCGTTACTTGCATGACATTCAGAACGACATCTTTAGTGATCCACGTAGGTTTTGGGCTTACGTTCGTGAAAAAAGACGTATCACAAGAATTCCTGGCCGCATGAATTATAACGGGGTTGAATTAACAGACCCACGAAAGATTGTTGATGCATTTGCCGATTACTTCGACAGTGTTTTCTCTGTGGCTAATTCTGGTCGGTCTAGTCGTCAAACTGGTAATAGTTACACTGGCCAGACGGTATCGGTGAACCATATCACCGAGGATGAGATCTACATTGCCCTGAAGAAGTCTAAAAATTCTTTTACGTGTGGTGTCGACCAAATTCCTGGTTTCCTACTGAAGGACTGTGCAGGTGTGCTGGTAACTCCTTTGTCGGTTTTGTTTAGCCGCATTATTGAAACATCTGTTTTTCCGGATTTCTGGAAGATGTCCTGCATTTCCCCAATTTTAAAAAGTGGTGACAATTCTCTAGTCACGAATTACAGACCTATTTCATTGCTGTGTAATTTCAGCAAAGTTTTCGAGTCCATTTTATTTGATCGTATTTACTCATCTGTCAAATGCTATCTGGCGGCGGAACAGAATGATTTTATGGAGAGGCGTTCTGTAACATCTAATTTAGTTTCTTTCACTCAGTACACGTCGGATGTTATCGATCGTGGTGGCCAGGTGGATTCTGTTTACACAGACTTCCAGAAGGCTTTCGATAGGATAGACCACCCCATACTGTTGCAAAAGCTAGACTTGTTTGGCTTCTCGGAGCCTCTGCTAGCTCTTATAAGGTCCTACCTCTTGAATAGAACACAGAAAGTTAAGTATGGAGGTTACACTTCTAGAACATTCATTCCTACTTCAGGGGTGCCTCAGGGTTCAAACTTGGGTCCCCTGCTCTTTCTTATGTTCATTAACGATATAGTTGATGTCTTCACTTGTGAGAAACTTATCTACGCAGATGACCTAAAGTTTTTCAGCTCTGTCTGCTCGCAGTTGGACTGTGAGAGATTACAGCTTAATCTTGACCGCTTGGCTCTGTGGTGCAGAGAAAACAACCTCTCTTTGAGCGTGTCCAAATGTAGCGTCATGACTTACTCCAAAAAACACCGTAATATTGATTTTGCTTACTCGATAGACGGCATCTTACTCTCCAGACCGCACTCTGTTCGGGACCTGGGTGTTGTATTTGACCGACAGCTGTGCTTCACGGAACACATTTCTCAGGTTGTGTCCGCTGCCTTCAAACTTTGCGGCTTTATTTTCAGAAATGGTAGAGAGCTGTCGGACACACAGACATTGGTGACTTTGTTCACGACGCTTATAAGATGTAAACTGGAATACGCGTGTATTGTGTGGTCTCCGTTTCATAAAGTTCACATTGATCTTCTTGAGTCTGTTCAGAGGAAGTTTCTAAAGTATGTCTCTTTTAGGATTGATGGTGTCTATCCTCCTAGGGGTTTTTCCCAGGAAGCTCTGCTGTCAAGATTCGGCTTGAGTTCTTTGGAGGATAGGAGAGCGGAACTTAGTATTAAATTCCTCTACAAGCTGGTTCATAACCAGATCGATTGTTCTTTTTTGCTGTCAATGCTGTCTTTCATTGTTCCGCGCTGTAATTCTAGACAGACGTACATATTTTATAACCCGCGCAGTAACACAAATGTATTGACGAGTCACCTTTAGTGGTTATGTGTGCTATTGCTAACAGAATATCAGGCCGCTGCGACATTAACTACGATTCAATGGGACGCGTAGGATCAATTAACGCTATCGAGCTGACGTCGCGGCCGTCTTGTATTTTGTATTTTCTTTCTCCTGTATTTTCTCTGACATCTTGTTTTTGTACTTATAGGTTTATGATTTTATACGTAAAATATTAGATAGGTATTATCGCATGTTTTTGTTTATTTTTTTCGTATGTATATATTAAATTGTTTCCTGTAATTGGGTGCCTTTATGCATCTGTTGGAAATAAATAGTTATTATTATTATTTTAACTTTTCATGTACTATCCAATGATGTAGATGAAATGTTTATACAGGGTGATAAAAAATTTGAAAAATTCTGAGATTTCTCCACGCGTCGCCAAATAAAAAAATCAAAGAAAGCACAAATCTTTCTATACCATAGGATAGTACATAAAAAGTTAAAATAGGGACATGTAAGCCGTTTTTCTCTATCTTTAGCCGTTTTCGTTGTACAGGGCCTTGAACTTGAAAAATGACGATTTTCACTTGTTTATAACTCAAAAACTTCTGAATTTAAGCACCAACTGTAAAAGCCAATCTTATTTTCTTTTTTCAGACAATCTAAAAATGCAATAACATAAGAGCATTCCATTTAAAAAAAACATAACTTTGATATGTTTTATGCTTTTGGGACACCCTGTACATTATGAATATAATTTTAAAACGTACCTCTGCCGGGTCTCTATCCACTCCAAAAATAAAAAGATCCTAAAATCCAGAGACACGGCCATAATCTTCCGTTTCGTATACCGTGGCCCACCCTGTATTCAAAAAAAAAGTTCTACTACACTGTAATGGGTAGAGTATATTTTTTATTGTTTCGTTTAGGTAGTTTGTTTTTAATAATTATCTTTGTATTATATTCAAAAATATGAATTGTGCCAGTGAGTAAAGTACCTTAAATTTTTGACAATTTCAAAAATTGTTACCTACCTACTTGGAAAAGCCAACTCAATTTTAAAACAACATTCAAATATGTAGTTATACAATCTGTTGGTCAATTAAAAAACAAAAAGCAGGAAAAAACGAGGAAGAAACTAAAACGTGTCGATTTGTTTGTCAAAACTTTATTTTTGATAAATTGCATTTTTAAATGTTGACTTCTTTAAATCAACTTTTTCAAAACAATTTTTGATGTTGTCGAAAATTAAGGTACTTTGCTCTTTGAAAACAATAAGAAAAGCGTATACTTGATTCGATTGCATTTTTAAATTTTACCTATATTTTCGTATACTGAGTCTGGGTATCTAATCAATTTTCCGACAATAAAATTTTTATTTTTCTAATTCTTTGTGAACATTATTGAGTTAAATAATCAATTTACTGCCAGAATTTTCTATTTTTTTGTATGATATCTATCCGATCTATATAATTATTATAGATACACATAACGAAGGTTATGAGTAAGCCAATACTATTAAAATTAAAAAAATAATGAATACCTATTGTCATATATGACACTCAAAATAATAATAATTATAATACTATTTCATATTAATAACTTTATGAAAACAGTAAGTTAGTAATTAGAAACATTTTTTTAATCGCCTTATAATGATCACAGAGAGTAAAGGTAGGTAACTATATAAAGACAATAGTAGTTGCTTCCAGGATAGTCAAGAAAAAGCAGGAAAGAAAGGAGCTATTCAATAATAATTATTATTACAATAATGAAGTTTTTTGTATTAGTATTCTTTACCTTATTAATCTCATTGACTATCGGTAAGTAGATACTATGATATATCTTATATTTGATTTGGACATTAGATTAAACGTGGAAATATAAAAGTGCAGATCGAAGTGATTTTTTAAAATTATCTATACTTGTTTTGATTGCATTTCAAAATAATTGTACTACAATTTCGTTTACTACGAGTCTGGGTCTCTACTCAATTTTCCGACAATTAAATTTTTATTCTTCTAGGCTCTTCTATTCTTCTAAACACAAACTTATGTCCTAAGTCGAAAATCACACGACAAATAAGCAAAATTATCATACCGTCTTTTTGATGGTTAAAAAATTTGTTTAAACAATTTATTTTACGATTTTCTCTAATCCGAATAACGAGAGTGCTATTTCAGCATAAAGACATTCGCGAAATTTACTTTATGTCAAATATCTAGGAGCCCATTGAATTAAAAAAAAGTTGTTTCGAATTGAGTTCATATAACTGCACTACTTGCCCCATTTAACCGTTCCCCTAACTGCTAGTTTACAAGATGTACAAATCATTTACAACTGTATATTTTACAAGAATTTTCCAACAAAAAGTTTTTGTCCTTCTAGGTCTAAGTGAACTTTATGACAGTTCTGGCATCATACAAAGCTTGAGAAGAACAAAGAGAGCTGTTGGTCATCGTGGCGGTACAGTGCCTGCGTAGCTGACTAGGCTAGCTGACTAACTTGAACATGTTTTTCAGAAACGTTATTGAAACGTATATCTCTAATTTATTGTTAATCATATATTATTTCTGAATTAATGATGTTTATTAGCAATCATTTGAATAATTGTAATTAACGTTTATAACTTAATAAATATTATCTTGCTGCCTTGAAGACTAATTGTATTGATCTTCGTGTTATTTTAAGTCTTTATTAGATAACATTATTATCGGAAACGAAAATAAAAATAAACTTTTTTTAGCATTCACCTAGACATGCAGGTATGACATCGATTTTGAAACTATTGGAACGAATATTAAAATTCATTCCGGATGACGGAAACCTGATAACAAGAACACTATGTTAACTTGAGTGCAGAACTAAACCAAAAAGCTTTCATTCCTCGACAATTTTTCTAAGCTCATAAACAACTTCTTGACCTTCTAAAGCTCCATCATTTAGATACCATATAAGTCTGGAAGAAAATATATTGATGATAAGTTGAACTGCTAAGCTAATTAATGCTGGGCCAAAAGATTAAAAATCACTTTGGTGACAGTCGGCAGAATATTACAGAGCTCTGCTGTTATTTCTTTAGCAATCTTAATAAAGTAGTCACGTGTTCTAGAGAATTTAAATCATTTCTTACATCTTTTTTTTTAAGAGGGAACATCGGTCTTAACTTTGTAGATAAGACATAGTCATTCCACTCTGATAATTGGGCTTCGAGATCGAGCTTATACAGCCACAGACACATTTTATTTATATAAATAGTTAAATAGACGAACACAAACAATCATGTCGAGAATTGGATTTGAACAGAGGCGTTGGCAATCTTAAAATTTTCAGAGTTACAGCCAAGAAAAATTGATTTTTTCATCCTTATGACCGAGTTATCTGCATCTAACTCGAGAATCTTCTTATTAAAACCAAGCAAGGGGAAACAGACAAATGAATTTATTCTCCCACAAGTTTCAGTTATAGTCAAAAGGAGTAAGGATAATAGATTATTCCTGAATGCATTCAGGAGTTCCGATACAACTTCGACGTTCTTTCGGTGAGGAAAAGCAGAATTAGTCAAACTGTTTCAAAAATCCGAATGGTTGAAAAAAATCGCAGAAACTTTCACAAACCCAAACGTTCATCCCGATTCTATCGATCCACCTGGTCAATAATGTACCGATCATGGCCCTTTACGGAGGAGGATCTGACAAAAAATCATTGAAGGAATTCAGATACCTACTTGGTGCTTTGCGAAAACAGTAGCAACAAGTACGTTTAATATCGCTAGACTCGTTACCTCCAACAGAGTCTGCTGCCCGTCAGCGCTCTTTTAGAACGCACCATCAAATTCAACAATGGTATAGCAACATCAAGTGTATAGTGGCCTCAAGATTGTGGTTGGACAAAAACAAAATTGGATCTACTGCCAAGTGCTTTTACCCGCTAAATATTAACCTGCTCCACAAGAACTTCTAAAAACGATATAAGCTATGTAAATGTACGAAAGGCTTTTTATATTATTTGGCATTTTTGTTGCGACTTTGTCAAAATGGGGGCTGTTACGGGAGGCAAAGGAGGGTGAAAAATAGGCATAAAATGAACAGGTTTAAATTTTTTTTCCCGAATTGGGCTACTAGCGTAAGTCAGTAAATAAACTCTGAAGTTGCCGACTTTTGAAGTCAAAACAGTTTATCATTAATCCCTTCAGGATAAATATAGAAGTCACAGGATCGGATTAGAAGAAGCTACCGAGGCGGCTAATCATGTTGCAGTGGGTAATTAAAAGGGGGTCGTCTCAAAGGGTGACATGAAGGGTTGGCATGGCACGCGTGATGTTATCCGAGATGCGGTGTCTTGTGACAGGTAAATACTTCAAAGGGCTGGTCGCGTTGCGTTACAATGTAGTCCAGTAGTGAACAAGAGTGATGCCACTTAGTAAATCAACAGCACTTATCTAGGTCTCATCATGCAAGATATCTCAAATTAAATGGGCTTTGTATGCCTCACTGTCGCATAAAGTTTACTTTCAAGTTCTACTACACTATGATGGGTGTATGTATTTATTGTTTCGTTTAATTTGTTTTTAATAATTTTCTTTGTATCATATTGAAAAATATGAATTGTGCCACTGAGTAAAGTACCTTAATATTTTTGACAATATCAAAAATTGTTACTTGGAAAAGTAAACCCAATATTAAAACAACATTCAAATATGCAGTTACAGTCTGTTGAGTCATTTTAAACGCAGAAAAAAAATCTATGTCTTACTTTCAGCGATAAGTAATTGAAAGTTTTCAATAGAACATCTCGTGGAAATCCCTGATGTGGAATGATGAAAACATCACTGAACGACAGTAGTTTTAGGAATTTCCGCTGTACATTTTCCAGCAAGTTTATCTGACCACTACGCAGCGGATACCAGCTTTGACCTCACAAACGCTTCATACAGCGCCTTCAGACATCTAACATTGTCAAGTGATCTGGTATGACCGCACAGAAATCCCAAAGCCTTAAATGCCGAAGATGTTGTCGAATTTACATGATATGTAAAAGAGAGTTGAGAACTCCCAAATCTCTAATGGTATCAGACCTTCTCAGCTGTGTATCGGTAATCATATAAGGATAGATTGTGGGATCTCTGAGTCGCGAATAAGTTACTACTGTACCTACATTTATCGATGTTGAGTGATAAACGATTTTCATTACACCATGGAACTAGGCTGTTCAAGTCAGACTGCAAGGCTTCTATATCCTGTTCACAATCAATGGCTCTAAATATTTTGAAATCGTCGGCAAACAGCATTTTTTCACTGACAATACAATCTGGTAGATCATTTATGAACAGTAGAAAAAGCAATGGACCCAGGTTCGATATCTGTGGAACACCCGAAGTCGCAGAATAATAGGGAGATTAAAAGCCATTATAAATACATAAAGAAAAACAAAAATTGTCCAGTTTTTTCAGAATTATACCATGATCTATTCAATCGAAGGCTTTGGAAAAATCCGTATATACAGGGTGTCCCTGAATTGGTGTTACAAACTTAAAGGGGGGATAGTAAGTCCAAAAAAATTCAAATTTTTTTTTTAAACATACCCTTTAAAATGCACCGTTTTTGAGATACAGGGTGTTTAAGTTGAAAAAATTAATTCGTTTTTTACGGATAACTTGGGAACCGCTTGTCGCACGGATACCAGCTTTTGTAAAAAAGTAATAATTTCTAATGCCAAATGATTCGCTTTGCATAAAGCTGTGGCGGAGATTTTGGGATTGACAAGGTTTTTTCGCCCCTATTTTCTACGCCACTGGGAAGATAGCTGCTTTGGAAACATTTTATAAAATTTTGGAGTTTTTTACGCAAAAAATTATTCTTTGTAATTTTTTGTGAGACTAACCATTTTTGAAAAAAATGGCATTTTATGATCAAAAAATGAAACTCAAAGACACAAAATTTTAATGAATTGGAAAACCATTGACACCATAACGAAAGATAAATTTAATTTTAATGATTGTTATTAACAAGATTCGATTTAACAAAACTCTAAGTAATAACAATTTCAAAATTTTTAACATTGTTTAGTGGTTAGTTTGTTGTCAAAAGATGTTCGAAGTGTCCACCTTGTGCATTGATGCAAGCGCGCAGTCTTTTTATAAAAGTTGTTCTAGTTTTTTGAAAAACTTGAGGAGAGTTTCGAATTGTCCCAAATGATTCCGTTATGCGCTGCCGAAGTTGTTCTTCAGAGTTTATGGAATTAGCATAAACCATATTTTTGATATGTCCCCACAAAAAAAAAAAAATCGGCGGCATTTAAATCGGGTGACCGCGGCGCCCAAAATATTTGAGCATCTAAGCAGGAATCTCTGCCAATCCATCTACCAGGAAATTGCTGATGTAGAAAGTGCCTGACTGCAAGACTGAAGTGGGCTGGTGCACCGTCATGCTGGTACCACATTTGTCGCCGAAGTTGCAAATTAACAACCTCCAAAAGTTCGGGCAGGTCATTTTGAAGAAAGTTCAAATATTCATCACCTCCTAATCTTCGAGGTAAAAAAAATGGCCCAAGCAAATAATTCCTCACAATCCCTGCCCAGACGTTTACCGAAAATTTTTCTTGGAATTTGGTTTGAATAATGGCATGGGAAATTGTTAACACTTAGAGTTTTGTTGAATTGAATCTTGTTAATAACAATCATTAAAATTCAATTTATCTTTCGTTATAGTGTCAATGGTTTTCCAATTCATTAAAATTTTGTGTCTTTGAGTTTAATTTTTTGATCATAAAATGCCCTTTTTTTCAAGAATGGCTAGTTTCACAAAAAATTACAAAGAATAATTTTTTGCGTAAAAAACTCCAAAATTTTATAAAATGTTTCCAAAGCAGCTGTCTTCCCAGTGGCGTAGAAAATAGGGGCGAAAAAACCTTGTCAACCCTAAAATCTCCGCCACTGCTTTATGCAAAGCCAATCATTTGGCATTAGAAATTATTACTTTTTTAAGGTTCCCATTTGTGACTTGCGTGGTCAAGTGGTTCTCCGCTGGCCCACGAAGCCATAGATCGTGGGTTCGAAACTCACCTCGGCCCGCTTTACTTTTCAGATTCCTTTTCGAATGTCTGTGAAAAGTAAAACAAGCGATCGAACGTTTAAAAGGCAAATATAATTTAAAGTGTGTGTGGCTAAAGAGTTCGTGCTCAAAGCCAATTTACCAGAGTGGAGCGACTATGTCTTACCTACACAGTTAAGACCGATGCTCCCTCTTTTAAAAAAAAAAAAAAAAAAAAGGTTCCCATTTGTACAAAAGCTGGTATCCGTGCGACAAGCGGTTCTCAAGTTATCCGCAAAAAACGAATTAATTTTTTCAACTTAAACACCCTGTATCTCAAAAACGGTGCATTTTAAAGGGATGTAAAAAAAAAATTTGAATTTTTTTGGACTTACTATCCCCCCTTTAAGTTTGTAACACCAATTCAGGGACACCCTGTATAACGTCCAATTGACCCCTACTGTCCAACTCATTGAAGGCATACTGGGTAAATTGTCCTAAGTTAGTAACTGTTGATCTGTTTTTAACAAAGCCATGTTGACTTAGGGAAATGTAATTATGAACATGGAGAAACATTATATTTTACAATATGGCTTTAAAAATTTTGGAGAAGCCTGACAGAATACAAATCGGCCTATAATTAGTGATTTAATTATTGTTGCCGCTCTTAAAGACGGAACACATACTCTAGTGATCCTCCAACATTTGGGAAATTAGCTCTGTGAGAAGCACTGAGTAACGGCTCAGCAAGGACAGTCCCACAATCACGATCAAGGAAGCCAGGAATCTGATCTCCACCACTCGTCATGGTTGGTTTGATTCTACGCCTCAAAGAAGTCACTCTTCGTAAAGGAGTGTATATTCAATGTGGTCATGGTAATACCCATGACCAAACCATCCCCTGGTTAGAAGCTCCTGGACTCCAGATATGCGGACCTGAAGAAATTTGCGAATGCCGTGACAATCTGCGGTGGGTTCTCAATCATTTCACCGGTAATTCGCATTTTGCTTGGAATTCTAGTCTTATTTTTTCTAGCGTTAACAAATGAGAACTATTTTTCATTTGTATTTCAAATAATTCAAATTTTGTTTCATAAAATGTTGTTAGTTATTACTAATTAATATTGTAATTCACATTTTTATGACTTAATAAATAATCCGCAGTAGCAAAAACACAAGTATGATTCACTTTTATTTGAGTTAAATAATTAATTTACTGCCAGAGTTTATTTTTCTATACATATTATGATATCTATCCAATTTATACAGGGTGTTGATTTTCAAAGCGGGCCATAGGGGATTAGCATTGCGAAAGTGGTTTTTGAGGATTCCTGCTCGCCGTTTAGACTGACAGAAATGGTTATAGTATCAAAATGAAGCTAAAATTATTGCGCATAACGCTTGACATCAGAAATTAATTCAATTTCACGTTGTTTTCTAAACTTCTTCAGTAAAAATTCAAGTAATTGTTAATGTTTAATCACAAGATAGCATGCCTTGCCTAAATAATAATGACGTTTCTACGTTTTGACAATCCAATAATAAAACATTGGTCTATTAAAAAAATTCACGGCAAATAAATCGCGAACCCTCCTGTAACTGGCTACACTGCAGTAGGTTTTCACCATAAAAAGACTCTTTCTTGGTTTGTATAACCCATTTTTAAATAGAACCAGACTTTATTATTACCTACTGACTTATAAAGTTCTATTATTGGATTGTCGAAACGTAGAAACGTCATTATTGTTTAGGCAAGGCATGCTATTTTGTGATTAAACAATAACAATTACTTGAATTTTTACTGAAGAATTTTAGAAAACAACGTGAAATTAATTTAATTTCTGATGTCAAGCGTTATGCGCAATAATTTTAGCTTCATTTTGATACCAAAACCATTTCTGTCAGTTTAAACGGCGAGCAGGAATCCTCAAAAACCACTTTCGCAATGCTAATCCCCTATGGCCCGCTTTGAAAATCAACACCCTGTATAATTATAGGTTTACATAACGAAGGTTATGGGTACTTAAGCCAATACTATTAAAATAATAATATTCATAATAATATTTCGTATTGCTATATTTATGAAACAAGTAAGTTAGTAATTAAAAACTTTTTTCTAATAACCTTATAATGATCACAGAGAGTATATTAGGTAGGTAACTCACTATATAAAGACAATAGTAGTTTCATCCAGGATAGTCAAGAAAAAGCA
Organism: Malachius bipustulatus; assembly: GCA_910589415.1. Taxonomy (NCBI): domain Eukaryota; kingdom Metazoa; phylum Arthropoda; class Insecta; order Coleoptera; family Melyridae; genus Malachius; species Malachius bipustulatus. The sequence goes on from OU342636.1 coordinate 13,792,454, forward strand.
AAGAAGAAAGGAGCTATTCAATAACAATAATTATTATAAAAATGAAGTTTGTTGTATTAGTATTCTTTACTTTATTAATGTCATTGACTAACGGTAAGTAGAGACTATGAGCTATCTTTTATTTGATTTGGACGTCAGATTAAACGTGGAAATAAAAGTGTAAAAATAAAAATTAACAGTGCAGATCGATCTGATTTTTTTTAATTACCTATTACATACAGGTGTCCCAATATTCCATGGACATGGGGCAACCACAGATTACTGAGGTAAAAAAAGTCGCTCGGACCAAACTTATCTCTATACCAAAGTGCTTCGTTTGTCCGTTAGAGGGCTTCAAAGTCTTTTGAAAATTTTAGTTTTTTTGAAATAGCTCAAAGTCGGCTGATTCCAATTCGATGAAATTTGGTAGATAAATTTCTTATTAAAAGTACTAATTTCTGATGTACATGATAATTTGACGGAAACCCGGGAAGGGGTGAAACTACCCCTACCCTCCATTAAAATCGATCGTAATTGTTGATAGGGTAGCAGGAACGCTGTTCATGTTTTTTTGTTTAAAAGATACATCGTTTTAGCCTATTTTTGGTCTCCTACAAAAATCTGTATCTCTCCGAGGTGCTATGTGATAAAATGAATTAGTCGATGATAACTAAATTTTTATTTCATTCATTTACTTTGAAATTAAATTTTCAATTGTCAGGTGATTATTTGACCTAATCTCATAAAAGATGTTTAGTATGGTTCGGGGTTTTTTTCAGGTGTTTGCAAACGGTTTTTTTCAAACGCATAAACAGTTTGCAAAACGACGAGGTTCCAAGAAAAGTTAAAATCATTTTTTTGCGCAGGATGGAACTTTCTAGGGTCCAAACCGGCGCCCACATCGAGCATCTTTCATGAGATTAGATAAAATAATCACCTGACAATTGAATCACCCTGTATGTTTTGATTGCATTTTAAAATGTTACCTACAATTTCGTTTACTACGAGTCTAGTCTCTACTCAATTTTTAGAAAATTAAATTTTTATTCTTCTAGGTTTAAGTGAACTTTTTCATGACAGTTCTGATTTCGTACAAAGTTTAAGAAGTATGAAGAGCAATGGTCCCGGAGAGATAGATCCAAGACGCTAGTTGACGATAACAACTGGAACCATTATGCTTTTTAGAAGCGTACTTCAAAGATCCCTTAATAAATTGTTAAACTTAGATTCATAAATTATTATTGTTGTTAGGTATTGTTAATTGAAATTGTCATTCACATTTTTATGACTTAATAAATAACCCGCAGCAGCAAAACACGAGTATGGTTCACCTTTATTTGAGTTAGATAATTAGTTTGCCCAAGAGTTTTTTTTTTTTTTTAATATGTTTGATATAGTATATCCAATCTATATAATTATAGGTATACATAACGAAAGTTATGAGTAAGCCAATACTATTAAAATTCGAAAAACAATAATTAATATCTATTATTGTCATATGAAACTCAAAATAATAATAATTATTATTATAATAATATTTCATATGGCTACATTTATGACACAAGTAAGTTGGTAATTAAAAACATTTTTTTTCTAATATCCTTATAATGATCACAGAGAGTAAAGGTAGGTATAAAAGGGTATAACTATATAAAGACAATAGTAGTTTCATCCAGGATTCGGTAAGTAGAGAGTACCTATGAGTTATCTTTTATTTGATTTGGACGTTGGTATAAAAGTTCAGATCGAAGTGATTTTTCAAAAATACCTATACATGTTTTGATTGCATTTTAAAATTATTGTACTATAATTTCGTTTACTACGAGTCTGGGTCTCTGCTCAATTTTCCGACAATTACATTTTTATTCTTCTAGGCTCTTCTATTCTTCTAAACACAATGTCCTAAGTCGAAAATGACACGACAAATACGCAAAATTAGCATCCCGTCTTATTGATAGTTAAAAAATCGTTTAAACAATGTATGTTACGATTTTCTCTAATCCCAATAACGAGAGTGCTATCTCAGCATAAAGATTTTCGCGAAATTTACTTTATGTCAAATATCTAGGAGCCCATTGGATAAAAAAAAAGTTGTTTAGAAATGAGTTCATATAACTGCAATACTTGCCCCATTTAACCGTTCCCCTAACTGCAGTAGTTTACAAGATGTACAAATCATTTACAACTGCATATTTTACAAGAATTTTCTTTTCAAGTTTTTGTCCTTCTAGGTCTAAGTGAACTTAGCTATGACAGTTCTGGCATCATACAAAGCTTGAGAAGAACAAAGAGAGCTGTTGGTCATCGTGGCGGTATAGAGTGCCTGCGTAGCTGACTAGGCTAGCTGACTAACTTGAACATGTTTTTCAGAAACGTTATTCAAACGTATATCTCTAATTCATTGTTAATCATATACAAGGTGATTCAGTAATGAGTACCATAAATGATACGGGGTGTACCTACTGTCAAATTAATACGAAAACCAAGAATAACTTTTTTTCCAAAAGTGCTTCCCTAACAAGATACAGGGTGTGAAAGGGTCGATTTGGAAAACACTTATTTGATCGTATCTTCTAACTGGGTTGAACTATTTAATTCATTTTTGGTAGACATCTACTACATAATAAGGACCGTCAACGGACAAAATTTTGTTGCATTTGAACAATCCAGTGGCGTAGAATTGGGGGTCATGTGACACTTTTTCCCCCCAAAAAAAAGTTGCTGTTGGGTTTTTTCCCATTTTTATTTGGTTTTTAGTATTATTGGTTCAAATACCACAAAAAAGGTACACTTGTTTCATTTGCCCAGAAGCGTCCGTTTCCGAGATATTCTGACTTGCGTGTAACTATGTGAAATACCAAGTTGCAAAATTATCACAGAAAAACTCATAAATTGCTCATTACAAACTTCAACTTTACAAACCATTCTTTTTGACTTTTCTCAAACAATATGAAAATGTAATAATATAGAGGGTGTCCTATTTAAAATAACAAAGTTGTATGACGTACAGCGATATTGGTCCATCCTGTGTATCTGAAAATAATTTTACAAACTGCACTTTACCCTCCCATTTACAGCACTTTTTGGTTCATTTCGATATCTTTAATGGTGTAGGTGCAATCGAGCTTTCCCATATCAATGACTTAGCCTGTATAGAGAGGTGAAGTTGAGAATTTTGTTTTCTTAAAATTGACATTACCTCTTGTTTCAAGTTGCAACAAAAACAAGTTCTTAAGCCAGGTTTTTGTTTATTGGAAACGCTATGAAGTTCAGCTTTCTGTTATCCTAATAAAAAAACTGAAGTTAATTTCATTTCATGCAAATATTGACCGTGCTTTTGAAATGCCTTTTCAATGATATTTAAAACAAGAGGCTTTTTTTTCAAACAAAGCAATTTTCTAAAATTGACATTATTAAAGAAATTAGGTTTTCAATTTTACTTCTTCATATCTCGGTCAAAATATAATAGATTTTTTCCACTCTATTTGTATGAATCCATGATAATTCCTCAGCAACTTAACGGAATACCTGTATGTCTAGGAAATATCTAAATTATTGTAAATGAGTTCAAAGTTCCGCCTTTTGTAGCCCTTTCTACTCGCTCCCTTTTTAAATTTTGAGTAAAGATCGTCTCCAAAAATTTTCAAAAGCCTTGACCTCCCCTACGCTGTGATTATTTAAATTTCAGGTCACACAAAACACACTAAAAATAAAAGTCACACTAATAATTAACAGTTTATTGGAATAAATTCCAATTAAAATAAATTTCCAGGAATTGATAATAATGTATCGTGAGATTATACAGGGTGTCTGCTTAAGGCTGGCCACCGGCTATATCTCGGAAACTAATGGACCTAGAACCTCAAAATAAAAAATTTCCAGACATAAGTGATCACGAGAAATTCAATGAAAATATTTTCAAGATGGCCGCGCTTCAGGAAATACCGGCTGTAAATTTTAATACAGGGTGATGAAAATTATCCGATATTTCATCACCCTGTATTAAAATTTAAACCACATAGTAGGATACTATGTGAAAAGTTAAGATAGGGACATGTAAACCGTTTTTAGATATCTTGAGCCGTTCTAGTTCTAGACTGTTTTGAAGTTGAAAATTTTCGATTTTCACTTGTTTATAACTCATAAACCGCTCAATCTAAATTCCAATGGTGAAAACCACCTGTATTAGATTTCTTCAGACATTTAAAAAATATAAAGTTTTACAGGGTGTTTCCGTTAAAATAACGAAGTAGGTGCCAACTTCCGGTATTTCCAGAAGTGCGGCCATCTTAAAAATATTTTCATTGAATTTCTCTTGATCACTTATGTCTGGAAATTTTTTATTTTGAGGTTATAGGCCCATTAGTTTCCGAGATATTAGCCGGTGGCCAGCCTTAAGCAGACACCCTGTATACTTAAAATTAGGATTCTTCAACTTATCTACTAAACATTACACATAACATCAAAAAGAAATATCATTATTCATTTTAAAATGCAATTAGTCTATAAAAGACCACAATATAACCTTCAATAGGCATTCACCAAAATTTACACATCTAACCTTACTTAATTTGGCCAAATAACAGATTTACAAAACTAAAATTTACTTTACTAAAAAAAAAAAAAACAATTATACCGGCTTGGTATAAACAAGTTTAACAATATACAAAATTGTAATATCAATTAGGTACCTTTAAATTCAACCAAAGATAACAACCATCCGATTAAAATTCGCTCCCATAACGTCATTTGGTAGTGACTTCCGTGGCCTAGTGGTTCTCCGCTGGCTCACGAAGCCATAGATCGCGGGTTCGAAACTCACCTCGGCCCGCTTTACTTTTCAGATTCATTTTCGAATGTCTGTGAAAAGTAAAACAAGCGATCGAACGTTTATAAGGAAAATATATAATATAGAAGTGTCTGTGGCTAAAGAGTTCGTGCTCAAAGCCAAATTACCAGAGTGGAGCGACTATGTCTTACCTACACAGTTAAGACCGATGCTCCCTCTTTTTATAAAAAAAAAAACGTCATTTGGTCTTAGATGTTTTTCTCTTTAGGTTAAAGAGTTATTATTATAAACACAATAAGGTAGCTACCTTTGGATTCAAACTGGCTGTTCCGGTTGAAAACTGAGTGAAACAATGATTCAAAAAGGGCAGGATGGAGAACAAAGCTTCCTCCTTCCACCATCGATGACGTCAGACCTCCATCATTGGTCCAGACCCATAAAAACTGGCTTCTCTTTTCCAAAGGACGTCATCCATCCGAACTCGTTTACATAGACCACTGAACTCAGGAACTGGAACTGGGTTACTAGTGTTACTACGGGATCCTCCAATAGACTCACGTCCGAAATAATATCATAGCCTGAAACTAGAGCTAGAACTGCAACAAAAGCCTGGAGTTAGGACCAAAACCCCGTAACTAGAACTAGAACTAGAGCCCTGAAATTAAAAATAATTACCATCTGAATTTACTAAACGCCATCTTTAATTTTTACCGAAATGAATCCTGTTATCCAAGTCGGGCTTCTCTAAAATCCATTTTCTGCTTCAATCTCAAAACTACCTAATCGAGGACAACATAGAACATTAGCTTTGCTAAATAACTCTCAAACTACAACTTCATACCTGAGTTTAAACAAACCACTACACGAAACAATTAACTAAATAATTCACTTTAATGAACCATGTTCACACCATCAGTATTTCAGACAGAAAGAAAGATGAGACGTTCCTCTCGTCGGGTTCCGACCTCCCACTACCTAATCGATAAATTAGCGCATATTCAGTTATCCGCTACATCGGTCTGTCACCTCTCCGACTGGCATCTGGCACACTGGAAACTGACACTCATCATTCGACCTCGCTACTATGACTCAGAATATAAAACCAGCGGAGTGTAAACATTCCGATCAGGTCTATTATCTTGCGCCTTCTACTAGTCTGAAATTCATTCGAAACAGATGTGGAAAAGCGCACGCTACACTTTTCTTTCAATATAGTTATTCCTGAGAAGAGTTATTTCCCGATCGACTTCCGCATAGTCAAATGTAATTCAGAACGTATAGCAAAGATTTTTTTCTAGGGGGGGAGGGGGGTCAGTGGTGACCCGGGTCATTTATAGCATCAGGCGAAGGGGATCTTAAAAAGAGCTGAATTTTAGAAGAGAAGGAGGTTATCTTCCCAAACAGCGCCGCAGTCGAAAATTTTTATTTTCAAGGTCACATTCGAAAAAATATACTCTCATTATGAAATAAGAAATAAATTATTGCTATTATTTTTACTAAAACGATTTCATTTTTGTATAGACAATAAAGAGGCCTTTCAAATGAGGTATCACATGACCTATCTTCTCATTTAAAAAAATCAATATGGCGGCCGTATCGTAAAATTATTCGGCAAAAAAATTCTTTATTGTGTTATAATAATAATAATAATAATAATAACGTGTCTTTATTTGTAATTAGTATTGCAATATACAATACTCATCACTACAAAGGCGAAGTCTAGCTTTCGCTACTCTACTTAACCTTTCTTATAATAATATTTAAACTACAAAATAATTTCATGAAAACAGGAACAGGATTAACAATCAAAATGCTCCTTAAGGGCAAAAAGTCCAACAGGTAATTAAAGAACTTATAAAACAAAACACAATAAGTAACTCCCCCCTCCCAAATAAACCGAAACATGAGTAATACACAATTCTGCGGAAAAAAAACCCACGGCAAATTAATAACATAATACAATAAAATACCAAACCAAAACCCCATTTAACCTCACAGTAGGCCTAACTGACCGGCCAGCAGAGACAGCCTGAGATGTTTTCTAAATTTACATAATGAATATGTCTTTATTTGACTAGGTAGACTATTGAATAAAGTGACAGCGTTATAAGTAAAGGAGCGCCGAAACATAGCCAGCCTAAACTTGGGCAACATGAGAGACAAACGATGTCTTATATTGCGATCGTGAACTTCCCCGCGAAAAATTAGTTTTTCTCTCAAGTAGGATGGTGTGGAAGACGTCAAAATGCGGTACACCATTGTAGACATATGGTACTTGAAAAGATTTTCAATCCTCAGCCAATTGAGTTCATTTATTTTAGCCGATACATGGTCAAATTTTCTTAAGCCATAGGTGAACCTACAGCAAGAATTTTGTATCTTTTGCAGCCTATATTTAGAAGCCTGATCCAGACAAGGATAGTATAGAACCAAGCTATAATTTAATATGGACAAAACCAGTGACTCGCACAACAGCTTCCGCAATGGCCTCCCTAAAAAATGCCTGTTCCTGTAGAGATGCCTCAGCACCAGGTACGACTTCTTCACCAACAGGGCAACATGCTCATTAAACCTTAATCGGCAGTCGAAGATAACTCCAAGGTTCCTGGAGGTCCTCCTAGTTGGCACGGGTTGATCATCAATCACTATAGCAACATTTACCGGATCCATCTCCAAGGCTTGGAGATCATTGCTTGGAAAGAAGCAAATCGAAAGACATTTTTCGATGTTTAGTTTAAGATTATGGGCCTTAGAATATTTTGATATGATCCGCAGATCAGAGTTTAAACAATCGACAGAACGAGGTAACATACATGGATCAACGGAAAGATACACCTGGGTATCATCTGCAAACGAGTGAATATTAACGTGATCCACAGTCTGGCTTAAATCGGCTGTATATATCAAAAAAAGTAACGGTCCCAGGACGGATCCCTGAGGAACCCCGGAAGTAACGGCAGAAAAACCCGAGGAATTATTTTCAACGACCACACTCTGATATCTGCAATCCAGATAGGACCTAAAAAAATCCACAGAAATACTGTCGAATCCATAATATTTTAGTTTAGCGCATAATAATGTATGATCGAGTGTATCAAATGCCTTTGAGTAATCTAGCTGTGTCAAAATTGTTCCCTGGCCCCTGTCTAGAGCCCTCAAAATGTCATCAGTAAGATCCAGTAAAAGAGTCGTAGTACTAAAGTTTTTGCGAAAACCTGACTGTCTGGACGAGATAATTTTATTTGCAGTAACGAACTCGTATATTTGTCTGCCCACGATCCTTTCAAGAACTTTGGACAAGCAAGGAAGTATACTTATGGGACGAAAATCGCTGACGATTCCAGGATCTTTAACTTTAGATAATGGTCTCACCAACGAATACTTCCAATCCTGTGGAAAATAGCCAATTTCTAAGCAACAATTTAAGATGTGAGTAAGAAAAGGCAGCGTACAGCTCAAGGAAAGCTGAAGCATCTTTGCCGAAATATTGTCACTTCCGACCGCAGCCGATCTCAACTCACGTACCACTCTGCCCACTTCGTCCAAACTAGCCATCCTGAAGGAGAAACTGATGCCAGGCTCGAACTTATGCGACCCGTAGTAATCAGCTGCATCCTGGCAAACATTTTTCGAACTATAAACTGACAAAAAATAGTTATTGAAGTTATCTGGATTCTTGAGATTATGAGGAATAGTATTACACTGACGACGTTTTATATTAGACAGCCTTAAAACCCTCCACAGGCTACTAGAATTCCCCTGGTTCAACTGGCGCAAGAAATACGCTGCCTTTTCCCTCCTAACTGCACCAGTGACAGCATTTCTCAAATCCTTATAATAAATGTAATCGGTAAGGGCTCTAGATGTTTTGTACCTCGACAATGCCCGGTCCCTTAGCCTCATCATATCCCGAACTGTAGGGGTCAGCCAAGGAGCAAATGGCTTGGTAACCCTAGATTGAGTAAAAGGAGCATGTCTGTCAAACAACGCCAATATGTGATGATTAAATAAACCCAGTTTGGAGTCGATATTCCCCTCACGTAAGATATTATGAAAAGGTATACTCTGCAAGTCCTCCTGAAATTCTACCGGGGAAAAATACCTGAAATCTCTGTATGTTACAAGCAATGGTTGCTTCGCCACAGTCCCCAAGCCCACGACACAGTAAACCCCTCGATGATCCGACATAGAATGATCCACAGTACCAGATTCGGTCACAATATCGGACATATTTGTGAAAATCACGTCAAGCAGAGTCTGGGAAGTCCCTGTTATACGCGTGGGCTCATCTATTAGTTGAACAAAATCATAAGAGTCAAATGCACCCGCCACTGAATTTTCAAATAGCTGATCCTCATTTATGTCACCAGTCACAATAATATGTTCATATTGAGGCGTTACAAATGAAAGAATATTATCCAAGTAAGTGACAAAGTTAGTCAAATTACAAGCAGAAGTACGATATATAATACCAAGCAAAACAACCTCCCGTCCGATCCTCAATGACAGCCATAGGTGCTCAACACCTTCAACAGGTGCGAAGTCATCAAATGCAACCTTCACGCCCATAGACTCCCGCACATACGCTCCCACGCCTCCACCAACACGACCAACCCGATCCTCCCTAAACATTTTGAATCCCGGCATGAAAACACCATCAGACTCCACACCCTCACTAAGCCATGTCTCAGTCAAGCAAACTACATCCAGCTGATGGCTCACAACCACATCCACCAGCTGATCGAATTTCGGAAAAAGGGAACATACATTGAAATGAGCTAATTTAAGCAATTTTTCCCTCTCACTTTTCATATTGAATTCTACATCTCAGTCTGTCAATCTGGTTTAGGTAACAACAACATTTAGAGCTATTCGCACTATGGTCAGTATCATAACTAGTCTTAAACTTAGCGTTAGAATATGAACAGTTTACACATACAGTATTTTGAGAATTGCATACTTTTCTTTCGTGAGGACCCGAACAGTTAGGGCAAGCTGTATCATTGCGACAGTCTTTTTTATAGTGACCAAACTTAAAACAATTAAAGCATCTGATAAGACTAAAGTGTTCCTTAACAGAACATTTGGACCACCCCACATAAAGAAATCCTTTCGCACTGATATCGCAAAAGGCAGCTGGTGATGTCTCTAAGACGACGTTTTGACTATTTCTGAATTTCAGCTTCGTTATAACTCTAACTTCATCCGTTGTACAACTGAGATCATTTGCAGCAATTAAATTTGTTAAAAAGTTTGAATCATCCGCTGAGTCTTGATCCACACCATATACAATCAACCGAGGATTAAGCTTCTCGGGCACAGTGACACTGCATGACCTGCCTACCTCCTTACTAATAGTTTTCTTTAATGTATCCAATGATTTTCCGTCACTGCAATTTATTAAAAACCCGTTTTTTATCCTCTTCGTTCCCAAAACTCCCGCCTTGATAGAACCTTGACTCACTTTCGATTTAATTTCCCTCTCAACATCATCGCCGGCCCTGTCCTGAATCAGCGACTTTACAAGCAAAACATGAGATTGTTTATTTATTTTAACAGCTGAGGAATACGATTTGACCTTGTTATCGACGCTATCTGCACTTGACAAAAAACCATCCGTAGCCGATACCGAAGGCGCCGACAATTCCATGGACCCCCTTTGAGATTTTAAGATGTTATTAGTAAACTCCAATTCAGTAACATATTTAAGCAATATTTCCTTCTCTCTCCCCAAGCACTCAATCTCCTTTTTGAGTAACTGATTATTTAAATCCGAAACTGCGGTTGAAACAGATGTAGACTCACCCGCAGGCCTGCACTTCGACAACCTTTCACTACACGATCGACATTCAAAATTGTTTTTATCGACATTGACTACTCTGCTAATCGCATCTAAGCATTTTGAATGCACAACAGTTTCACATTTATCACCAGCACACTTTATGTCACCAGTGCCAGCAAATTTGCCACAAAACTTGCATTTTTTGTCAGCAGCATCAGAAACACTACCGCCCGCCATGATGAACGGACGGCGAATGAATTGTGTTGATTGTGTTGATTGTTATGATTGTGAAAATTGTGTTGATTATTATTGTTCAGAAACTTGATACTTACGTGGTGTAGGTATAGCGAAACTGAATTATATAGACTTATGATGGTGTTTCGTCAATCGATTCCTATATCTAAATCGTTAAATCCCGTCACAACTCAGAATAGTGAGACTGCGAGGGTCGATTTCGGAGGCCAATTGGCGGTAACTAGTTGGACCAACAGAGTGACCTTCTGCATCTCAATTACTCTTTTTAACTTTGACATCGAATCCCGAAACTTTCATGCCGTCTAGGCACAAGTAAGCCCGACTCTGTTGACTCTTAATTACAACTTTTGTAGCCGTGATTTGGTTCGTTTCAACGTTCCAATAGTAAGACTCAGCAGATTTCTTCGCATTCAGGGACTAGAAATTGAAAATGTAATTTTTGCAGGCCACATTGTTCGTATGGTTTTCTATTAAAAAGGAAACTGAAAGAGAAACGATTAAATTTATAAAGAGCAAGTGAGTTGTTAAATGTCCTTATGGTTAACAGTATGACATTAAGATGTTTTTGATATTAGGTATTATAACCTAGCGACGTAAATAATTGCCCGAAAACTGCTCGTATTAAAGCTGGAGTAGTTCCTCATATTTTTGCTTGTCAAAAGGTATTTAAAGACATAATGTATTCCGAAAATTCGTATATTTCATGCTAAGAAACGTGAAACGTGGCTCAAATTATTATATAAAAAATTTAACAAAATATTACTTTAGAAATAAAATTATATACCTCAGCAGCTAATTATAAAGATTGGCATTCTCTATTTAATGAATATGTTGAAATTTGAATCGGAAGTAGTCTATTTTACTTACTGGTCTGCTTTAGAACCACTGAACTGTGGCTGATTAAAATTAGAAGACTTCATTAAGAAGTCAGTTTCCATTATAACATAAACAGTTGGCAAGTTATATTATGAGGGTAAAAGGCAGTGACGTCACGCCAATAGGAGAACGTTTCTCCGATTCAAATTATTTCGGTACTTTTAAAGGGCTGTATTGCGCAAACGGGTAAAGATAAACTCAAATTCTTGAGCACATATAAAACTATTATCATCCTTAAACTTTTAAAAGTGGTTATATGACAAATTTTTGTGGATATCCGTATTGTGTACATTTTTTTAATCGAACCAACCCTGAAAGTTCCGAAGAATATTTATTTATTTCATCAGGAATGAAATTACAGAAAAAAAAATCATAAAAATTCAAAAGTGACACCGAAGAATTTTTTCTGTTATTTTAATCCTGATGAAGGAAATACAAATTTTTCTAGCAAGTAGGAGTTACATTTTGTACAATATGCACAAAGAATTCCACTGAAAAACGAAACATTATTCCATAAATTCCATATTGCTGGTTCACCAATCCAATATTTACATTTCAGAAGCCAAATTCTCATATTTATTATCCGTATATGAAAATTTCAGAGAATTTATATAAAAGTTACCAGGCAACAAACAACAAACCAAATGCACCGCTCATTTTTCCGATTGTCATCTCTGCTGGATAAGTTATGGCGTACATGGATGCAAGTGAGGCACTCGGGCCGATTAAAAGCGGCGTCGGGTGCCAAGAATGCTTTTATAGAGTTATCCGGCACAAGCGGCCTCTCGTTCCCTATAAATCTAATCCGCGGGCCGTCACGACGCCCGGCGACGCCATCAAAGAGCGCTTTGTTCTTCATTCATATGTCCTCACGTTCATTGTTCATTGCAAAAGGGGACTAGTCGCGAGAGGGGAGGAAACCATCAGTAACGGAGGATGGTGCTGAAAGATGGGATCTGTCTAGTTTTATAAGATTTGAAATTATTAATGATAAGTGATAAGTGTTGAAAAGTGTATAGCGCAACAAGTTAAGCCTATTGTAAAAAAAAAAGTTTCAAGCGTTGCATCCATTTTTTTGTTACACTCTCGCAAGTAATTTCCATTAACATGATGAGGTTGAGTATCTCATTATAGGACAGCTAGAGTTTTGATACGTAGTGGATTTCCGAAACAGATTTTGGAGGGTAGTACACAGATATGTTAACTTTTTTGGCACACCCTAATTTTATGACCAATCGCAGCTTTAAGTTCAGCCCTAGAATTTAAAAATCAGCTTACAATGAAACGGCTACCAATCAAAAACGGAAAGTGTGTGATTTTTTATCAACATATAAAGGAAATGAGGAAACATAATATATGTAAGTATAAATTACTGAACTATCAAACTGTTAACTAACAAACGGATCAGCCCTGTCGAGAAAAACAGTTTTTCTTTCATTGCCATGATACATATTGAAGATATAATAAACTCCGTCTGCCACCCTAATTTAGGCTGACTCTTTTAACTATAGACATTCCTCTTTCCCGTTTTCATTACAAAGAGTCAAACTTATTTACGTCTGATGAAAATATTACTGATGATAAAGTATAGAAACATGTCTTTAACATTAAAGAACAGATGAAAGAAACGCAAAGCGCCAAAGGGTTCCCAATCTCTCTGCTATCTTTTCAGCATTGTATATTAACATTGAAAGGATCATCATATCTGCATCAATAGCTTTCCAAACATCAGATAATACGTATTAGACTCAGACGGTCTTTCAGGACTACGTCTTCATTTCCTGGATGGGCCCTTGCAATTCAAGCATGTTATTTCATAGGAGCTAAGCTACTTTCACTAAACAGTTAAAAATGAACATATAAATCAGACGTTTTTCTTTATACAGTTTTACCAGATTTTTTCAGAAATACAGAAATTATCAGTGCCATATACCTAAGATTTGCGTGCGGAAGCAAAAGACCACACGCAAGCGATTAAGATAAAGATCAAAATTACAGAAAAATTTTCCGAGTATAATATAAAGTAATAACAAGGTGTTAAGTTGAGGAGTCAGCTAGTGGAGGGGGTGGAGACTAAGACAGTATATCCAAGGTAGTATAGGGTTCCAGGCCGGTGAGATATTCCAGGAGATATGGCCTTAAACCGAGAGAATCCAAAAGTTGCAGGGTCTATCTCGAAATGGTTAAGGGATTTAAAGATGAGATGGTGAGTTGATCGTCTGAATAAATTAAACTTGGTCTGAGGAAGCGAGGGAATCCAAAGGGATCAAGTTTGGGCTGATTCTTGTAAATCAGTTTGAGAAGAGAGAAGACATTAAGATCAGGCAAAGTGGAGAAACTTGGCAGCCTAAAGTGACCTCTATAGAGCTGATGTATGGACAAGCGTGGTAGTACCTCGTCAGCAGAAGGACGATTCTACAGACAGATCTCCGATCCACCTCATGCGGCCAAGGCCGTAGGAGATGTGACTTTAAAAATACCCATAGTGCGCAGAAAGAATAACACCATGAAACAAATTGTGCTGGAGTTGTTCCAGAAAAAAACAAGCACTAGCAAGGCATAAAGTCTTCGGGAGGAAGAAGAAAAACTGAGATAAATCCATTGGAATAACGTCTCAGGATTGAGACAATCCAAGGAGCTCCTCGGGAACTTTAACCGAGAAAGGTCAAGGAAACTCCTGACCCTCAACAATAGAAGTCTCAGAATGCTAACAGGATTCCTAACAGGTCATTGCAAGCTCAATGAGCACCTGAGGAAACTTGGTACAGAAAAAGATGGCGTTTGCAGACTCTGCAGGGAAGAAAACGAGACGCCTCGTCACCTATTGATGAACTGCGAAGCACTAGAACGTGAAACAAACGATGTTCTGGGCCAACACCAGCTCAACGGGGGGGGGGGGCTTTGCCAGGCCTTGATCCCCTTCAAATCCTGAAATTCCTAAGGGAAGCGGAGTTGGAGAGGCTGCTTCAATGAAGGGAATATACTCCAAAGAAGCAGAGAAGAGGGGGCACAATAGATCTGTAATAGGTCGCAGCGCATCTGCCACCCTCAATATCAATATCAATATCAAGGCATAAGTAGTCAGTGTGAGCCCGCCAATTCAAGTTCTAGACGATGAGAAAGCCCAAGAATTACATCACCCCCATAGGAGCGATCTCGTCCGTATCGATTGGAAAAGGGGGTAGAGGAGGGACCCGAGAACGGCATTAAAGAAAGTCAATCGGCTCGGTTTTTCGTTGAGTATAGTTTTAGTTTATTCTCTCTGAGCCATTGTATTACAAGCAGTGATAAGGATGGTTGTACCATCAGCATAGTTAACAAATAGAGACGTGGGGGAAGAAATTTTACAGCCAGTGAGCTGTACCTCCTACATGGGTTGTTATAGTAGAGGTAAACCAAGTTATAGTGTCAATCCGTGAACTGCGATTCACTCCAGCTGCTTCCGAAGCATGCATTCGTGGCACGCACTATCGAAAGCCTTGGACAGGCCCAAAAGCCACCCAGCCGTCCGCACACCCTCCTCCATGCCCTCGGAGATGAACTCTGTTAGTTGGATTAGTGGATTACAGCCGTCTCGGTTGATCTGTCTCTCATGAAACCGTGTTAGGAGCGGGAGCAATTTCTTCAGGATCCTTCTTGACCAAGTTTTGATAGTTGAGTTCTTTGATCTTTAGAAAGATGCTTGCTATGCTTGCTATGACTATGTCTATTTAATGGGGAATTTCCAGATCTAAATTCTCTGATGTAAATGTGATTACGACTCCTTTTCTAAGTTAAACTGACGCTGAAGTCCGAAGAACTGGCACTTGGACCGCTCGCTAGATTGGATTTAGCGATTTATTTTGCCATAAAGTTGACGTATTTCAGTGGTAAGCCAATAAGGTCTGGTGGACTTAGTCTTACGAATTCTCGATTTTTTGAGAGAGAAATATTTGTCACAATAATAAGAGAGAGTGTAAGTGAAGCAGGAGTTTTTGGAATTGGTATCCGGAGCATTCAGGACTTTCGCCAGTCCACGCGCTGCAGCTCATATTGAAACTGAGCGAGAAGAAGGGGGTAATTTTTATCTCTCTTCCATCTCACCAAAGGTTTTATCAAGGCCCGTTGGAATCGGCAGAGTCGGAAACACGAAGCGTATCATGAAGTGCAAAGTTGTCAGAAATAAAAGTGAGTATTGTGTTGTTATAGGATAGTCTATAAGCATTCTGAAAATCGCAATATTATTAATGTAAATTGCCGAGGTGTTAGTAACTCTGGTCGCAATTCTAAAGCATATCTGGAAGCCATGTGAAGAGAGATTCTTAGACAGAGTAGAGGTGCTTGGGTTGTCACAGAGTACATCAATATTGAAATTGGCGACAATCGGCGTCAGAGATCTTCACATAAAAGTGGTCGTGAGGGGAGCGTAGACTTGGAACATTTCTGCTTTCAACGTCACGCCTGCCATAAATTTTTCGAGGCTCCATGATCTGTGGCAGACCGTCTGAAAAAGAAAGCGAAGCGATTGTAATTATTATCGATTTTTTCTGATGTTAAGAAAGATTGAGAACGAAATTAGAAGAAATATCTCACCATATAATGTAAAGAGAAGAAGGGGGGGTGGGGGGGGTTGGAGAAAAGTAAAGATAGTGTTTGTGCCCATTTTGATATGAGAGCTGAAACGGGGGGACGAAGTCTTCGTTGACGTCTCTACAGTTGAGCACGTTTTATGAAGATAAGCTACCAGTCTTGTTTAGTGCCAACTGTTTTAAAATAAGAGAAAGTGACAAGTGAAGTGAATTGAGAAGTGATTATAATTCACTCCGAGACTATTGATATTATGAAATAATGCAACCTTAATTCTACAATAAAATGAAGTAAACATTATTTTATGAGAATTTAAGTTCGTATAAGTTTTTAATTTATGTCAACTTGTACAACTTCGTTCACCATTACAAAAAATATGTCCCAATTTTTCACCAATTTTTTTTTTAATAAGTCTCTCTTTGTTTTGAATTCACACCAGACTATATTAGAACAATAACGCTGTTCACAAATTAACCGCGGCCCAAAGTGGATTACCTGCGAGAGCGCCGTGAAATTCCTCTGAATAGCAGATCAGAGCCCTAAATGGGAGGCATGGGACCGAACACGAGCCGATTAGCAGTGCAACAATGGTGCCGTGGAGGTCGCAAGGGGACAGGGGGCACAGGGTGGCCGCGGAGCATCGACGAACGGCCTGCTTCCAGCTGATAATTATTATTGAAATGAGAACGATTGTTTGCAGTTCGCAGACCAGAAATCGGGATCCATTGACGGATCAGGTGGCTTTAGGGTGCGGACAGAGCACAAAGGGGGGCTCAGACTAGCAGGTGGAGACGGGAGAGACTGAGGGTGTTTATTACAATATGGACTTGTGGAAATTGAAAATGCATAGGATGCCGCCGCATTGCTTCTGGTTTGGAGGTTGGTGGTCTATCATTAAAAGGAGTGGGCAATTTCTTTAATAAATGTCTCTTCACTTTAGCTTTGTCTGCTAGTCTGATATCATTCCTTTCGCGTTTGTGTAGAAAGTCAATTATGCACTACCGGAATTATCATTTAAAATGATACTCATCGGGAGACAATCCAGATAAGGGTGTTCAAAATCATCGAAGACATAGGAAGAGTTTATTTAAAATTTGGAGCTCGGATATTTTTTTTTATATCTTGCTAATTAAAAAAACAGTCTTCATCGAAAGATAACCTGAAAGAAACAAAGAAAAAACAATTTCTATATACCTACATTATCTCCAAATGTTTACAAGCCGAAAACTCTCCATGTAGATAAGAGTATATCATATTACATTCGTTTCCCTTTCACACGACCTCCCGGCAAAGATATATCACATTCCTCCCGTGTAACCGGAGCCTCCCTGGTACACGTTCCCAGTGTACGAGTATGAAAGTGACAGTTAAGCTAATTACTATTAACCGTGTTAGGGGGTGCGACTGCAGTTAAGGTACAGAGCACACGGTCGTGGTGGTTATTTAATAAAGAGCCACAGTCCGGCCAGTCAAAGGCACATAAGGCAGTGTGGGTTTCAGTTTCATGGATACTTTCATATTAGGAGCTACGATGCCGGATTGTAGACGTCGCAGACACTTCTAATTATTAGTTTTTTTTAACAAAAAAACTAGTCCTTTAAACAAGCCTCCAGGGAGAATGATGATTCAATATTTTGCAAAGTGACTGCAAGATATAAGTCACTTAGGTAATTACAGTCTTTTTCTTTTGGTTTTCCTCTTTTGTCAATTGCTTTTCTTTTTTTTCTCTATCTATCAATGATTATAATCAACGATCAGTTTTTTTCAAATCACGTAGTTGCACCATCCACAACTCCAAAAATAAAACTCACACTACTGAAATAAAACGAGCACTCAGAAACCTAAAGCACCACTTACGAGAGAGCGTATGGTTGTCCAGTTGCATTTGCATAAATAGAAACAGTACTTTGAGATATCACGCTAAGAAAAGCCAGGAAAAGACTCGATAACATTAGCCTTGAGTTCGTAACACACTACGGTAAATAAGCAAGACGATGGTTGACTAAATTCCTCACTGACATAACACAGACTGCAAACTCACCTAAGAGCTACAGGCCCATCACATTGCATTGTTATCTGTTACTTACAAACTTTTGTCTACAACAGAATCAGTCCAACGATCTTTGAAATATTCTCATTTGAGCAGGTAGGCTGTAGACCAAAACAAAGCCGTGTGAACCAAGTTATCTCGCACACAACATATAAAGAAGTGGGGTTCCAAAGATACCTTAACATCTGCGGCATTTATTGACATGTCAAATGTTTATGAAAGTCTGGAGAAAGGGCTTAGCATACAAACTCCATCGTACAATTCCATGTAAGGTACTAGTCTGTCTCCTAAACAATATGCTGAATGACAGGTTAATTATTATGGGATTCAATGTAAGCTCGTCAAAGAAACTCAAGAATGGCCCGCCGCAAGGATCAGTACTTGCACCACAAGTATTCAGCCTTTATATTGCAGATATGCCAGATACAAAGGCTATAAGATGAACGGCTAGGCCGACGATTGGGTCCTAACGACATCATGTATAAGACATTTGAATAGACGAAGATAATTTCACTTAAATAATAAGACAGCTGATAGGAGCTCAGAATTCAATTTGAGAACATATGGCTGACACTCAACACAACAGAACACTCTCTTTTAAGCAGCACTTAACCAAAACAGCAAAAACGCTAAAAGCGAGGAATAAAATTATCCAGAAGCTATGCGGGACAACATGGAGAGCGTCAGCACCAGTTTTCTTTCAGTAACTCCGAGTCTCGTTTTCTCAGCTGTAGAACACTGTGCGCCTGTATGGCTTAACAGCCCTCACGTCCATAAAATTGCTACTCAGCTTAACAACAATATGAGAATGATTGTTGGTGTTATTAAATCCACTCCCACAAAATGGCTTCCAGTCCTGAGCCACATCCAGCTTTCAAATCTACTTCGTGTGAATGCTCACATGAATGCTCTTGCACGAAAAGATCTTGGCTAACCCAAAGACGAAGAAATTGAATTCACCAATCGCAACCGCATCCGTTCTAAAAAGCCACCCACCAAAATAGCAGTAACTGCCATAGGGGAGGGTTTTAACCACCGCTTATCACCAAGCGTCTTAACAACTGAATGCATAAATGGGGCAAGACATCCGACCCCTCTTGGCGAATGTGGCGAAACCAAACAGTGAAGCATATTACAGAAGTATATCCTAGAACCGCCTACGAGGCGATACCTGAAGACTTCCTGATGGTGACTTCGGAATCAATATTAATTCATTAGAAATTTGTTTGTGACAGAAACGTATGACTCTCTATTGATCTGTTTGTGTCTAAATAAAAAGGTTCTGTCTAATTATTGATTATCCTAGTTTCAATAGTAGTAAACTTTAACAATAATTCAACAAATGAGCGAATATTAATCATTTGCCAGCTTTAAACGAATTCCTTGTGATTGGTTAAACTTCCCAGAATTCTGTCAGCAATATGTACATAAAACGGACATTGCCACAGTGAAAGTTAATATTTAATCCGGCACGGAATACATCTCACATCTCACCGCCCCCGACTCGGTGAGAGTCGGTTGGCGGCATCGTCTAATCAAGGAGACGGCGACGCCGACAACGGCGTCTCTCTGCTATTCAGACGGGGCTCTGGAGAGTGTGAATGCAGTGCGTGGGATGCAGAGACAAATGACAACGGGGTGAGAGGGTGGTCATTTGAAGGGGAGGAAGCATGGAGAAGTGAGCTGTCAGATAAACTTTCTACTGTGAAGTGTTTTGAATGAAGTGTTAAGCAAATGACTTATACTTTTAGATTCGTTTATAGGCGCCTACTAATCCTCTATGAATACTTATATGAATTAGTTATCAATAATTATGAGATGGTCTTAATGAGAAGTAAACATGAAAAATTATCATTGATATCTTTATTACTACTAAGTGCAAATCCTCGAATATTTCAAATTGTACAGCCACCAATAATTTCTTCCCGGCACTCCCTAAACGGCTGTCTTATATGTCGTAATGATACACGTATCACAAACTTCCTAAATACCTACATCAGTATCTCATCCTCATTTTCCTAGTTCCAGAGTAGAAAAGCCAGTGGTTGTTCCTGAACAAAGTCGAGTTCACTTAACAACAACAAGACAACACGTCGTACGTGTTCACCCGCGAGTAATCCCTCCCGATCATCATGCATGTCAGGCTCTCCTCAGAAGCACCACCTGTCTCTCTTGCCATCGTCCTTCCCCCACCTGTCTCCCCGAGTCCCCCTGGAGGTCTCTAGGCCCTGTGGCCTTCGTTAGCCGGGAAAGGTGTCGTGCTCCACTCCAAACAAAGTTATATCCCTCAAGTCGCCGTGTGCAACTTATCAACTGCCTGGATGTGTTTCACGGTGGTAATTTAGGGTTGAGGCGCTCCAAGTTTGTCCGTGCGTCACATAAACATGACAGGCTTAATATAAAGTGGTCTTCGAGGTCGCTGACTAGGTGAGAGAGCAGTGGAATGTTGGAGTCTAGGTAGGTGAATAATGATCGTACTTTTGATGGGTTGTTTTTGCTTGGATGAAGCGAGAGGTGATTTTTTCTCGTCTAGAATCGTCTAGGTATATAATATTATGATGTAATATTTAAAATTTATTGCAACTTTTTGTTTCTGGTCGCCGATTAAAATATGATATACGTAATAATAATGTATTTTTTCTACTCCCAACCTTTAATCTGCATATTAAGTATGAATCACCAGTGCTTTAATGGGTCTCATTAAGATACAAATTTTCATTAAAGCACTGGTCAAGCTATCCAATGGCAGAGGAGCATTTGCAATCGAATCGGGTTTTTTTCGCTCACAATCGGGTCGGCAAGCCAACCGAAGTCACAGAGTTGTCATACTGACGACAAAAATTGCCTTGTCATATAAGTTCTGTATTTCTGAAAAAAAATTCTGAACGTTTATTTAATTTAGAACATAAGTAACATTCAAAGAAAATTTATCAAGATTTTATGTTATCTTAATTAATTTGATAGGTAGGTATATCGTGTAAAAGATAGGAAGATAAAGTATTATATCATTCGCAGCGCTCCGTGATAGTATTCAAAGCGGCAACGCTGCGACCGTCGCGTGCGCAGGTAAACAATGTCGTAATTAATGGCTGTCGATGTTATTAAAATTATTATTAATCTGAAAATCAAAGCGTAAAATTCGGAATTCGAACTTCGCATAATAAAAATTACGCAGTAGTGAGTAGTGCCCTTAAACTTGATACTAAAACATGTCTCAGCAGAATAATCTTAGCGACGAAGAGAAAATTTGGTACCTAATATGCGTAAGCAAATAGCAACCTATCTTAACCTCAATGATCCGCAATTGTACACGGGTCATTGTTAAAATATATAATTTTTCAATCTTTTCTATGAAATAAAGGGTCGTAGAAAAAATAGTGTATGGAACTCGCAGATAATGGCTATTAATACGCTCTTATGATGGTTAAGACACTCGCCTACGGCTCGTATCTTAACCATCATACTCGTGTATTAATAGCCTTCATTATAAGCTCGTTGCATAATATACTATTCTGATAAGGCTGACAATTTAAAGCTTTTACATCGTAGTTTAGATTTTAGTTAAAGTAAAGTCTGTAGTCGATTTTTCCGACAAACTAACTTATCTGAAGAAGTCTGCTTATGGAATAATATAGGTTCACACTAAATAAATAATATTATGGTCAATAAAGTCAGTTTAAACAGCTAACGGTTAAAATCTGGAATAAAATAGGAAATCAGGAGATTTTGTGGTCAATAAACTTCCTCGATAACTCCATAAGACTCTATAGGAATTCTATGATATTTTATAATTATTGGCGTTTGGCAGTTGATGGATGCCTTCTTCTTTACATATTAAATGGATTATGACCTTGCTGACTTGAAGGAGTTGAAAGTTTTTGCACAATGAGTGAAAATAATATCAATTCAATATGATTAACATCAATTCTTCAGTAATTCGACAATCTCGTTATAAAAACTTGAGGAGAGCGAACGGAAAAAATGAACATAGTTCTTCAGAAGTCTAAAGGAGCAGTTTTTTCTTGCATTATGCAACCGCTCCTCCGAGTCATGATGGGAGCCAGTGTCCCCTCCTACCTATCAGGCGAGCTGAGCTTATTGAAACAGTCCTCGTTTAGGCGGATGAGTGAAATCCGCGAGTCGCCATACCAGTCCTGTTTCCTGTCGAGTGCGGTGTTCTGGTTTATTGTGATGATTTTATACAGTTATTGTCATTCTAAATATGCAAGCGTATGTAAACAGGAACGATACTAGGGATAAAGCTAGGGATAAATGTTTGTTTTTTCAGGTGGGTACATTTTTGTTTTGGAGTTTTTAAGAAGCTTATTAGAAAATTTTAGCTTTAATTTTTCTCTATTTTAATTAAATATTAGAGATATTGAAAAAAGATCATCATTTTGTTTGGTTACAAAATTTATTATTATTATGAATTATGTAATTGCATTAGAAATTTGTTATTTGAAGAGACCCAACATACATGCCAACTGCGCTACTGTAAAATCGAAAAGTTAAACTCAAACCCTTTCAACCTTTCAACCCTAAAACGTCAATTAAGGTCACAATCTTTAAACTAACCGAAGAAAATTATTTTAATGCACATTTAAGAAATGCTAATTATTGTTATTATATAGGGTGTTTCAATAAGAGCGCAAGATTTGAATTGCGCGCCATGTTTGACAGTCATAATGTCACATGTTATGACGTGACAGATCGAAAGTTGGCAGATGATAGGAGTTAGCAATTTTGGAGCATTACACGGTAGAACAATGCATCCTAATTGTCAAAAATTATTATCAAAATGGTGAAAGTTTAATTGCCACTACGTGTAGTGGCTTTAAAAGTATTTTTAATTTTTATTTTTTTTGAAAAATCACGATATTTGCTTACATGGTAGATAACGCCCTCTAGAGGTTGTTAAATAGATAAAATAGAGGTAATAAAATAAAAAATTCTTAAGATGCAATCGACAGAAGAATGAAAACTCTTTGTTAATGAGACTAATCTTGTTAAATTCCAAGTGCCAATTAAACTTTTACTATTTTGATAATAATTTTTGACAATCAGGACGCGTTGTTCTACCGTGTAATACTCCAAAATTACTAACTCTCATCTGTCAACTTTCGATCTGTCACGTCATAATCATGTGACATTATGGGCCAGTTGCACAAACGTTAATTAAAGATTTGTCAGATAACTACTGATTTTAAATTGCAAATTTTGAAAATAGGGTGAATATTTTGAGTGATCTTTTATTTTTATCAGTAATTAACTCTTCTAAAAGGGAGTAGAATTTTTTTCCAGCAATATCAGACATACATTTTGATAATACAGGGCATTTTAAAATCAGTAATAATTATCTGGCAGATCTGTAATTAACGTTTGTGCAACCGGACCTATGACTGCCAAACATGGCGCGCAATTCAAATCTTGCGCTCTTATTGAAACACCCTTTATTATCAATTAATAGATCAAATCATACACCTTAATATTTATTTACTTTCTGTTGGTGATCCTGTTGAAATTAAGTGAAGCATGTGCGCATGTGCCCCTAATTAATTTAATTAGATCTTCAAGATCAGGATCGTAGAAATTATGTTTGGGACATGAACTAATGGGGATTTTAATTGCTTGTATTTTTATTTAATCGACACGGGTTGTTTGAGATTAAAAAATTAGGTGACGGTTTTTTAATTTATGTATAATAACACCTCACGTGTTTTGAAACAATTATTGTTAATTTATTTACGTATACTGTTGAAACACGCTCTATTCAATATTTTATTTTAATTATTGATTTATTGAGTTATTGTTTTATTTAAAGTTACTAAACATGTGACTGGGAGGGGGAGGGGGTGCAACGCTTACCGGCCCGATCATTTGATGAATTTATCTTTGTGAACTTTGAGAAACTTTAATTACTATAGTTATTTCTTTTTTAAATTAACCAGCTGTCCATATGTCTCTTTGAATATGAATATACAGGGTGATCAGTACTCGCGCACTCAGAGCATGCTGCGGTAAACTTAACTTTTTAAGAGTGGTAAATTTTCTTACTGCAGTGTCGTAAGTTCTTTTGTTCAAAAGATATGACCATTTTTGAAACTAAAAGGTGGCAACATTCCACTGAACATGTGAATATATTCGGGTTATATGGTATTGTTATTATTTTTATTTCCATAGCAATGAAGGCAAGTTGAGTTTAGGCGGTTGCCAAACTTCAAATTTCGTTCGGATTTTAGCCTTTGTTACTACAGCGGAGTCCAGGAGTGAACAGAGAGAAAGGACGGTTGAAGGATTGTCAGGGGCGATCGTGACACAACCAAATACCTACAAGAGAAAAATTACGGCTGGTATGAATTATTACCACCTACCTTGACACGGAGTTGAAGGGTGGTCGACTCTAGTCGTGGAAGACAGGGAACGGCGCGAACTCGGTGTCTGGAAGGGTTTCCAACGCGCGGTTACAACAACTATCCCAGAACGCGGAACACGGAAGGCCGGTCTTTGAATCGGTTCAAATCTGCTATTACTGTCTCACTGCTACTAACAACTTTAATAACACTCGATCGGAAGTCTCTACACTACTAATCGTCGTAAGAACACCGGATCGGAAGTGAATTCGAACTAGAATTTATCTAGAATCTATCAATCTACGGCGGTTTACCACTGGACTGGAAGTGAATTTTTAACCCAATTGCCCGTGATTTTATATTTTTTCCATAGGTATCTTCTGGATTAACTATCTGCCGTATTTCAGTTGGGACGTGCGGTGTATAAAAAAGGTTTATTCAGTTTTTACCTACGGTGATAGCGCCGGTATCAGCGATGTGGCTTCCGAATTTGTCGTCAACTGCCTCGATTCAGCTCGCCTAAAATTTGGTCTGTTCATAAAAAACATTCAATGATATGAAAAATAATCGGAAATAAATGCGTTTGTGAAAGTTGAATAAATATTATAATTCTACTATTTATCATGAATAGTATACAGGGTGCGTAAAAAGTATTGCACCAAGCGGGATTACGCAGAGGGGGTTTGACATTTAGATTTGACATTTGGTGGGGTTGAATTACACATAAATACCCATACGTTGATTTGAGATTTGAGTTTCTGAGGCCGCCATCTTGATTTTTTTTTAAATGGCAGCCTTAGGCTTCTTTTGGTGTCATTGAGCAGATAAATGATTTAGAAGTACAATTCGGTACAACCATTGGCATTTAGATTGAGCGGTTTATGAGTTATAAACAAGTGAAAATCGAAAATTTTCAACTTCAAAGCGGTCTAGAACTAGAACGGCTCAAGATATCTAAAAACGGTTTACATATCCCTATCCTAACTTTTCATGTTTTATTCCACTATTGTCCGTATTCATCAAACTTCAAAATATAACTCTGGGGTTATATTTTGAATTTTCTGACAGCTGATTGGTCAAATGCTCAAACCCTACGAACGCTACGAATTCTAAACCAATGACATGTTGCAAAATATAACCCCAGGGGTTATATTTATTGATGAATACGGACCTATGTGATTTAAATTCTAATACAGGGTGATGAAAAATCGGATAATTTTCATCACCCTGTATTGAAATTTACTCCACATACTGGGATGAAACATGAAAAGTTAGGATAGGGATATGTAAACCGTTTTTAGATATCTTGAGCCGTTCTAGTTCTAGACTGCTTTGAAGTTGAAAGTTTTCGATTTTCAATTGTTTATAACTCATAAACCGCTCAATCTAAATTCCAATGGTTGTACCGAATTGTACTTCTAAATCATTTACCTGCTCAATGACACCAAAATAAGCCTAGGCTGCCATTAAAAAAAAATCAAGATGGCGGCCTCAGACAAAAGTCTGTCTCACAAACCAAATAAAACTCAAATCAACGTATGGGTATTTATGTGTAATTCAACCCCACCAAATGTCAAATCTAAATGTCAAACCCCCTCTGCGTAATCCCGCTTGGTGCAATATTTTTTACGCACCTTGTATAATAGATGATATATTTTCCACATTTTTTAAATCAATCTTCAATAAACCCCAATAAACTCAAAATTCAATAAACGTTCCAATCTGCTATTTAGGTTATGTCTCATTTCATCGTTGGATGTCCTTTGGAGTCGCACTTTTATATTCATTCAAATTTTAATTAGTAGAAAGGCGAGTAGCTCTAATTATCCAATGTCTGATATTTATTGGTATTTATTTATTTATTTATTGAGGCTGGGAAAGTATAAAATCGATTAGATTTTGTAAGTGTTCGCTATACGTCGTTTTGTTATACACACAGCTAGGTTTTCTGTGCCATATTCTTTCCTAGCTGTTCCTTCTTTCGAAACTGGCACAAAAACAAATCTGTTGTTTTAATAATATCTCCTTTTTCCCAATAATTGGCTAGCGTAAGTGTTTTCTTAGCGTTTATTGTAAGAACGAATAAAATGAGGTTATAACACAACGTAGAAGGTCCAGGGGGGGTTCATTCAAAACTAGACGATCACGATCACGATCACTGGTTGAATTATCGCGTTTTAAAGTTTAAGGGAGTTAGAATCATGTCGGCCATTTTGTTTAACTTGTTGAAGCTAGAGATTAAGGGCTCGAGAAGTTTTAATCATATCAAATATTCTTTGGGAATGCAAAGCGGGAAAACCTCAAATTCAAAGTTCGAATTCAGGGGCTTCTTCGAAAACGTCACTCCAAAGCGCAGTTGACACTAATGGTCGTTCGAAAATATTGGATAATTAACAGACAACAATTTCGGTTGTCCCCCACTCTTCGGTCGGAGTGATTCTTACGCCGCGTCCTAGCTGCATCCGGGGACTACGTTGCGTGCGTTGCGGGGAACGATTAAAATAAAACACATGCAAAGCAATGGGAGTGTCCTCAGTAGACGCGTTGCCCGCAAAAGTCGTACGATAAAACGACACCGCAACGCACGCATTGTTTTAAATTGAAATATTTAGTTTTTTCATCTGTCAAAATCTTGCGATTTTTACGGCGGGCATGAACTTTTTTTAATTTCGATTGCCTTCGTGATAAAGCGAAAGATTTTGTGCAATAAAAGAAATCTATTTTACAAGAACAAGAGTCAAGGTACACTGGGAATGTGAAAATGTCTCGAATTTAGGTTTTTAAAGTAAGTATGAGGTCTATTAACTTCTATTGTAGACCTATTTTTATTTAACCTACCTTCTATTTATCTATCTATCAAATCTATACCTATTTCTATAGATTACTTGCGTCTTATTGTTTCTTTCTCTTAAGTAACATGTTTCTTTCTGTGATTTTCAAGTCTTTCAAGCTCCAACAACCTACTGGTTTCCAAATTAAAGCGTATTTAATCTGAAGCTGCACCAGAAATAGTTGGATTGGAAACCATTTTCTCGCCCGCACCGCACGCATTCAGTTAGGACACACTCAAAATTTCTCGTGCGAGTTTGCGTTGCGTGCGTTCCCCGCATCGCACGCAACGCATTACCCGGATGCAGCTAGGACACGGCGTGACGCCATAATGAGATTAGATAGGTTGTCACACTACATAATACATATTATACAGGGTGTTGATTTTCAAAGCGGGCCATAGGGGATTAGCATTGCGAAAGTGGTTTTTGAGGATTCCTGCTCGCCGTTTAAACTGAAAGAAATGGTTTTGGTATCAAAATGAAGCTAAAATTATTGCGCATAACGCTTGACAGCAGAAATTAATTTAATTTCACGTTGTTTCCTAAAATTCTTCAGTAAAAATTCAAGTAATTGTTAATGTTTAATCACAAAATAGCATGCCTTGCCTAAACAATAATGACGTTTCTACGTTTTGACAATCCAATAATAAAACTTTAAGTCAGTAGGTAATAATAATTGGTGCAAATAACCGGTGCATTTCGGTGCGCCGAAATGCACCGGGCCGCAGATAGCAGTTTAAATTAACCTTTTTTACGGATAAAATGTTCTCGAAAATTTCTATCTCACCAGGAACCGATAGTGGTCGCTATATAAACCGGGGCCGTGATTTGAAAAAGGAATTCCGAATTTAGATCTCCGATCGTAAAGACGTGTGACAAACCGTAATCCGCCGCCTCAGTTCGATTACCTACCGGGAAGTCCGAGTGTTCAGTTTATTTTCTTTTTAATTTAATTTGTATTTTTACCGGGAAGTAGTAGTTAGTGATAGTTTTAGAATAATAGTTTAAGAGTAGGTAATAGTTAGTAGTGCGACCGAATAGTCACGAGTGAGCCTAGACCAGCCGCCGAGTAGTCAAAGGTAGGTGCTGTTGTAATTTATATTTCTGCTGCGGTCGATATTTTTCTCCTCTCACTCCTATCGCTCCGGTCCTCATCAGAACCGCCTCCTCCTTCCGTTGTTGGTATCAAAGGCTTCGCTCCTAGTTCACGGTCCATCGCCTGGCATAGCAAGGGTGGATCAGTGCGCCGGGAGTGGTGTCTGGTACCAGCGGAACAACGGGTTCCTCCGATAACCCCTACCATCTCCGTTGTGGGTAACAAAGACCTCGCTCTTAGTTCACGGTCCATCGCCTGGCATAGCAAGGGTGGATCAGTGCGCCGGGAGTGGTGTCTGGTACCCGCGGAACAACGGGCTCCTTCAATACCCCTTCATCTCTCCGTTGTGGGCAACAAGGGCTTCGCTCCTAGTTCACGGTCCATCGCCTGGCATAGCAAGGGTGGATCAGTGCATCGGGAGTGGTGTCTGGTACCCGCGGAACAACGGGCTCCCTCAATAACCCCTTCATTTCCACGTTGTGAGCAACAAGGATTTCGCTCCTGGTTCACGGTCCATCGCCTGGCATAGCAAGGGTGGATCAGTGGGCTGGGGGTGGCGTCTGGTGCTCGCGTAGCAGCGTATCCCGCCAAAATTGTGCCGATTCCCCGCCAAATGCGTAGTTGAGATCATCGTGGCCGCACTACTCACACAACCGCCGAGAACAGCCCGCCTAGTCATTTTCTTTTGTCTAAACCGATCCAGGCCGTTTTTAACCACCCGTTCGTCATTCCGACGTGTGTACTTACTTTTTAGTCGCAACCACCCCTCACGTACCGCTGTGCCCCGTGACCGATTTGTTATTATTTATTTATTCATACCGATTTATTATTATTGCTCATTGTGTACCTACTCCGATAAATTTATAATAAAAATTGTTAAGTTGAATTCTGTCGTGTTAATGTTCATCCGTTCTCCATACATTAATTGACCGACAATCACTCGCTACAGCTTGGCTCCTCGGAGGTGTCAATGCTTTCGGAAAGCGATTAAAGTCCGCTTTGCCGATCACGATTATTTTAGGGTGGTAACCTCAACCGACCCCTGGCACTTTCCGTTTCTCCACAGAGCTACCCCTGGGACAAGGGTACTATAGCAGTACCATTGTAATTGCGACTCAGGTAAGTGGGAAGATTTGGCGAGAATATCTTCCCAAGGGAGTAAACCCTCAGTAAAAATCTGGCGCCCGAGGAATCCGTCCGATCTCCAGGCGATTCCGGACCAGCGAAACGCCACGGACGACTCTCAGGCGGAGTCGTAGTTACAATACATATAATGAATAATACAAAAGGTGAATTTATAGGTTATGTATAGATATTTTACCTTACTAACTATCTACAGGTGCTCACGAAGGAACATCAATTTACAACTTCAATGATTTTAGTATAATACGAGTATATTTTAATTTGGTAGAGGTTGGTAATTTGGCGAATTTCGGAATGTTGCAAGCAAAGCAGCAGTGGAATATGCTTTACTGCAAATCTGAAAATATATAGATACATTACCTATAGTATTAATTTATCGTAGACGATTAATTAGTAATTAACTAACATCTTACCTTCACAACTAAATTCAAATCCAGTATTATTATGCCATAAGCATCAACTATTATTGGATCCATAGAAAACAGCATTAGTAAGAGAAGTATTTGCTTATTTTTTCTGTCCCATCTGAGCCACATAACATTGAACAATTCATTATAGAACATCTCTGACTAAAGACAATCAATTTTGCAAACAATTACCAACTGTTAAGTTATTTTACTTGCCTGAGATTTAATGAGTTCACCTGAGCCACAAAATATTACCCCAGTTAATCCGGAAACGCAGCAAAGCAAAAACAAACGCGGGTAGTGACTTACTGGCGTTGTCGTTGTGTTTTCCTGTAAAATACAATATTGGTTGCCTTTAAATTATTCGATAATAACATAACCCCATAACTTACCGAATATAAAGTGCATATCATTAGAGATATTGCTAAAAGAAGGCCCAAAAATGAAAATCTAAAAAATTCTAGCTTCACCCAATCTATTAGATGCGAGAGTAAGCTAAAAAAAATAATTAATAAAGAATAAAATGAAATAAAAATTATTTTGAAGTTAAAAAAATGATCGCTAACCCGCTAAGCTAGACTGGAGTAGCTTCAACAACTGAAATCATAAAAGATTCCTGGCTTTTTTGTTATGGTCCATGAAGATTAGCTCCGTAGCAAATCTCCATATAGCCCGGAATCAACTATTATGATTTCAATAAAGAAATATTCTTATAAAAGTGAATAATAGTCGAATTTATCAAAAATGTAATGTAAACAATGGTACACCAACCTCTTGAATTTCAAAAAAATTGTCCCACATATTTTAAGCCTCGAGTGAATTGTGTTTTGATAATGTCGGTCCGCCAAAACAACCTCATTATAATTACTATCCAAAGATCTACTAAAACTAAAACCATATTCGATATCTGCCAGCATTTTAATCAATACGCGAAGCTGAATATACGTATAGCAAGCCGCATAGCATACAGGATAAGCTGAAAATGACATGCACATTGTCATTTCATGTGAAGTCAAAAACCAGAGTTATAGAGCGAGTCTGTGTTGAGGATAGTGTTCTCTAAAATATGTGATCGCATAGAATATGTGATATGGATCTTCTATATCGCTTATAATGGTAAACAGGGTAGCGAAGGTTAAAATAATGTGGAAATAAATCACACGCTTTAAATTAATGAAATTTTTGTTTAACTTCGTGCTTATGCGTTCGCCGCAGTTTTTCAGGTCCAAAAAATTTGCTCTCATTAGATCAATTTTTTCAGTACCTTCTTTCAAGATGGATACCATGTATCTAATGGAGTTGAATCCCTGCAATTATATCTTTTATGATTCAGAGATAAGTACCTACTTTCTAACTTTGAATTCTATTGAATTTCTAATCTAGTCAAAAATTATACATTTTCATTTAGGACCTATTTAAAAATTTCACTTACATAAAGTATCACAAAAAATGAGGGTCCATAGTCTATTAAAAGTTGTATGCTACCTGCTTTGAAACTATCATAAATGTGAAGAAATAAAATAAATCCAAGAAAGATTAACGAGAACACTTCACATATCAAAAAAGCAGGATTTTTAAAAATGTTTAAACTAAATCTTACAAGAAAATCTACCGGATCATCTGGAAAAAAATATACCTTCTAAGCAATTAGTACACTCTAAACTAGTTATTTATTTATCTCAAATTTATTTTTTGTTGATATAAATAAAAAGTGAGCGGCAAAAAAAATAGACTGATGGTAGGTCATGACTTCTGTAATTGTCAATACGCAATTCATAACATTAGAACTATTCACTTATCATCTTGATCTACTCTGAATTAAAAAATCGTCTCAAAGCACAACACGAGCTAGGACTTGAATCTTTTGAAAAATATTATATCTAATCAGGTCACACGGTTACCTACTCGTATAAGTCTAATTACATGATCTACCACCATTCTATTTTTTGTTACTCACTCGTTACCTTTCATGTAAATCAAATTTTCAAAATCCATGACGATATATTTTAAAACACTTCAAGCTCACGAAAAGATTGTAGGTAAAATGAATACTAAAGCAAAACACTTACACAAAGATAATATAAACGTTACTCTCTCTATTAAGGTCTTGTCCTTCAAATTAAGTAACCTAGTTGAATAATATTCGGTTTTTGTTACTATTCTCCAGACTTGTACTTCTATAAGAAATGTTGAGTTGATAAAATTGGTCATAATTTAGTTCTACAAATTCAGTTATCAACATTACCTATACCTATAAGTACTATTTTTACTTTTCGAATGTTTGCATTAGAAGGATGTAATAGGTAGATATAATTAGTATTAATTAATAATCAATATTAATCACTATTACAAGCTTTCGAGGTATCATGCAAAGTGATCTGAACGAAATATAAGGATATAATTTAAGAATCAACTCGATTTAGACAGCATTAAAGGGCAAGAAAAACGTTTTTTATTCAAAATTTTCCTAATTGGGCCCTCGATGCTTCCGGTTTATCATTTTTCAGCTCTATAGTACCGGCATTGTTAGGTTCTCTCTCAAACAAAAGCTACTATTGTAACGCATTAATAATCCGTAAAAGTTTCATAAAGATTTTACTTCATGAAAAAGGTGAAAGAGAAATTATTTTCTCGAGGTAAAAATCTCAAAGACCTTTTTACTAAAAACATCGTGTATGAATTCACATACCTTATTTAACGTGAAAGCACACCTTAAAACGAAGTAAGAAAATGACATGGAAGAAACGTACGCAAGGGACGCGCCAATATGAGGCTTTTCGCGAAAGATGACGAATCACCCGCTGATTCGCTAGACGGTTAGGACGCGAAGGCGAGAAAGCCGTATCCCGGCTGACGAAGAGGTAAAAAGGCATAGGTGACGATGCAGGCCGCGTGTGAGTTTCGCGGGTTATTCTCTCTTAGTAACTCATTTGTTAGTAGCTACCTAAATTTGTTATCTCAAGATTTACATATGCCTGAGTTTTTGTCATGATCTTTCGAAGGAAGTTGGGAAGCACCAGTGCCTTCTTCGCGAATCAAACTTCATGTCGTTCCCGCAAGAATTACGTTTTAAAATTAAGTAACGACGCCATAGTTTTTGTCGACGTGATTGCCTAAAAACATCCCGTTTTTTTCCTCTTCCCCCCCCCCCCTTTTCCCGTTTTTCATCACCAAATTAATATCACACTTCCAATGATTTCGATTTCCAACATCAGACCTTTCGTGTTTATTTAAAAAAATACTTTTGTAGTCAATTTTGATAACTTGTGAATGCCGCCGTTTCTTCAAAATCAACTTTAGAGCTTTTAAATTTGACTTGCCATCAGGTAAAAGAAATGCAACAAATTACCTTGAAAGTTCACCGATTGCATCATCTTAATTTTGGAAGATACCTATGTTATGACCAGGCTAGCTGTAAATCGAGTTTTTATTACTTTGATTTTCAAAAAAGATGTGCAAAAGAGGCGAAATAAGTAAGGGAGACCGGGGATGAAAGTAACACGGGTAGGTTGTAACAGTGGCTGTATTTTCTAAACTATTCAATAGATATGTTGCTGGAAGTGGTTATGCAGTTGTCAATTAGGTACACCTTTCTTGTTGTAGACATCGCCGTGGTAACTTCAAATTTACGTAACGTCTGTAGTGGAACATGTGTTTGATCTTCGAGCAAAAGTAAAATTGTTGTATCTTGCATCCAGTGAATTTTCTAAGTTATTCTGAAATCGATTTCTGAGGTATGTAGGTACATCATTTTGTGGTACTTTTATTATCTGTCTACAAATGCGTATCTATGTATTGATTGTAAAATTTTCAGTTAGTTAAAATTTTAGTATAACTTAGTTTACTTTACGTATGGGGCTGAAAGTAACGCAGTGTTACAACCAACCCCAATACATTTTTGGTGTGTAATAGTAAAGAAAGATAGGTAATAAACCTGCATTTATATATGTATACCTTGTTTTTCCGACGCCCACATAATTCACGTTCTTCCTCACATTCTACAACTATCGATCGCTGCAATTTAGTAACTGTTTTTTTTTTTAATATGTCAATCTAGATGAGAACTTACAAGCGAAAAACCAACAGAGGAACCTTCTCCACAGATGTAATAAGAAGGGCAGTATTATAGTTGGTTAGAGACGAAAACAGATCAGTTAGGTCAGTAGCCAGAGAACTCGAAATTTGTCACGTGACCCTTTTCCGATACGTAATACGTAAAACAGAAAAGACGAACTGGAATTTTGACATAATTTGTGATTTAGGTATTTTGCCTACCTTTAATGGCATAAAAATATATTTTTGTTTAATAAAAATTACATAATAATTTTATAAAATATTAATGGTGTTGATTATTTTCCTGTTACAACTTACCCCAAACGTTGTTACTTTTTGCCCCAACATTGGGGTGGAAAAAAACGCGTGCTTCGTTCCAAAAATATTTTTTTTTCGCAATGGGTTTTACAAAACATACCAAAAAAATATAGCAAAAGGCAGTTAAATAATCAATTTAATGTATAATAATGGTTGAGTAGTAAAATTTGTTTCGTTCCACGAAAAATTAAATATAAACTTAAAAATGTTACTTTCATCCCCGGTCTCCCCTACCTTGAAAATCCACTAACGAGAAGAGCCTACTTCCAGTATCAAATCTTGAAGTTCCAGGAACTGTTTTTAGTTCAATGAAAGAACTAAAATTGATGAAATGATAATTTATTTCATATTTTAATTAATTATCTAAATACCTTTGTATATTTTTTTATCTACGAGTGATTCATAAAAAGCACTTTTTTAGACGTTTCTTAGTTCATAAAATGTATGATTATCTTGAAGAGTGAAATAAAGTAGTTCGGGTGAAATAAAGTGCCGTAGCGGTTCATTATTTAACGCTAAATCTGACACGTTAATGCACGCTCGCCGAGTGGAAGTTCTAGTGAACGCTAGCGGCTCGGCTCAGTTGGCGCGTCGGGGCGTTCGCACTGCAATACGAGACGCTGAACGCTGAATTACATAGTATTCCGATGCCAACCGCTCAAATGCTTGTTGACATCAACCTATACTAGAGAAACGTCGCAGTTTATTAGCAGTGCGCCAGATCTATGTACCTACAATTAATATTTTGTGTTTTGCGTCGTTTAGTTACCTAAAATGGATACCATTGTAGATGATTCAATGAATGAAATATCTTCTACCCCAGAAGAAATTATTTTTCAATCAAATGTGGCTATATAATTTATATATTTTATGTTTACATTTAATCATAAATGAAATATCTTCCGCACTAGAAGAAATTATTATTCAATCAAATATGGCTGCACAAAATCTGTTAGGTAGGTACCTACCTCAAAAATCTAAAGAAGCAATATGTCACCTTTATGAACTGACGTGATGAAAAAAGCCTTAATAGCTTCAAAGAAACACTTACATAAGATATGAATGCATTGGAAAGATTTTATTTTATAATAATAACTTTTAGTTCTAATTTAAGTCACTCGTAGATAAAATTTTGTATGCAACATATGCATAAAGTGCCTTTTTTTCACTTCTGGGATTGCCGCATTCGCCTGCCCCAGTCGTGAAAAAAAGTACCACTTTATGCACTTGTTGCATAAATAACTATTATAGGCGGGGAATGTTTTACTGTAGCTATAGTTATTTATTATACAAGAGAAAAAAGTGATAGATTTTTGCTCGAGATGTGATTTCGTCCCCGACGCCTTTAGCGGAGGGGACAAACACATCGAGAGCTAACATCGCACTTTTTTCTTGTGTGTAATATACAATTTTTTTCTGCGAGAAGAAATATCAGTGTTAGAATGTCGAAAAACGTAGTTAGATAACTGAAAATTATGTCGGAAAAATGATTTATGTTAAACTTGGATTTTCAAACTGTCTTTTATCGTAATTGACGTTGCCTGGGTAACGAAACGATTTAATTATTACATAAACGTCATATTAATGTAATTAAAATTGAAGACAGTTTTGCAAAGATTCTTGTTAGTTTTCGATGAGTGAATTTAATAATATGTATAGTGATTATTATGAAAATTCCCTTAATAATTGCCATTTGGATAATAAGGTAACTTTCCTTTACGTATATTTGATATAAATTTAATGATATCTGATGAGTGTTAATAGTAGCTATACCTAAGCCGCCATTTCGGGGAAAAAAGTCCCCTTTTTTTTCCCTGCTAATTCATTTTTTTCCCCGATAAGATGCAGCTCATATAATGAGGCATTTTTCTACCTGTCAACGGGGAAAAAAGGTCAAACTTTCAGCCCGTCGCAGAAAAAAAAAATTGTTCTTTAAAATATTGATCAGATAAAATAAGAAAAAACAAATCTATGATTGTTTTGATGTTATCCTTCGGATCTTAGACTACCATTTTTTATAATTAAACATCAAATTTTTATTCAAAAGTAAAAAAATATCTGGCATTCCGGCAATCTACCGTGTCTTGATAAGATTTCCTTCAGAACCCTGCCTTTTTTTAAGAGAATTTCATTCACGAAAAGTTAATTAAATTTTATCCTACTTTTAAATCCTGAGTTTTTAAGTTTTAATGAGTTTGCTTTTAAAATTACCGACCCCCGAAATATCTGCTTAGACCCCCGAAATATCTGCTTAGAACCTAACGACACTATTATAGTCATGAAAACTCCCTTATCTTCAGTTACAATAACTTTAATATTGAAGTCCACTTTCTATATCCGCTGAATCTTTTGGATCCAAAATGGCGGCATGCCAAAGATTTTGACCTTGAAAATTTCCAAAAAGCCGGACGATGGATTTCTTTAAAAGGGATTAATGTATTTTCTTGAAATAATTGTCCATAATTTTCATTAGATAAAGTTTCCTAAAATTGCTTCTCATTTAAACACAAAAATAAAAATCACAGGGAAACTACGACCCCCATCAAAGTCGCCGTAATCCTCCAAGCTACAAGATCTTCGTCTGACTCAACAGGTGTCGTATAAGCTAAGGATTTAATGTGACCTCGGAAATTTAAACCTAAAGGATTTATATCTGGGGATCTGGCTGGCTAATAGTTTACGGGTCCTGCTCATCCTATCCATTTATTAGGAAACATGACACCCAGACATGTTCGAGCTTACATCCTAATATGGCAAGGAGTTCCATCGTGCTGGAACCATATTCTCCTCCTATGGCTCGTTCAAAATCGTTTTTGATTACTCATAGCATCTTTGGTATAAGGAATTCTCTTCTGGAAAAGCTTGGACATATAATTCTATCCCATGCTCTAAATACTTCCTTTATTTAGAAATTTAATTGACAATTTAAGTATTTATGCGACTAATTTTGAACTAAATACAGATACAACATTGATTAAGAAAATGTTGCTTTTTCAGAAGACCTTTCACGTACAGAAGAAAAATGGCCCGCTTAAATAAAGTGGAACATCAATAACAGTGCAGCTTTTTTCTTATAACAAGGTAAAGGATTTTAATCAAATCAACGTCGAGTAGTCTAGCCAAATTCAGTTAGAGGGAAATGGAAAATGAATTGGAGTAGGTACGTTTACATCCGAAATGATAGAGATCTTGTAATAGGGGAGCAGCTTGACTAACTTTACATGTTTATTTGCTGTAGTTTACCATAATGGCATTCAGTTAGTACAAATCCAGTGCATTCGGAAGGCCGAAAGGCAATTGTGTTTATCGTAAACCAAGTATAAAACAGTTAATATTAAACGAAAGGTTAGACCTATTCTGAATGAGAATTAGCTTTCGATTTCTATGCTATACAGTGGCGTAACATGGAGGTTTTAAGTTTAAGTGCATGTAACTTTTCATACACTCTACCTTAGAGGCTGTCCGAAATTTTGGTATTAATTCTCGCCGAGGTTTTTGATCACATACATAGAATTACCTATACAGGGTGATTCAAAATTCAGTGCAAATATTTTAAGGGCGTATTTACCAGCCAAAAATAAGAAGTTTTTTTCATATAATCGTATGTCCTAACTTGCTTCGTTTTCTGGGTGTAAAATTTTGAAAAAACAAATCGAATTTTTTATTAATTACTCAAAAACCTTTCAGCCGATTTAAATAAAATTTTATAGGCTTATTTGTTGTCATAAGGGCCTTCTTTTGATGGGAATAACATGAATTTATTAATTCCAGTGGCGTCTCAGGGAGCTACCTGAATTAAATTGAATGAACCTCAATAATCGATGTGAATTTATTACTTGTTTTAATAGGGCCTGGCACAGATTTTGATTTTTTTCTTGGAAACAAAGCTAGACACGAGTAAAGCTCAAGAGGCAAGAAAGTTACATTATTGACCGCTTAATCTAAAAAAAAACTATATAGTCAAAAAAACAGTGGCGTACCATAATTTTACCTATTAGTATCAAGTAGGTAGCCCCCTGAGACGCCACTGCAATTAATAAATTTATGTTATTCCCATCAAAAGAAGGCCCTTATAACGACAAATAAGCCTACCAAATTTTATTTAAATCGGCTGAAAGGTTTTTGAGTAATTAATAAAAAATTCGATTTTTTTTCAAAATTTTACACCCTGTATCTAGAAAACGAAGGAAGTTAGGACATACGATTATATGAAAAAAACTTCTTATTTTTGGCTGGTAAATACGCCCTTAAAATATTTGCACTGAATTTTGAATCACCCTGTATAGGTACCCCTACCCAAAAGCATTGGGCCTTGAATTATGTGGTCGAATGAGTGTTTATTCTTTCTGTGTGAATTCGATTAATCAAACTTCTCTTGAAAAAAGCAAGCGGAGAGCTGACATGCATAAAGAACGAACAGAGTTTTTCAGGTGCCGATGGGAGAAGTTCTTATTGCGATGTCGACGAATTATCCGAATGCCTATCGGAGCCCCTTACCCCCTCCTACTTATCGGGCAAGCTGTGCCAATGAGAAAAGTCTCGACTAAGCGGGCGTGTTGAATAGTCCTGTCTCCTGCTGGGTGCTATGAACCTGCAGGAGGAACCCGTAATTCGGATATCGCGAACGGGGAGGTTGGCGTGCACTAGCGATCAAAGACGCTCGCAGCGCTCTGCCTTACTGAAGTGGTAAGAAGCAACCGTCGAAGATTAGCGTGTTTATTCCCTTTCACAATCCAAACAATTATAGTGTCGTATTTATTGAGATTTTTTCTTTATTTTTATTATTTCCGCAGGTCCTTATTCCTCAATAAGGATCTGTGTGGTTTGGACCTTGTTTAAATTTGGCAAAGAGGTCTAAATTCATAAGTTACCATACCATAACTAACGGAAGCTTGACTCAAAATTGTGGATGATTTGGAATGTTCCTATGGGAATACTTAGGAATAATCAGTAAACCGAAAATTACTAAAAAACCTAATTTGCATTCATTTCATTATTCTAAATATTCCGAGATTCCTCCGCCACTGATGTGCCAGGCTGGTTGAATGAGAGCGAGAGTGCGACGGCAGGATGTAATAACGTTGCCGGGGGCCTTAAACGGCCGAGCCCGCGACGTGACCGGCATCCGGGAGCTGAAAGGGAGAGTCCTGCAGACGGCCCGGGAATGCCAACCGCCTGTCTTACGTCTCCTAATCACGCCGACCGGGACAAGCGATAATCCCATGAAGATATTCCCTCTCATTACCAGGGCTAAGGGACGGAGAGGGACCTATGACCATTGTTGCGAGACGTGCAATTTCTGCAAAAATCTGATCTCTAATAGTAATGTCTTAAGATTAAGATACAAAATATTCAGGCACTTTATTTGATTATTGGGTTTTCAGAATTCGCAACAAAGCCACGACTTTTCCTCAACCACACAATCGACGTCCAAAAATTTAAATCAATTTTTTCGAATTTCCCGGAATTTTTGGGTTTTATTATAAGATAAGCATAATTCTAGATTCATGATGGTCATTCAGCAATGATCCCTACCTAATCTTGAAAACCAAGAATTTTTCAGAAAATTACAAAAATACGGCAGTTACTATTTTAGGGGGCAGAAATATCACCTGAAATACAACCCCTATATAGAGCCGTAGACTTTAACCCTTTTATGCGCGGCGTCACAGCAACGCTCTTAAGGTTTTCAAATGCCAAACAAAGGGTCATGTGGCACTTTAAATTAAAGGTTTTTTTTATCTCCTATTCAACCATTTCTTTTGTCTCACATCAAAAATTTTATTTAATCTTTTATACGAGTTTTATCTCGTATACCTACCTACCTACATTAATCAGCGCATACAATTTAGTTGCTTGTAGAGAATAAGAACACCATTAATTTTATGTGTCACATGGCCCTTCGTGTTGTTTAAAATTCTTGAGAGGGTTGCTGTGATGCTCATCCTAACGGTAAGTTTTTTATTTTATTTTACGAATTTTGGAAATCTACCGAATAATTCTTCCTTTCATAGATTGGTTACCCTATTAATTTCACCCTTATACACTTGGCGGCGCTGTCACAGTTGTCATCTTAGGGAACCTGTATTATTTAACGTAGTAAGCATCAGTGTCGGTAATACAGGTACCCTATGTCATTGATCAACACAATGCATTAGGTATTATACGTATCCGGAAGTGTCCGTAATAAGTGTTAGTTGCACGTATTGGTTTTATCCTATCTCACGATACGATAAATTTTAATGCGCAGGTTCACTCTCTACGCGTTACATTTCATGACGTCAACAGGATCTCACTTTCCCTTTCGGTGTGTATGAATACAGTTTTTTTCGTTTTCCGAGTGATATAGTGTTATCAAAGGCATGGCAGAATGAGTGCATGTTCTCGTCAAGACAAAATAAATATAGCAAATGTCATCAGAATGTGTTCACAACATTTTAAAGCAAGTGCTTATGTTCGTAATTTCCAACATGAACTGGAGCTGTCAGGATATACAGTGAAGAGATGCCAGCAGATTAAATCTGGAACAATTCCACAGAAAATCTCCAGAAAAATTCTTAGTCGAATTCAGAAGTAGGTATCTATTTCAAGGAATTGATTATTAGTAAACCGAAATCGAAAACAAAGCCTTCAAAATCGGCTTCACGATCAAGGCTTCAAAAAAGCCTTCAAAATGGTTATTCTTCCATGCACAAGTCAATACAAATTCAAACTTCACGTGCTTATGAGATCCTAGTGACGTAATTACGCGGACTTGACGAAAATAGGACCCTATCTCATGTATCAGATCTCTTTTTCTTGTTGTATCATGGTTCTATCTCATTCGGCTCAGGAATTTAACGGGAGAAGGGACAATATTCGTCCTTACTGCATAGACAAAACAGCTCCAATTTTATTAATAAGTTTAAAACATTCTATTAATAGAAAACGAAAGGCTGCTGAAAAACTAACTACTTTTTGTTAAAGTCATGATAAATAAAAGACGCTTAATACTTATTTTACAATATACTTACTAAGAATTACTTTTTTTATTTTATAACGTTTGGAGGGACATAGTAGATGTTATTTCGTCTACGTGGGTACAATTATTATTTAGCATATTATCTAACAACTGCCAAGATTCTCACTCTCAACGGTGAAACGGTGAAAGTTCATAGGGGAATTCTTTAGTGAGACTAATATAAAATCAGGTCGAGTGCTTTTGTGTACACTCAAGGTGACAACTGCCCCTAAAGAACACCTGTCTCTTTATGGTGGTATATTGTTTGTCCTCCACATAATATGACATTCACTAATGAGGCTCTGCAAATCTTCACCATCTGCATTTCATGTTTACGTTTAGGCTTATTCTACGCAATATATAAGGGTGTTTCAAAACATAGGCCTCAGTTTCGGTGTTTATTAAAGATAAATCTACTCGTGCGTAATACGTAGCTTCATATGCATATAATTAATATAGCTACTTTTATAATAATTATAATGAGGGCCGTTTTAACTATTTGGCTATAATATAGCTGCAGCCGAGGACCGCAAGCATTATGGGGGCGTAAATTATAATTCAAAATATTTTATTTTTCCTCCAAAAATTCCTTCATTTTAATCTCATGTATTTGTTGGAAAATAAAGAAAATATATCTACTGAGGAACTTAGTTGAAGGACAAGAACTAACTCGAATAATGAGTCAAAATTTCCGAACGGTAGCAATAATAACCCCGTTCTTTTCTTTTTTTTTAAGTTTTTTTTCCACAATTTTGTAGAATGTTTTTGTTTTGTTACTTTTTTTTGTATGACATTTTGTATGACATTTTATGTTATGTTTTGTTTACTTAGTAATAGTTGGTTACAAAATTACTTTTTTCAATAATTCTGACACTTTTTCTAGCTCTTCTAGTTGTAGCCATCCATGGCCCAAACCTTTTGACTGCGGTAATTTTTATTATTGTTATGTTTTTTTCGCTGTAGACTATAGGCAACCTATGGTATGGGGATGCCTAATAAACTTAAATAGGTTAGGCAAAGAAAACAAAGTAACTCTCCTCTGGGTGCCAGGACATACAGGTGTGAGAGGCAATGAAGAAGCAGACAGCAAATCGAGGAGCAAACTAGGAGAAAATATCTTCAAACACAAGATAAGAAAGGAAGAAGAAACCCAAAGGAAAAACCTCTAGACGAACCTTCCGGGACTAAGACATGATGTTTGTGAAGTTTAACCAAAAAAAATTTGAAGCCTGCGTTGTTTAGCATCAAACTCAACAAAAAGGGGTTAGGAATGCTAACAGACTTCTTAATGGGTCTGTGTAGACTCGAAGCACATCTCAACAAGATAGGTCTACAAAACGCAAAGACATGCAGATTCTGCGGTGAAGGGGAAGAAACCCCAATACACATCCTAGCAGAATGCTATGCAGTACAACAAGAAGACCCCGTTGCTTAGAAACATACCAACCAACGGAAGAAGATTTATCATCTCTAGAACCAGTAAAAATTCTAAACTTCATCAAAGAATTAGAATTAGATGAGGTGCTATAGAAATATACACCAGAAAGGGAGGCACAAAAAATCTCACTAGGTCGAAGTGTAAACAGACATCCCCATATAAACTATCAACTATAGGCGACCTTGAAAAAAATCCTCGTATTCTGTTGTCAAAACTGAAATTTGTCCGCTAGGTGCGCTACTTGTTACTGTGCAGTAGGGTACTGTATTACCATCATACACTGATGCTTACCATCAGTGCCGTTAATACAGGAGCCCTACTGCGTACGCGCCATAATCAGCCTTGATCTTGAAAAAAAGCGCCGCCTGGCGGATTCTGTTGTCAAAACTCTGGTGTCCGATTTCAAATTTGTCGGCTGGGACGCTGCTTGTCACTGTGCACGCGCCCAATTATTTAGTTACTCAATTATGCATTATTATTTATATCTGAGTAAATTTACAAGTAACTAGGAAATTGCGTGACCTTGAACACTGAAAAAATTTCGCCTGTGGCGCGTCTCGAACCCAAACCCATTTCCCCTTGCGGCATTATTAGTGTGATGTGAAGTTTAAGAACTACACTGCACTAATTTTAAAATCCGTAAGTCGCCACCGCCACTGCCCCACTCCAGCTAGCCATCTTGTGCATTTTCTCATAGGGGGAGTGCATAATTTTTAGTAGCCTAAGGGAGCCAAAATATGTAAAGACGGCCCTGATTAAAATGGGATTAAAATGAGCTGCCAGTGTCATCTATTTATTGGTTCGAAACTTAATTGCTGCATTGTCAGAAAATCCAAGCCAGCAAAGCACAATCTTTAAACGGCCTGAATTTCTACTGCTTTACAACTTCTACAATTCACTTGCATCAAAAGAGAATCACATATTGCCTCCAGGGCACAAGCTTATGTTACCTCCACCCCGGTACCTAAGTTTTGTAGATTTATTATTCTAATCTTGTTCAATCGTTTTAAGTTAGTTAAGTCGGTATGTAACCACCCCGAAATATGCAGAGGGTAAACGTGTTAAACAAATTACTTTATTTGCCCCCGGAGTTCATTTCATTAATTATATCTTATTTGCCTGTAGCTATTAGCTGTAAATTATCTGCAAAGTATCTCGTATGACTTCACCCCGAATACTTCTTATAGTGTCTCAGTTTCACAGGTTCATACTAAAGATGTAGATAAGTATTGTTGAGCTCTGTATCAGTTCTAAAGTTCTCTCAGCTTATTTTCCCATGACGGATATTATAACTGCATGTCATTGGTATATCCATGAATGTAGTAGCTTTTGCTGTTTAGCTTGTTGAGTCTTGAGTAGGTCATCTACTAACTACCATGTTCCATAGCAATGGGGATAAAACTCTATATTGCTGACATTATCAGGCAACGCTGACTC
This sequence comes from Malachius bipustulatus, assembly GCA_910589415.1. Lineage (NCBI taxonomy): Eukaryota > Metazoa > Arthropoda > Insecta > Coleoptera > Melyridae > Malachius > Malachius bipustulatus. The sequence continues at coordinate 13,836,824 of OU342636.1, forward strand.
TTAAAGTCTCGCCAAATATTGTAAAATGAACTCTTCACCATCCAACACGCCACCTAAATGGTTGTGGGGTCATCAAAAATGGCGGTTCCTATTCGTTTATAGCATTTCTTAATATATAACTTCAACTGATGTTACAACCAAAATGAAAATCTCACAACTCGTGAAGGTCCAGAAATAGAAGTTAGAGATGAAGGTAAATATTAAATAGATTGCGATTATTCTTCCAGAATATCTTTTTTTATATCAAGAGTATAGTTAATTCCGCACGTTCCTAACATTGATCCTTACCCGATTTATAAAAACCCTAAATGAAATTCGGAATCCTTACGTAAACATGCTGGATCAACACCGTAAACAGCTGAACTGCGTCACACGGATCCAATAATGAACTTCATTGTGAATCTTCATGGTTTATAGGTCAGTAAAATAGGCCGGAATTGAATGGATTTATGCGATTTCGGGACAGTCAATGGCAGGGGTGTTGAGATGGGGTGCCACCCCATGTGTGTCGAGTAATCAAATCCCAATGGGGACCCTGTATACTGTATCGTTAGTCGTTGCGAATCTGCAAATCACTCTATACGCGGCCTTGAGAAAATGGCGCATTACAGAAAATGACTATTCTGTAGGGCAGTTGTAGAAAATCGATAGATGGATTACGATTTGAATTGTATTAAATCAAAATATCTCAAAGATATGTGGAAGATGATAGAAGTCAAATGAGGGCCAAGGGGGTCCATGAAGATCGAGCTATCTTAGTCATAGCTGGTGAATTAGGTAACAAAAGGTGATAATTTGACAACAGCTCCTAAAATCATTAGTGGGCTATACATAATATACACGTTATTTCGTTTCAAAATTCATGGCGTGTTAGATATGGCGGCTATTAGTATGCACAAAAGAAAGGCATGGCAAAAAAGCGTCGTCTCATGTAGGTACACATAGTCAGTTATCCAAACCAGGTATAAATCAGTTTCAAAGGAAAGATTGTATGAATGTAGGTAAAAAGTGTCCTTTATCTGCATCGCGTCATGTACCTGCAAATTTTCAATCTCCACGTATGCCTTCAAGTAGTTTTGAAATGAAAATATAACAGTCGACTGATAAGTCAAAATAGAAAATCGAAACACCACAGACTTTCCACGCACCTACTGATCATCACCAGAAGCTCCACCTCTCATAGCTTTTCCAATTTAAAAAAATTCTTCTCCAAACGAGACCTTTATGAATTTTCTCAAAAGCAAGGTCTCGATCAGACCTTGCAATAAAATTGAACTAACTCGTCATCATAACCTGCAAAAATTTTCCTCTAGTGGCACCAACCTGTGCCAAAATTTCTGGGTCGATTCAGTTTAGATGTCTTTGAGCTGTGCGACTACCGGTACATTGAAACGAACTATTTAACCCTTAGACTGGAAAAATAGTCGCTGAGAGCATGAGACAAGAGAACAATGGGTCGTAGGTTGAGTCGCTAGTCTAAGAGGGTCAACAATAACAAGTAGGTCAGCAGACAACAGGTACTCTTTATTAAAATATAAAATATATCACAGTTATTAACTTAAAAAAAAATCGCAGATGTTAATATCACAAACTCTTGAGCACGGTTAACAAATAATAAGAAAACAAGAGCGTGCGGTGCTAGGCGAATGAATGGATCGGATACTGATGGTTCACAAGGGCACTTATCTTCGTAAGGTCTCCGGTGTGAGGGTGGAAGTTTAGTTGGTGGTAAACTTCTCAGGTGTCTCAGGTAACATCAGCCGGTAAGCTTCTCAGGTGTCTCAGGTAACATCAGCCTTCTTGTTTGAGAGAAAAACTTGCCTCCAGGTAAAAATGTGCCTCCAGGCAAAAATTGACTCCAAGGAAAAAATTGACTCCAGGGAAAAATGTGCCTCCAGGGAAAAAGCTGTAATTTCATGGATATCAGAAACACTCTTGCATTAATGAACGGTCCGATCGAGTCTGCTTGCCGAGGGTACATAGAATTATGTCCCGTCCTCAAGATATGTTGAGATCAAAAAATGTGACTGACAAATTTTACATGCGAGCGGAACTCGATCGGGTTTAAAAGTTATAATTAAAAATAGCATATTGTATTAAGAAAATATGATCTGTATAATTCTAACACAATTAAGAAAATCATTTTACGACACTCACCAAGCCAAAACCGTGAGGGATGGCAATGACGTCTAAATAAATAGACCCAACATTCCATTCATAAATATGAAATATTCGAAATCCATCATCTAATTTATATCTTCATGTGAGTGGGAAAAGGAGTGACCGATCGCATAAACAGAGGTTTGCGGCGAAAATGGCAATGCTGTCAGAGACCTTCGCGATGAGTGCCAGTGGCGTAGGGTTTTTCAAGATAATTATTATTTCCTGTGTATTTAGGACGAAAAATAGCGAGTTTGGGTTACTTTGTATGATTAATGGAATACCGTACTTATCTGTCTGTATGAAGATTAATCCTATAAAACACTTTTCTTAGATGTACAGAAAGCCAAAGCAACCTCTTCTCCTGATTCACAGGAAAGCTAAGACAATACATAGGTACTTTAGCATATTTAACTAGTAGATTACAAAAGACATTCATAATATTTTTTGTTATTTATTAGACCCTCAATAAAGGTGATTTGTGAAATTTTTGAGACAAATGTATAGATATTTCTAAATTAAACGGGAACGCAAATCTTAGGAAGGAACTGCATGGTGTAACAGTTGAAGTTGTAAAGTCATACAATTTGTGAACATCTTCTAAGATAACGGTATTAGAGGATAATTAGAAAATTGTAAATATTGAACCAAATTGACGCCGATGATGTAGGTATATTAGGGATAATTTTGATAATTGGGCTTTAGGTTCCGGCTTATTACTATTTTCGAAGTTACCAATCGGAAGTTTAACGTTTCGAGACTGATTAGTCCCTTGATCACAGTTAATAATAAGTAAAGTACAAATAAAAATTTAAAAGTAAAATTAAAATATAAAATATAATTATGACATTTAGATTTGTCAAAATTTAAAACTTCGAAAATAGTAAACCGGAACCTAAAGCCCAATAATTATTATCAAAATAATACCTAATATACTTACAATGGGACGTACTGTTGAAATTTGTCACAGTAGGTACCTAATTGCAATGTTCAGAGGATAATTTTACTGGATTTGCTAAAGATTTTTCCCTGCGGCGACTACAGCACTGATATGAACATAGCCTTACTTACTGGTACTCACCTACGAAAACAAACTTCTGGGTTTAAATCGTCACTTTTCTTGCACATCAACTAAGTTCGCACTATTGTCTATAATAGTCTATAATTTTAAATTGGTGAAAATAATAGCAGGAAGCAGTTTAATTTGGTTAAAATACCCGTCTAATGAAATCAAAATAGGGACAACACCGCACTCGAAATGATGAATGAATTTTAAAAATTTGTAAAAATATCATAGTCGCGTAAACATACGACGTTGCCGCGCATTTTGTGTTTCATTTCTTAACATTGAAAATTATATTCAAATATGATTTGAATGACGTCTATCCCATTATTGTTGTTCGAGTTTATTAGAAATATTATGCTATTTAATTATTAGTAAGAAGTACCTCGCGCGGTTTGTATTGATAATGTCTCGTTTACATATTTACGTCATGGTTTCAAGAACGATAGTATTCAAAAATCTGGTCACAGTAACGGTTTGGCAAACATGCAATTGCGGAGGGGCAATGAATGATTCTATAAAAATGTAAACAAGGGGGTCTATTTTATTTAGACGTCATTGAGGGATGGTTATAATAATTTAAGTGAAAGTTCACAACGCCATTTCGCTAAAAATTCCCTATGTTTGCGGAAACGACCTTCCTTTAGCGAATTCCAGGAGAGAAAAGAAAGTGAAAGGCCGGTATGAAGATGAACGCACCTGATTTCAACTCGACAGTCGATGTTACGAAATGCGAGGCCGCCAGCCGGCCGTGTTGCATTGCACTAAACGCCACTATCACTCACTCACTGCGCACGCCCGCCGTCGTCTCTGCGTTACCGGCATCTAGCCGGTACGTACGAAATGTACGTTACAACATTATTGTGCATATGGTGGGTATAAAGAATAAATAGAGGAGAAAACCTTCGCCTCAAGCAGGAACAAGATAAACTCATTAATGCAATCGAAGAAAGTGTACTGCATTGGTCACTTGATGAGAGGGAAAAAATGAACGATGTTATGCAACTGATCACCAGAAAATATGTCTATCGTCAGGCGCCAAAATTTATGCATACAATTCGCATGACCCTATTTATGACCACGTTAGTCATTTGGATCGCCCAACTGCAAACGAACACATGTGTGATCTTTTTTTTAAGCTTAATTTTTCATCTTTATTCACCTAGTACCATTTATCGATCGTGTAGACCTGTCTAAATACTTTTATTTTTCGATTATCTAATATGGACGAGTCTCTGAATGTTGCTCCTAACCCAACTTGCTAAATTAGGTTTTTTGTATGGACAGTTTTGTACCTAAATTCATATCCTGTTAATCATATACTAAGTATGTATAATGATTGATATGGGTACCGATGAGAGCGTTCATTTTAGGACAATATAATTTTGATTGGTCGATGAAGATTTCGTGCTAATTAGTTAGATTAGAGCCGAAGAGCTATAACAGACAAGCGACTATGAATAGGAAGCCATACGATAGTTACATTATTCAACTGAACACCCCAATAGAGTATTGCATGGATGTATTCAAACCACATAGAACTCAGATCATGCATGCAATGTCCTTTGAAGTGGGATTCAATTTTTCAACTGTGGTAATCTCTAGTAGCGATATTATCGTTACTAGTTGAATTTACTATCACGTTTAGAGCTTAAGGGACTTAACCCCTATGATGTGACTATACTAAAGTGTAAGTTCCTTTATTCAAACTCTAATTACTGTATAATCCAGGGTATCATTAGTGGAATAATAATATGAAGTTATTTAATAGGAGAGGTCATTAAGTAATAGTTAAATGTTCGTTTATGAAATCACTTGTAATATTCATAGCTAATTTGATTTCATAAACAGTTTTGCTTTAAGGATAGGTAAAATAAAACATAATCTTGTTTCTCAGAAAATATTCAATAACAACTGAGTTTTTTTGGTACATGACAATAAGTTGGAAACAATATTTTTGACCCAATTTTTGCACCAAATGTATTCTCGCTATTTAAAACAGAAGGTCCATGCCTCCGGTACCGACAGTTCTCAGCTCGTCGCTGAGCCCACCACGGGCCTGTCATGCCACTCTCCTCATCTCGGCGGTTCGTGATGGCTTTCTCCGTCAAGGCCGGATTACAAAATCCAACTGCGGATTGACACCCAGCAGGAGACAGGACTGGTACGGGCGCCTCGCGCGTTCTAAAAAAAATTGTTCAGTCTTTCTGTCTGCTCTCCGTTTTTTTTTTTTTTATATAACGACACCCTGATGTTAATTTTATAGGATGTCTTTTGAACTCTCTTAATATGTTTTTATATTGAGTTACAGTGTCATGTTATTCTAAAATCATGGAAAAACTCGGTCACTGTCGCTTGAATTTTTTCCTAAATGTCCATTGGTTATAATACCATTATCTATCACGGCATGTTTCCTGAAGAATTTATCATCCTGTGATATTATGCTAAATGCAAAACATAATTCCGAATGAGTCGACCGAGAAGAAATAAGAGTGGAAAGCCGTGTTGACTTGCAAAACGAGGATGAGCTTGTCATCTGATTTGCTTGTTCCGGGTCTCTTTAATGGATTTGTCATTTCGGAACGCCCATCCCTCCTGTTATGACGGCGAAGACAACCCCCGGGGCTTTGCCTAAATGTTGCCTCTTCTAAGCTTTTAAATGCAATGCGTATTTTCACGTATTATCTCCTCCTCCACAGCGAATTTCTATCTAAGATTGAATAAGAGTGTATAACATACTTGATATACGAAGCATGGAAATTTTCACGCCTCGAGATGACACATTTTGGCAGTGAAACGTAAGATGACACGAGACGTGAGCTCGAAAAGCAGCTGTGCTTAAAATTTGTCATTTGAATTAGAATGAAAAAAGAATGAATAAATTATGGAAAAAAAAATTGTATGCTCTATAGTTTACTTGATAATCAAGCAATTAGAAAATTCTAATTCATTTTAAGTATATAAGACATAATACGTATAAGACCTAACTTTTTTTCATTTTAGTATTTTTTATAATACTCGTATACAGTCTTACACTTTTCTCGTTTACAAATTTGTAACGCTATACGTTAAAGTTCTTGATAAAAATTAAATATTCCTTTATATTCTGGTAACGCCATCTCTTCCTCTCAAAGCCTATCTCCAGCTTCCTGATATGAGTGAAGAAAACTATAAATTTGGTTTCTATTCAGCTCTTTGAAATATTATCGATATTACAGATCCCTATTTTGGTAGCATTCCATCCCTGAAATAATTTAACCTGATTGTGAACCTTACTTGATGAAAGTTTCTACCTCCAGCCTCGAATGAATGGAAATTATGTCTGCACGGCGTAACATTTTAGTACCCTTGCGACTGAATCGTGTAGGTACTTATGTGCGCAATTAATCATTAATTTCCTTTCCTTGAAAGCCATTTAATATTTCTGGTCAAGGTTATAAATAATTCAGAGGTCCTAATTCCATTTTTTTCGGGACTATACCTACTTTAACAATTTTCGGAATTACCTATAAATCGTCAAGATCTGCAAAAAATTATATCGACATCACACTGTAAAGATACTTTGTTCATCTGATTTTATTTTTTTAGTGGATTATGTAAGATGAAGAGTAACGAGTAAAGAGTAAAGGGTAAAGGGTAAGATAAAGAGAGTTTATGTTTATTCTGAGACCCTTTAATGTATTTCTACTCTAAAACAATTGAAATAACGAAAAGTTCATTACCAAAGGCAAGTCCTGAAGGCAGGCTTTTGTTCAAACCAACCATTTTTTATCACCCCACCATATACACACAACAACCATGTGTCGCGTCTTTGAAGGGCCGCGATGATTCATAGCCTTGCCCTTCACTCGCAAACTCGCCTATTACAGATTTTTAATTTCGCCGTAGCTCGCATACTAAATAGAATTGGAACTCGTTTGCGCAACACAGGAGTATGTGCGATGTGAGGATGTGACCCCCCCAATGTCTGTGTCTAATAAGCGATTAGCGAGATTGAAAAGTGATTTGGAAGTAAGTGGAACTTATTGGACTTTTAAAGAGCGATATTAGATTTTAATCGATCCACAGAAGCGAAGAAAGGGAACTATTATTTGATGTTTTATTTGTGCATGCAGGGTTAGCTTGTAGTCTTTGAAAAGGTTTATTAAATAACTTCTTCTAGGGTCTTAATTACTATCGTAGAGAATTGTTGTTTGCCTGCTGAAGTTACTCATGCCACCCGAGAATTAGAAAGAACTGATAATAGAGCTTTTCAACATTAATCGAAGAAAGTACGGGGGGGGGGGATAAATTATTAGATAAAATCCTTAAATCTTTATCACATCACGAACTACTTATTGCAAGCTCTGTGCCTGGTAACTTCATTTTTGTAACTGTTGGGGCAATTGAACCTAAGAACTTATGAAAAGCTCTAACGTGAACTTTTTTATATCATAAACAGCATTTTATGATAAAAGCATAAACGTAGCAGCATGTTTTGTTGTTGACAAAAATATTATTTGTTTATAATTACTTTTTTGATAACTTGTTTCAATCTCATTTATACCGAGTGACAAGTTTCAAAGCAGAACATAGGCGAATAGCATGGGAAATCACATATTTGCAGTTTATTTCTCACCATTTTTATCTGCAAGAATGGTAATGGTGTCTATCGAAAGAGAATTCTTTTCTGAGCATGCTGGTCCCAAAATACTTATTAATTAACAGTTTTATGTCATGACAGAATATTTTAAACATTTTAAAAATTAAAAGATGAGCAGCCATGACATGCTAAATTACGATAAATTTACCACTGTCAAAGCAAATATTTTCAATTATTTAATTTATTTTAATTCTGATTGAACATCATTAAAAAATTACGAAAATTCTCATTTACCATCATTTTGTTTTACCAAAAATTGACTATGAAAAATAAACACGTAAAATAATTATTGAATTAAAACAATAACTACCTACAACAGATATTCAAATAGTCCTTCATTTTGAAATAATATTCCCACCCTTTTATAAATTGCGCTTCGAACTTATCCGAGTTGTTGGTTATTAACGAGTGCATATTCGGCAATGGTAAAAACTCTGTAAATTTTGTTCTTAAGGTAACCCCAAGATCCCAAGAAAACCTTCTTGCGCATCAATCACATAAATAGTGTATTTTTATGCGATTCAATTATCAATATTTTCACCGCTTTTTAAATAGGCTTTCTGAAATTTTCCATAGTCAGGTCATATTAGCGTAGTGGTTTACTGAAAAAATTCCATTTCATTTAATTTGAAAACGAGCCTTAGAATGGATTTTTAAATTTAACAAAACAAAAAAAATTGGAAAAATTCAACAATTTTTTCCTTTTCCTGTGTCCGCCACTGGCTAACTTCTTTCTTATTTGCTTCTTGAAATTTTTCAGAGTTAAGGGTTATTATAGTATAGTTGTCTACTGAATAAATTTCAGTTCATATCCTTAAAAACCTTCTTGCGCATCAATCGCAGAAATAGTGTATTTTTATGCAATTCAATTCTGAATATTTTCACCGCTTTTTAAATTGGCTTTCTGAAATTTTACATAGTCAGGTCATATTAGCGTAGTGGTTTACTGAGAAAATTTCATTTCATTTCGTTTTAAACCGTGCATGCCTTGGAATGAATTTTTAAATTTAACAAAACAAAAAAAATCATTGGCAAAATTGAACAATTTTGGCCCATTTCCTATGCCCGCCACTGGCTAACATTACTTAAAAAATACTATTTTTTAGACTACCTTTTATAGAACGGAAAAAGTGAAAGGGGAGCTTTGAAACCCGAAAATTTTAAATTTTAGAGGAATAAACATAATATGTAAAAATATTCTAATATCTCCGCCATTTTTATTATTTCCTTCTTGAAATCTTTGAATTTTGAAGTTTATTAGTATACTCGTAGTTGTCTACTGGAAAAATTTTCGTTCAATTCCTTCAAAAATATGTTCATAAACAGTTATAGAAATTTAGCCCTTTTTCCCTTTTCCTACCCACGCCACTGGCTTTTATTGATTTTACTGCAATCCACTGAATTTTATTGCAATATTTTAACTCAATATTTTATAACTCAAATTTCAAATAATTTTCTTCCAGTAATGTTAATTTCGTTTAAAAGTTTTTGTTTCTAACTGGCTTATTTAGGGGTTCAAAATCTATCAATTTTTCCTAAAATTGAAAAGGCCGCCATTTTGGAACGGCTCTTCTGATTTAACTCAAATTCAGTACCATACGACTACTTGCATCTTACTACCAAAAAAATTTCAGCCCCCTAGATTGAAAACAGCGACCAGAAACCGTGCCTCATACCCGTTTTTTTTTTTTTTGGAAATTTGGAGAGACACGTTGTAAAAGTAGCGCAATTTTAGGTAAATGTTTTTTTGTGAAAATCAAACGTCATCCCTAAGTTTCACAAAAGTAAAAAATTTCGTTCATTAATCTTGAAAAATTAAGCTACTGGAGCGTTCTTAAAATTTTAGAGAAATAAACATCATGTAAAAAAAATTCGAATATCTCGGCCATTTTTCTTACTCACTTCTTGAAATTTTTAAGTGTTAAAGGCTATTAGTATAGTTATCTACTGTAAAAATTTCAGTTCAATTGCTTCAAAAATGTGCTCATAAATTGTTAGGGAAATTTAGCCATTTTTACCACTTTCCTATCCACGCCACTGGCTTAATAATAAAAGTAATGTAAATTTTGTTACATTAAATTAAATTTGAAATAATTTTCTTCAAACCCCGTTGATTTGGTTTCAAAGTTTTTTTTCCATCTTGCTCATACAGGGGTTCAAATATTAGCAAATTTTTCAAAAATTAAAATGACCGCCATTTTGAAACCGCTTGACCGATTTTGCTCAAGTACAATACCAGACCAGTTTTTATAGATATCTTACTCCCACAAAAATTTCAGCCCCCTAGATTCAAAACTGCGACCTGAAATGAGATGACAAAAAACGGGTTCATGGAATTTTGAAGGGACACCCTGTAGAAGTGATGGGACTTTTGGAAAGTTTTTCAACGAAAATCCGACGTCATTCCAAAGTGTTACAAGGACCCAAAATTTCGTTCACTAATCTTGAAAGATAAAGCCACAGGAGCGTTTTTAAAATCGAAATTTCGCGATTTTGGAGAAATATATAAATATATATATATATAAATATATATATATATAAATATATATATATATATATCGTGGGCAGGTGAATTTTGGAAAACCACTTTTTCGTAATCTGGGAGTCATGATCGGTGGACATTTGATGAGTTTGGGTGATTTTCGAAAAGTGATGTCGTCCTCAATAGTGTATTTTTTTGTTAAAAAATACACTAAAAATAGGCTAATAAACGGTTACAGAAATTTAGCCATTTTTACCCTTTTCCTACCCACGCCACTGGCTTATTAATGGAAAAATATGCTAAATTTTACTGCATTACCTCAATTTTAAAATAATTTTCTTCCAATCGTGGTAATTTGGTTCAAATTTGTTTTTTCTAACTTGCTTATAGGTATTCAAAATCTAGCATTTTTTCTAAAATTAAAAAGGCCGCCATTTTGAAACGGCTCAACCGATTTTACTCAAATACAGTACCAGACGACTCCTTGCGGCTATCTTTCTCATAAAAAAATTTCAGCCCCCTAGATTGAAAACTACGACCAGAAACCGTGCCTCATAGTCGGTTTTTATTTTTAATTTGGAGTGACACCCTGTAGAAATAACGCAGCTTTAGGAAACATTTTTTACAATAATCAAATGTCATTTCGAAGTTTCACAAGGGTAAAAAATTTCGTTCACTAATCCTTAAATATTAAGCTACAGCAGCGGTTTTAAAATTTTTGAGAAATAAACATCATATAAAATAAATTCGAATATCTCCGCCATTTTTTTATCTACTTCTTGAAATTTTTGAGGGTTGAAGGTTATTAGTGTACTTGCCTACTGTAAAATTTTGAATTCAATTCCTTCAAAAATGTGCTCATAAATTTTTAGATAAATTTAGTCATTTTCACAATTTTCCTACCCACGCCACTGGCTTATTATAAAAAATATTGTGAATTTTATTGAATTTTATCAAATTTCAAGTAATTTTCTTCCAATCCTGTTGATTTGGTTTCAAAGTTTTTTCCATCTTGCTCATACAGGGATTCAAAAAATAGCAAATTTTCCGAAAATTCAAATGATCGCCATTTTGAAACGGCTCGGCCGATTTTTCTCAAGTACAATACCAGACCACTCCTTATGGATATCTTACTCCCACCAAAATTTCAGCCTCCTAGATTGAAAACTGCGACCTGAAATGATACCACAAGAACTGGATATCTGGAAGTTTGAACGGACACCCTGTAGAAGTAACGCGACTTTTGGAAATTTTTTCAACGAAAATCTAACATAATCCCAAAGTTTCACAAGGATCCAAAATTTCGTTCAATAATCTTGAAAGATAAAGCTACAGGAGCGTTTTTAAAATCGAAATTTCGCGTTTTTGGAGAAATATATAAATATATATAAATTTCTGGTTTAAGGGTATTTACGGTTCAATAACACTGCGGCGAAAAGTAAACTCTTTTATTCCATTACCGACGTTTCGAAGCTATTGTGCTTCATTATCAAGGTCTACAATAATAAATATATATACATATACAGTGTGTCCCCGGATGGACCTAACTATACTTATAAACTTCCTTATTTTGCATCTTAGGAAAAAAAGTCATTCTTTAGAAAAAGTTTTGCTTTATTTAGAGTATCTTAAGCCGCTGTCAAAACTTCTAAATAATATACAGGATGGATACAATTCATTTATTACAGTTTTTACCATGTACAAAAGTTTATACAAAACTTATTCCACATGTTGCCCTCCTAACGTTACGCATTTTTCAACAAGTGATCTAAACTAAGTATGAAATTAAAAAAAAAGAGTGAAAACACAGGTACATCCTACTTGAAAGAAAAGAGATATTAACTGGAATTTTAACAGAAAGTCAGTGATAACTAATTAGAGAAGTTTTATCTCTAAGTAGATTTGTTTATCTTTATTAGGATAAATAATTTTGCCAAAACAAATGATTTACTCAAATTTATCGATTGGTGTCTACTATACAGGGTGGTCACTTTCAACTGGCTCACCATTGGGATTTCCTAAACCATAAGAGATACAGGGTTGCTTAAATTAGATAAAAGTTGCCCAATTTTATGCTCATTCTGAATCTGAAAAAAAAAATCGTATAATTTCAGTCGTTGTTGAAATATCCTGATAAAACTTAAAAATTGAGATTTCTTATTTTAGCCATATCGTTTTTGTTATTGGGAAATAATGAATTATTTTTTGTAGGCTTACATAAGTCGTCAAAAGCTATCCGTTTAACATCACATAAATTTTCAAATCCAACTAGATCCCAAAGTTTTCATAGCCAACTTTTGTTTTTCTTATGGGCGCCATATTGTTTTCCTATGTCATTCGGTATGAAAAAAAAATAATGGAAACCAAAAACTAATAAACTTCGAAAAAAAAATCCAAAATTTTTATTCTTCTTTTTAGGAGAAAAACAAAAAAAAATCGCTGAAATACGTCAATATGAAGTCATACTGCTGGCCTTATGGTTTTTTAATTTCTCTATGATACCTATTCGGTCTAAAAAGTTTTCTTTGTTTTTAAGGAAAAAGAAGAATAAAAATTTTTACAATTTATTTTTTGAAGTTTATTAGTTTTTGGTTTCCATTATTTTTTTCATACCGAATGACATAGAAAAACAATATGGCGCCCATAAGAAAAACAAAAGTTGGCTATGAAAACTATGAGATCTAGTACGCTTTGAAAATTCTTGTAATGTCAAATGGATAGCTTTTGACGACTTATGTAAGCCTACAAAAAATAATTCATAATTTCCGAATAATAAAAAAGATAATGGCTAAAATAAGAAATTTTGATTTTCAGTTTTTTCAGGATATTTCAGCAACGGCTGAAGTTGTCCTAAATTTTGTTTCAGATTCTTATTAAGTATCAAATTGTGCAGCTTATCTCTAATTTAACCGACCCTGTATCTCTTATGGTTTAGGAGATCCCAATGGTGAGCCAGTTGAAAGTATGACCACCCTGTATTATTCAATATTCTATATTAAATTGAAATTATGTTGTCTCTAGCAAATAATTTATTTAGTAGGAAATATCCTTGATTAAAACTATAATAAATGAATTGTATCCACCCTGTATATTATTTCGAAATTTTGACAGCGGCTCAAGATATTCTAGATAAAGCAAAACTTTTTCTAAAGAATGACTTTTTTTCCTAAGATGCAAAATAAGGAAGTTTATAAGTATAGTTAGGTCCATCCGGGGACACACTGTATATCGTGGGCAGGTGAATTTTGGAAAACCACTTTTTCGTGATCTGGGGGTCAGGATCGGTGGACATTTGATGAGTTTGGGTAATTTTCGAAAAGTGATGTCGTCCTCAATAATGTATTTTTTTATTAAAAAATACACTAAAAATCGTATTATTTTTTGTGTATTATTTTAAGTGAATTTATATATGTTTATGTTATAGGCAATGTGTATAACGCAGGGATTCTATACAATACCTAAGCAATGTATACAATGCCGGGATCGCTCAAGCAATGATTTTAATTTCTTAAACTATTTCATACTTTACCTAGGTAATGTATACAATATACCTAGGCATTGTATAGAATGCCCATTGAACCATGGGCAATGTATGAAATAGAGTTTTTAAACAATAATTAAGTAGGTATACATATTTTACAAATTGGTCAGGTCAGGTCAGGTCAGGTCATTTACTTTGACTGTCCCTTTAGATAATGATATCTACAATCAGGAAAGCGTTATTCGCGTACCTAACTGCTTAGGTAATGGAAATATGTATCTATATACCTGTGGTAATAACTGGTGCCTGCCTACTTATTTAACAAAAAAAAAATATAAACTTGACTACCTTATACCTATACGAATACGAATAATTATTGAAGGACAAATTAAGATTAGCCCTTACTAGTAGGGTACAAAATCACAGTTTTGCTCATCTCTACAACGAACAAGTTCCAGCATGTTTACTTCTCCGCCACGCACGCGTTTCGCTGCCCGTTGTCGTTCATTATACACATTGCCTGATGCGCTTCCGGTATTCTATACAATACCTAGGCAATGTATGAAATGAATCGTATTTCACACATTGCCTGGACGTTTTGGGCAATGTATACAATGCTTAGGTATTATATACAATACCGGACTATACACATTGCCTATAACATATATAATATATAGTCCAAAAGATATGATCCAGTCGAATAGGACAAAAAGACGCCTTAGATTGCATAAGGTCAAGGAATGTTTATATTTTTTTTGTGAAGTTGTTTTTTTACGTAATAATAATAATTATTTATGTTCTGACTTTTCGACCTTAGAACATCATCTCGCGACGCCAAATAGGAAAAATAACTTTTATTAAATACTGAACGATAAAATTTAAAGGTATTATCAGCTTTATAGATCCGCCTACCAGCGTCTACATTTGACTTATTGCAATTTTCCTGGAAAATTCGAAGATTTATTTCTTATATCATATTGATGAATAACCCTGATCAACAATTTTATTTATCTCCGACTTACTTCAGCAGCAAATAATTAAATTTTTTGCTCAAAGAGATTTTTTGCAAAGTATGTGCAAAATGGTCAATCATTGACTGTCTGTCTTGTTCATTTCTTGCCTATGATTTGGCAGTAATTAGTGAGAAATGTTCTCACTGCGAATAAATGGGTCTTGCTGCAAAATTATATGTATAAAGGTGAACCACAGAACGACAAAATTTGATAACGACGTTATTGAGCTGTCACCTGTTTTCTGTCGACTTTTCAACATGTCTTATGTAACGGGAATATTTCCTTCTTGCTGGAAATACGCACGGGTCCAGCCTATTCTCAAAAAAGGCAAAAAGACCATGACAAATAACTATGGAGCGGTGGCATTGCTTTCACTAATATGCAAGATTATGGAGAAGCTATTAACCAACACCTTTTTAAAGTATTTGAAAGGAGCTAATAAATAAGCGACCGCCAATACGACTTCCGCAAGCAGAGATGGGTGACCTCTTCACTTACGTTACCGAGCTATGGTAGCGTGATATTTCCAGAGCTTTCGACGGTGTGGATTGTGCGGATGCCAACAATCCATGATGTCGTATTGTTGGCAAAACTCCGAGCTTATGGCATGTCCGAGAAGTTCTGCGCTTGTGGCAGTTGAGTTCTTTCTGAGACCATGGCCTACATACAAGTGATTAAGCCGAGTTACGTTTTCGTTGGGCCACCCTGTATGTAAGCGAAACCCAAAATGTTGGATATCGTTGTAAATAAAATTCAAGTAGCTTTCAAATGATGTATCACTCGATAGCTGTTCCCTATGATGATAACCAAAAGGGTAGCTACCCCTGCCAAGGGGGTGAACTTGGGTAGTTAAGTTTGTCACGAAAATATGTCCCCTTCGATAAAAAAATCGCCCTGTATTCGGCGTTTTTCGCATACATCTTCACTTTCCAAACTATTAGGCTTGTTACCTTTTCGATGGCCCACCCTGTATATTTTGAAGTTTGATGAATACGTTTCGGTTCCGATTACCTTTGGATGAATTGGATGTGCTTGTCAGTGTCAACTCGCCGTATTGTCTAATCGATTTTATGATTTTTTGTGAAAGTGATTAATTGGTTAATTAAAGTTATTGAACAGTTCGTTAGATCTTTTCAGTAACCCACATACAAGCACCCATGCTTTAATTTGATAGAAGAATCATTTTAATATTCCAATTACTTTTCAAGATGTATAGTCATGCAAATGTTCAAAAGTAGGTATGTATACAATTTTTTTAAATCGTAGATTTTTATGTTCTTTGTCTGACCTGGTTATACGTAAAAAAAAACGGTTCTGGTGGAGAATACTTCACTCCGAATTTTAGGAAAATTTCTATATAGGAAGGAGGCTTACCTTAAAACAAGTCGATTTAAGCAAAAAAATTTGCGGACCCTTCGTACAATTTTGAAAAAAAAAGGAATTTTTAACTCGATTTTTTCATTTCATCAACAATTTTCTCGCTTCATTATTTCCACTTTTGTGCGTGCTAAAAGTGCTTTCACTTATCTAGTAAGACTAATAAAGGTTTTACGAAAGCAAATTTACCAGTTTTATGTTTTAATTCAGTCAAATTATTTAAAACAAGGGATTTTTAAAGTGCGGTGTTTTTGATTTTGTTCTATTATGTTACTTGAAATTTTATAACCTCACTTTAAACGAAAAATGAAAATTAAACTGCATAAATTCATTAATTCATTCATTCATTCTTCTGTCCAGCATGTCAACTGTCAAAGACTAAAGAAAGATGTTTCTGCGCTGTTGCCATATTCTTATTTAATTTTACCATATTTTAAAAGATTACCAAACTATCTTTCGAAAGTTTATTGACGTATCTGTCTACTATTTTAAATGTTGGTAACTAGCGGGAATTATTACTTATTTATCCATTTCCCATTTTGTAATTATTAAATAATGATGTTATCCTTTTTCTATTTTGTAATTAAATGATAATGAAAAAAATTAAATCTATTTATTGCAAAAGATAAAAACCTTTATTTTCAAACTACTCAGAGGGCCATGGAAAATTATAACAATTGCGGATCTGTTTGACGTTTCTCTTAATAATTAGTTCTCGGTTAAACTTCAACTCCTTCGCATTTAAAATCATTTAAAGATGGAAATTAATTCTATTTATGAATTAAATGCTATCATACAAACCGACAATGATCGTCTGATTGATTATTTGCAAAATAAATCTTTGATTACAACACAATTCAGATGTAAAGAGAGGCAATGCAGACGAGTATGTGGAATGGTGATAGCAGTCGGCTCAGAGCATTCGCCGAGAGCCTGCATCTTGGTCAAGAACAACCTAAACTTCTATGTCCTTTCAGACTACTGCGCCCGAGACATTACGACAGTCAAAGTTACTCTCCCGGTGGGGAACAGCAGAACGGAATTAATCGTCTGCTCAGCATACTTCCCGGGAGATAGATCTGCCGAACAACCTCCTCCTACAATAGTGCGAAATCTGGTCGCCTATTGTCGTGGGAACAACTTACAACTTATCGTTGGATGTGACGCAAACTCGCACCACCTAGTTTGGGGGAGCACGGACATCATCAACGAAAGAGGTGAGTCGCTTTATAACTTTATAATAGGTGAAAAACTTATTGTGAATAACATCGGCTCCAAACCAACCTTCGTCACAAAAAATAGATAGGAGGTACTAGATATAACATTCAGCTCAAACTTTATAAGCAATAGGATAACCAACTGGCAGGTATCCTCTGAACCTTCCTGTTCAGACCATAGACAAATAGTGTTCGACATCGAAATAGGTCATAGACCTATTGTGGAATATCGTGATCCAAAAAGAACAGACTGGAGCGGATATGAAAAATCCCTCCAGACTGGACTTGAGACCGTTATCCCCACAATAAAAAACCGTGATGATATTGAAATTGCGGCGGAACAAGTCCGGAACGCAATAATATCAGCCTATCACGAAAACTGTCCACCAAAAACGAAGAGAAACGACAGGAAAGTCGACTGGTGGAACAAAGATCTAGAGAAAAGAAGAAAAGAAGTTCGACGACTCTTCAATCGAGCTAAAGAGATGGGTAACTGGGATGAATACAGAACTAAGCTAACGGAGTACTACAAAGAGATCAGACGATCTAAAAGAGAGTCCTGGAGAAGGTTCTGCGAGAGCATCCATGATCTGCCCCGCAGCGCCAGAATTCACAAGATTCTCTCAAGAGATCCGACACAGCCATTTGGCTCGATAAAACGACCAGACGGTTCATTTGGGGACTCAGAAAAGGAAACGTTAGAACTCCTAAAGGAAAATCACTTCCCAGGTAGCTCGCCTCTGTACAATCAGTGGCAGCTGAATTCCGGAGGACGTATAAATCGACCTCAAAAATCGGAATGGAAAGTCTGCCGCTCGATCATTACAGCCAAGGCAATTGAAAACGCTGTAAAAACTTTTCAGCCTTTCAAGACACCTGGAGAGGACGGCATCTTTCCTGCCCTATTACAAAGGGGCATAAAGATACTGACGCCCTCTTTTATAAAATTATTCAGGGCTAGTCTGGCATGGAACCACATCCCATCCAGCTGGGCGGCAACAAGGGTGGTGTACGTTCCCAAAGTGGGCCGTACAGAGCCACACCCTAAGTCGTTCAGACCCATTAGCCTTACATCCTTTATACTGAAAAGTCTAGAGAGAATACTGGATGTACACATCAGGAGGAGTGTCTTAGTTTCACACCCTCTGAATGTGCACCAGTATGCCTATCAAGCTGGCAAATCAACCGATTTGGCACTTAATAACCTCGTGGGGAAGATCACCAAGTCTCTTGACAACAAAGAGATCATGGTGGGAGTCTTCCTCGACATAGAAGGAGCATTTAACAATGCATTACAAACTTACTGTATGAAGCAGCAGTTTCCAGAGGAATAGAACCGGTCATAAACGGCTGGATCCGTAATATGCTAGATAGTAGGATGATAACAACCTCGATGGGAGGAGTTGAAGTCAGTTTCAGGCCGGGGAGAGGGTGCCCACAGGGAGGAGTACTCTCCCCCCTACTATGGACCCTTCTTGTAGACGACCTGCTGGCGATCCTCTCCCTATGGAGAGTTGAGGTTCAAGCATATGCGGATGACCTTGTAATAATGATCAATGGAAACTCCGAGAGGACAATATCCAATGTCCTTCAGGAAGTTCTTCAAGTCACGTATCAGTGGTGCGAGAGGGAGCAGATGTCTGTAAATCCTCGCAAAACTGTTATAGTACCATTCACTAGACGAAAAAGGCTGGAAGACCTTATACCACCTACTCTTCAAGGAGTAGTTATACCATTTGCGGAGGAGGCTAAATATCTAGGTATCACACTTGATAGGAAGCTACTATGGAACTCCCATCTGGAAAAGATTATCCACAGAGCAAAGCTCTCCCTATGGAGTTGCAAAAAGATCTGTGGAAGAACTTGGGGCACTGGTCCCAAGCAAATACACTGGATATATGTAACGATCATTAGGCCAATGATCGCATATGGCTGTGTAGCTTGGTGGTCCAAAGGCTTACAAGCCTTGGCCAAAATGAAGCTGTCAAGTCTGCAAAGACAAGCATGCCTGGCAATCAGTGGAGCAATGAGCACCACACCGTCGGCGGCTATGGAAATACTTCTGGACCTTCCTCCACTCCATATATACTTGGAAAGAGAGGCCAGATGGACAACGTACAGACTACTACAGGTAGCACGAAGCACACAAATGGCTTGTGTCATGGAACGGACCAGTCTACTGGACGACACTCAAAGTCACAGTCTTCTGGGTATGCCCTCAGACATGATGCCATACACAACAAACCACTGCACTGCATACAACGTCCTCTTTCCAAGCAGAGACGAATGGGAGCGTAACTCAAACGACCTCCTCAAAGCAGACCTCACGTGGTTTACCGACGGTTCAAAGACTCCAACGGGAGTTGGATCCGGAGCGTACGACGCTGGGTCAAGACGAGAATTCTTTGCAAACCTGGGTCAGTACGCAACAATATTTCAGGCAGAAATTTATGCCATTGTACTCAGCGCGCAGATGCTGGATGAAACGCACTGCACGCGGAAAACAATTAAAATGTTCTCAGATAGCCAAGCGGCCCTAAAAGCTCTTTGCTCCATTCGTTGCAATTCCAAACTAGTATGGAACTGTCAAGCAGCACTCAATGAAGTAGCTAAAAACAATAACTTGACTCTGGTCTGGATTCCAGGTCACTCCGGCCTTGGAGAGAACGAAATAGCTGACTCTCTGGCTAGAAGAGCAACTGAATCCAAATTTACAGGACCGGAACCTGCTCTTGGCATATCCTCAAATACTGCCAAAACAACAATAGACACCTGGGCGGAAAACAAGGTACTTCGGTACTGGCAAACTCTACCAGGATTAACTCACTCTTAGGGCCGTTTTTTCAATCCTAGTTTAAACCTAGTTTAACGTTAAACCAAGATTAAATACAAATGATCCTTGTTCATTGCTAGTTTAAGGTTAACTGTAGTTTAAACTGGGGTTTAAACTCGGGATTCTTAAACCGAGATTTTTGGTGGTTTAAGCTAAGTTTAACGTGAAACTAACCTACAAAGTTATTTTTATGAATAAAAATATAATCCAGGACCAGGAGTCTGGTTGTTTATAATAAGCACAGGTGCACCAGTAGAGTGTTTTACAATAATTATTACCTACTTGTTACTTTTTTAAAAGAATTTGGTTGGTGTGGAATTTGGTTATTGTTATTAGTCTGTTTGAGAAGGAATACTTATTTTTCACGGTCTTTTCGTCTCGATAACCATCTGTGGTTACCGAATTGAAAAGATTTCGAATTTGTTCCCAGGCTGCTTTCTTCTCCTTACAGGTGACTGCATCAGTCCTTTTATTTTCTATTATTTCCTTGTATTTTTCTACACAGTCCACAAGCCTTTCAACGTCTTGTGTTGAAAAATTAGCGTTCCTCTTGAACGTGCCAGTAATTTTTGATACACCTTCCATATTAATGCATATTAAGCAAAATAAACAATAAAGATAATTCAAACAGGTCCGCACGTGCACCTCTCCAGGTACAATACAAATTACAAAACGAATTAAATTGCTGTCAATTTGACGGTTATGACATGATGAACCGACATTTAAGTGACAGTGTTTACAATAAAGATGCTTACACACTTGAAACTGTCGATTAAACTGAGTTTAGCTAAACTTCGTTTGAAGTAGGCATGAACAACCGAAACTAACTTAAACGCAGTTTAAATTTTAAACTCCGTTTAACTAAACTCAAGTTTAAACTGCTATTGAAAAAACCGCCCTAAGACCTTCATTGAGGGACCATCGAGAAACAGAGCTAAAAAGCTACTGGAGCTCAAAAGGACTGACCTAAGGGCCCTAATAGGCCTATACACAGGACACTGCAAAGTGAACCACCACTTACACAGGATGAATCTAGCCGATAACGCAGAATGTCGCCTGTGTTTGGAGGATGTAGAAACAGCAGAGCATGTTCTATGCAACTGCCCCGCCTTGGGAAGAACCAGGCACTCAACGTTCGGAAAAGTACTTCTCTCTCCGAGAGACCTGGATACATTCACACCATCTAAGGTCATTAGCTTTTTAAAAAGCAGTGGCCTGCTAGAGTGGATGTAAATTACTTAGGTATGAGCCACAATAGACCGCTTGGTCGCAGTGGAGGTGTCACTAATCGACCCACTCATTATATAACTAAACTAACTAACTAATGTGGAATGGTGAAGAGAGATACAAAATTATATTATTTCAAGAACCGTTCGAGTGACCGACAAAGTAACTTTTGTTTTCGGGATTTGAAATTAAGCAGGTCAGATCATCAAGAGTGAAATTTTCTGAGAAATCAAAAACAAAGAAGTTCTTCCTCTTTTAAAGTCGATCCGGGGACATACTGTAGATACCTAATATGTGTAATAGGAAATATTTATAAAAAAAATTCAATATAATAACAGGTAATCTCCCTTAAATACGTTCCGTTGGTCATCAGGCCCAGTGAGGAGGGATCACGTGAGGATAGGACGGAAAAACGATGTTGTGGTCAAGTCATTTTTATTACTTTTATGCAATCCTGGAATCCACACGCCAACTGTCTATTGAAAAACAACTTTGATGCGACAAGTTCAGGTCTTCTGGTCAGGCCAGGTATAATCTCCCTTTATTACGTTTCGTTGTCATCAGACCAAGTGGGGAGAGATCGCGTGGAGGCAGGGCGGAGCGACACGATGCGTGCCGCGCTAGCGGCACGCATGTGGGCTGCGTTAGCGGCCCACCAATGGCCGCTAGCGGCCATTTTTATTACTTTTATGCAATCCTGGAATCCACACGCCAACTGTCTATTGAAAAACAACTTTGATGCGAAAAGTTCAGGTCTTTTGGTCAGGCAAGGTATAATCTCCCTTTATTACGTTTCGTTATCATCAGACCAAGTGGGGAGAGATCGCGTGGAGGCAGGGCGGAGCGACACGATGCGTGCCGCTAGCGCGGCATGCATGTGGACTGCGTTAGCGGCCCACCAATGGCCGCTAGCGGCCATTTTTATTACTTTTATGCAATCCTGGAATCCATACGCCAACTGTCTATTGAAAAACAACTTTGGTGCTAAAAGTTCGGGTCTTTTGGTCGGGCCAGGTATAATCTCCCTTTAATACGTTCCGTTGTTTTTAGGCCCAGTGAGGAGGGATCGCGTGAGGATAGGACGGAAAAACGACGCGTGCCGCGCTAGCGGCACGCACGTGGGCCGCCCAAGCGGCCCAGCAAATAATGGCCGCTTGCGGCCATTTTTATGTTTTTTATGCAATCTTGGAATTGGAAAATCTTCATTCACTTACTAAATTGTTGTGTATGAATAGTTTTTTTTTTTCCAAACGCGAAGAAAAAATCGAAACTGCGACTTTTTAAGCGTCAAAATTGGAAAATAGCGAGCAAAAATCGGACATTTTGGAAGAGTGGTAGCGCTGCCATTTTTTAAATTTAAGCGACAAAATTTGAATTCCGACAAAGCAACTCTCACTACCTCGCGAAAATGATCCCCCTGATCCCCAAGTCCCGGTGCCCGAAAATCGCGAAGATGCCAAAAAACGCCAATCGGCCCATAATGTACCTAGTTGACCACCTCTGGAAATTTCTCCTTATCCTTTTTGCATGCCCCAATTTGTAAGTTGACATTATATTTTGGAATAGACATTTTTAGAGCAAATTTTACAAAATAATTTTTCTCACCAATTGAGTTTACGATATACGAACCGATTTTATTGAATAATGAGGATGTTGTTAGGTTTTTTTTTTACCTGAACTTTCAAGAAAATGGAAAAAGCAAGAACTGAGAAAAGAAAAAGTATTTTAAAAATCGCTATTTGGCGACCCCTCGAAACGAAAGTAATATCCTTGTCTTGAACTCCTTGCGTGACTCATTTGTAGCTTGATGTATTTTTAAATAGAAACTTATAGAACTTTATTCACACATTCACAAACCATTACAAAAATTACACCAAAAATATTGTTACATCATAAAATGTAAGTAATAAAAATAAATCTGGCAACATTGCACAACCATATGTTTATTGATTCTAGAAATCTGTCAGTTTAGTGAATTTAATGGAAATTGAACTGTCATTTTTGGTCAATTTTATGATACTTTAAACTCATTTTTCTCAATATTTTATGTATATTCCGCAAATTTTTTTCAAGATATCGTCTATAATGGTCATAACTTAACGTGTTATGTAAAAATTTTCCCAAAAGTCGGAGTGAGTTATACTCCACCATCCACAAAAAAACGATAATGGAGCGACTTTTATAATTAATTTCGCTCCACTATATGAGTGCTCATAAAGATATGTACTAGTGTTTTTATTGACCTCTTAAGACGTTTGTATACGGACACATTATGGTCTCGTAGGATATCGGCTGTGGAGAAAATTAATAAATTAATCGTGAAGGAATTCCAGGAGTTAGAAATCAATACTAATAATTTTTCGTAACTTTAATTTGACAATTTGAACGATCAATGGTATTAATTATTATTGCACAAGTGAAACAAATTGAATAATAATAAATTATTATATCAATTACAGAATTATATATTATTGCACAAGTCCCTATTGCTGCAATATTCGCAACTGACTTCCATAAATCCTCCACGAGTTCTAAAAGCAGCACCGTACGTATCTATGGCCTCCTTAATATCCGGCTCCTGTTTCTGTTGTTCGCAGGTAGTGTTTGCTGGCACACACCCCTTGTAAGAATCCTCTATATCCATGTGATAGGCAAACCCTAATGAAAGAAAAAGTTATCTGATTAGTAATTTAGAAAATTCAACTCCGGTTATTTATACACGTCCCAATTCTGAATTCTGAATTCATCACATAGGGGTATGCAGAGTGTAATTTATGATTGTGCACCCCAGTTGATAAGAAGGATTTTTTACTTATCTTATGTATTTCATTTACTTATATACTCACCAGAAATGGCTATTCTACTGCAAATTTCTCCGTCAGCACATGTTTTTATCTTAAAAGCATGACTGCAAGATTGACAAGTGTAGCATCTAAGTGCCACGCCTGAAAAATTAGTTATTGTAAATATATTTTATATTTCTATTAAAAGCCTACAACTTAAAAAATTACTACTGTAGATTGTACTATCCTGGAAACCTTCGTTTTAATGGTATTCCAATTTGGTAATTAGTGTGTCATAGAAAATAATAATTTGACACTATAGTGTTAAAAATAGAGTACCTGAATATTGTCAGATTTTTATTGTATCAGAGTGCGGAAGGCTAGAGTACCTGGATATAAAACTATTATACAGCGTGCGCAAACTAATTTTCCCTCTCTGTCCGATTGCTACCAACCTGACAGGTATAACCGTGCCTCATGGACGGTTTTTATTTTTAATTTGGAGGGACACCCTGTAGAAATAACGCAGCTTTAGGAAACATTTTTTACGATAATCAAATGTCATTTCGAAGTTTCACAAGGGTTAAAAATTTGGTTCACTAACCCTTAAATATGAAGCTACAGCAGCGGTTTTAAAATTTTAGAGAAATAAACATCATATTATGAAAAAAATATTAATATCTCCGCCATTTTTCTTACTTACTTTTTAAAACTTTTAAGGGTTAAAGGATATTATTGTACTTGCCTACTGTGAAAATTTCAGTTCAATTTATTTAAAAATGAACTCATAAACGGTTATAGAAATTTAGACAATTTTACCCTTTTCCTACCCACGCCACTGGCTTATTAATGTAAATAATGCCAATTTTATTGCTTTAATTCAAATTTCAAATAGTTTTCTTCCAATCTTGTTAATTTTATTTCAAAGTTTTATTGCCATCTTGCTCATACAAGGACTCAAAAAATAGCAAATTTTCCAAAAATTCAAATGGCTGCCATTTTGAAACGGCTTGGCCGATTTTGCTCAAGTACAATAATACCAGACCACTCCTTGTGGATATCTTACTCCCACAAAAATTTCAGCCTCCTAGATTGAAAACTGCGACCTGAAATGATACCACAAGAACCGGATTTCTGGAATTTTGAAGGGACACCCTGTAGAAATGACTCGACTTTTGGAAATTTTTTCAACGAAAATCTAGCATCATTCCAAAGCTTTATGAGGATCCAAAATTTCGTTCACTAATCTTTAAAGATAAAGCTACAGGAGCGTTTTGAATATCGAAATTTCGCGTTTTTGGAGAAATATATACAGGGTGAGTTTTTTTCAATGTTTAGTACAGGGATCTCGTAAACTACTGCAGTTAGAGGAACGGTTAAATGGGGAAAGTGGTGCAGTTTTATGAGCTTAATTCGAAACAGCTTTTGTTTTTTTGAAAATCTCCATGGCTTCCTAGATATTTAACATAAAGTAAATTCCGCGAATTTCTTTACACCGAGATAGAAGTCTTATTATTATGATTAGAGAAAAATTGTAAAGGAAACTATTTTAGACGATTTCATAGACAATAAAACGGCGTTACATTTTTTTTTATTTGTAGTGTCATTTTCGAGCTATGACGTAAACTTGTGTTTTTTTTTTTAAATGTAAGTCCTAATTGGCTATGACATCATTCGATATGTCTTTTTTTTCTAAATACAACGATATAAAACTTGATAACGTTTCTTCGGGAAATAAAAAAGTTGGGACGGTTTTTAATTTTATTTCCTCAATTTACGTGGTATAGGCGCTGAATTTAATAGTTAATTTTGAATTGAAAATCTTATATGAATTAATAGTTCAACGGGATAGCTAGTTTTCGAGAACTTTAAAAAAAATATTAATTTAATTCTAATCTTTCAAAAATTTTGTAACAATACCTACCTACGCTGTAGAACTGTAGACTAAATATTCATATCAAAATGTGACAGTTGCTTAGTAGCAACAGTAACAGAAACAGTGAAACTTTTAAATTTGACAGTTAGAATGCAATCTATGCATTCAAAATATTGGTGGCCATTTTGAACATTTGTAACTTCCAGTTGCTTTATTCCCTCATTTTCATTGTTACGTGATATACCTACTGTAAAGCTTTTATATTCAAATGTTTCATAATATTTTCTAGAGTTACTAGATGGCTATTAGAAAATTTGTAGTTAATTAAGTATAATTGTTTGCATAAAGGATTACAAATTATTCTGCAAAATTATCTATGTATAATTTCAAATTCAACTGAGGTCTATCAGTTATGCTTACATGGCCGCCTATAGTTAAGTTGAGGAAATAAAATTAAAAACCGTCCTAACTTTTTTATTTCCCGAAAAAACGATATCGAGTTTTATATCGTTGTATTTAGAAAAAAAAAGACAAATCGAATGATGTCATAGCCAACTATGACTTACATTTAAAAAAGCACAAGTTTACGTCATAGCTCGAAAATGACACTACAAATAAAAAAAATTGTAACGCCGTTTTATTGTCTATGAAATCGTCTAAAATATTTTCCTTTACAATTTTTCTCTAATCCCAATAGTAAGACTGCTATCTCAGTATAAAAAAATTCCCGGAATTGTCTTTATGTTAAACATCTAGGAAGCCATGGAGATTTTCAAAAAAACAAAAGCTGTTTCGAATTAAGCTCATAAAACTGCACTTCTTTCCCCATTTAACCGTTCCTCTAACTGCAGTAGTTTACGAGATCCCTGTACTAAACATTGAAAAAAACTCACCCTGTATATAAATATATATTTGAAAATTAAGTAAAGGCAAGCGGTGTGTCGCAAATAAAAGGTATGATCCTTTTTTGTTAAACTCAATATATTTCGATCTTAATTTAGATCTTCATCAGGAGAACTGTAATTATAAGAAATCAATATTTTTTCAAAAAATCTTAAGATAAATACTTACAACAAATGATCAAAATAAAATTAGCATCTTTAAAATTCTAAAAATCTTCATAAGGTAATGTTAATAAAGTTCGTTTTGTAAATTTATGCCAAAAAACCATTTATTATTTATAAATATCAACATTTATGAATAATGATATTTATAAATATTAAATGGTTTTTTGGCATAAATTTACAAAACGAACTTTATTAACATTACCTTATGAAGATTTTTAGAATTTTAAAGATGCTAATTTTATTTTGATCATTTGTTGTAAGTATTTATCTTAAGATTTTTTGAAAAAATATTGATTTCTTATAATTACAGTTCTCCTGATGAAGATCTAAATTAAGATCGAAATATATTGAGTTTAACAAAAAAGGATCATACCTTTTATTTGCGACACACCGCTTGCCTTTACCTAATTTTCAAATAATTAAAAATAACGGTGGTTTACTACATTCATAATTTATAAATATATATATACCTATCGTGGGCAGGTGAATTTTGGAAAACCACTTTTTCGTGATCTGGGGGTCAGGATCGGTGAACATTTGATGAGTTTGGGTGATTTTCGAAAAGTGATGTCGTCCTCAATAGGACGATTTTTTATTTTAACAAAAAAATACACTAAGACACAGTAAAATAATGTAGAACAAAAATTAAATACATATTTTTGTAGGTGACGCGATAAGTTTTAAGATCAGTAGAGAGAATTAAGTAAAAGCTCACCTGTTTCGAAAAGAGAAAACAAAACTAGAAGAAAATTTGCTATAATTATTCCTTGAAACTTCATTTTATGTGCTTGCAAGTCGATTTTTAAATAATACATGTAACTCGAAAGTTACAGTAACTATTTATAAGAGTCAACGATGTTGTTACAAAATATAATATTCATATCTTTCCTCATTTTCTTTTTATTACTTATTTAATTACTTCATTTTTGTTGTTATTTTTATTAAGTCAAACAGTAAATTATTTTGAAAATGTTGAAATGGAATACCAATAATTTCCCAAGCTCTTGGGAAATCTAATAACCTATAAAAATCAAACTGTGTTTAAGAAATCATTAATAATAATTGTAACATGTTTTTGTTGTGTAATATATTTTTTTCTTAAATTTAATGCACAATTAATACCATTGTATAATAAATATAGTTATTTGTGATTGTTTTGACAAAAATTATGAATACCAGGGACTGCATTTTTATGATCACTATTATTATATGGTTAATATAATATTTTTATATGTGTAAACTTAAAAAATACCTACATCTAGATATTCTTACATTTTTAGGTAGTTTTTGTTTAATATAGAAACACGTCTTGAATATTTTACAAGAATATAATAATGGCAGATGCTCTACAATATTTAATAAACTTATTCAAAGAAATAAACTAAGTAAAACCAGTGTTGCATTCATCATAGTAGCAAGCAGTACAAGTATGCATAGCTACTTTGCTTCGTTGGTTTTTACTCAAATCATCGATAAAATTATCGCAGTCATTGGACTTGTATTTTGGGTAGCAGTCTCTTTCTATTATTGTCGTCATTCCAATAGTTGAGTTCCCTGAAAAAAATTAGGCTAAGTATTACCAACAAGTCATCGTCTTATAAAACAACAGGATTGCCAGACCATCGTTATTTTATAAAAGCTGAAAGTGTCTGTGCGCATGTTCCCAACACAGGTAGGAACAATACAGCGACTAAGAAGTTTGGATCATCGTGGCTTTGGCAGGTAACAGCTGAAGATAGTATATAAAATTACTCCTCAAAATCTTGAAAGCTTAAAGTTTCCTGTAAACATCAGGATTTAGTTTTCTAGATACAAGGTGTTAAAGTTCTTCGAAAAATTTCATATTTTTTGCGCAATCGGACGCGAAATAGCAGCTTCGCGTATGCCATGCAGGCCGCAAAATTCAATTTCGTGGCCGTTGTCATATCGACGGCCAATAAACTACTTAATTGTCACTTATATTATTATTTTGACATATGGAAATTTATAGGTACGCCACGGACTTTAATGGTCACCTTTCTTTTCTCGCATTACGCACTGTTTCCAAGATATTATACCTACTTCACAATGTACGAACCCGTACAAGGTACCTAAATATAATTAAAAATCAATAATAATGAGTAGGTAGGTCCGGAAATAATAATAAGTGCGTCATATGGTAAAAAATACTTTCCTCCTCTAAACAGCACGAAGTATCTGTCAAAAATGTCACATTTCTATTAAAGTCGGTGTCGTATAATTTTATAATACGATAATTTATAATTTTGTTACGCAACAACATACCTACCCAGATCTCCGCCAATGGATAAAAATTTTCTGTTGGTAGTATCAATAATCTACTTCAATTATAGTATAATAACTGTCAAAAAAATTTCGAGTTATTCTGATCAGCCAGTTTGTAGATATTCAAAAAATATTACACTATTCGAAGAATTTTATCACCTTGTATCTCGAAAAATAAAGCTCCAACGACCCATGACCACCGGACATTTTTCGCGTATTTTTGCATTTCCCACATGCCCTTTAAATTAAAAAAAAATAACCTTTATACTTTCAAGATTTTTAGAAATGATTGTAGGTATAGTATACCTTCTTCATCTGTTACCTGCCAAAGCCACCACGATCCAAACTTCATAGTCGCTGCATTGTTCCTACGTCTGTTGGGACATGCGCACAGAAACTTTCCGCTTTTATAAAATAACGAAGGTCGGGCAGTCGCGGGCTTTTGTCTATTAAATTGAATAAAGATGTAGGTACGACTAAATAAATCTATACTTAAATAAACAATTTAATGAAAATTGTTGTGCATGTAAAATTAATGCCTTGGAATTTAAATTCCTCAAAGAAGAATATTATTTTTGTTTCCTTGGTTGAAAATAGATTCACGAAAGAGTATGTTTGCAAGACGCATGTAGATGTACGAAAATGTGTGTGAAAAATCTTTGGGATTCAGTAATATTGACGATTTTTTTTCGAAAATCTAGCAGCAATAAAAATAGACCGAAGAATAAAAATTTATGGTACCGTTTGGGGACATATCAAAACCTATAAAACTCAAAACTATAGAGATAAAAAAAAAGAGAAGGGAATCAATTTTTATCTGGAATAATTAAAAATCTCCCAATCCTTATGATAACTTTCTTAATTTACTTTCTAGGAAACCAAGCTTTGGTTGAAAATATTTATATTTTTTATTGACAAAAAAAAAATGAGTGGTTCCGTGACAAGTTCCATTTTCGCTATAATAAAATAAAAAAAATTAAACAAAAGAAAACAATAATTTTATAAATAATATTATAAATACTTTTATGACGTATCAAAACTAGAAGGAAATTACCCGCTGATTGTTATAAATCTTCTAAAAGTTATAAGTTTATCAATGAAAACACTTTTAACTGTTACAGGTTAACTGTTAATAAGTTAAAAAAAAACCTTCTTGCGCATCAATCGCAGAAATAGTGTATTTTTATGCGATTCAATAATAAATATTTTCACCGCTTTTTAAATTGGATTTCTGAAATTTTCCATAGTCAGGTCATATACAGGGTGAGTCAATAGTGAGAGATCGGAACATTGCTATTGAACCGTACAGGGTAAAACAAAATTTCAAACGCCATCCCAAATCGTTTGTTACTCTGCATATTTCAAAAATATTTTCACTTATACAGGGTGGACCATATTTTGCCAACATGGATCAATTTTTTTTTTTTCAAAGGGAACCCCCTATATTTTATGACATATTCTTATTCGACTGTGAAATAGCTTTATGTCAATACATATTGTTTGACATTTAGGTGTGGCGTTGACATTTAAAAAAATATTTTCAAAAAAATTCATCGCATGCATGTATTTACTGAAAAGAAGCCTCAGAACTTAGTTTTGGAGTTTTAAGGTTGAAATTTGGTCTCCACATTGAGAAAGGTCAGGTCTATCATCGCGATATAATAAGACTGAGATCTACTATACAGGTTAGTCACAAATAACTGTCAAATTTTGCTTACTTCCGAAGGTCATAACTTCACTTTTTCAAATGGCACACTCGGTATTTTTTTCCATAATTAGATCCACCTCTGATCTGACTACATTTTTCATTTGGTATGTCCTATACCTAAAATGCACAGTTTGAGAGATATTACACATTTTCCGTTGGTCTGACTGCAGAAGATGCAAATGTCATATAAAACCGGGGCTATGAAGAAAAATGTGACATTTCTAGTGACATTTATCATTGCAGCGTAATAGCAACTCAAAGCTCGAGATAAATTAAATAAAAAATAAAATATAAGATATGACAATATGTAATTTTCAAATTAAATAATATCAAATCAAATGTCATATATGTCAAAAAGATGCAAATGTCATATAAAACAGGGTGCTATGAAGAAAAATGTGACATTTCGCTTTAAAGTGATATGGAAGAATATGACATTTTTAGTTTTACTAGTGTCACTGTCACTGCATGTTTAAATTCCAAGTTCTCGTTAGTTAAATAGAATTTTGGTAAATGGATTTACGTTTACAAGAGCAAGTAGACATGACTTATTGTTTGGGAGAAAGTGAGAGAAATCCTCTCTTTGCGGCAAGAATTTATGTGCAAGTGTGTATTTGACAACTTCGTTGCAGTTTATTTTTTAAATCATATTGTATTTCACTTTATTGTTGTTTTCCTCTAAATGGATTTATTCTTTTGGGCAAATTAATAAATTTTTTGATTTGATTTGATATTACTGTAGCGTGCGCTTTTCCGTAGTTATCCCGAATGAATTTACGCATGGAAGGACTTCCAAGATGGCGTTTCTTTAGTTTGATACCCTCCGCAAGTTCTATAGTTTGAGGTATAGTAACAGGATCGAGTTATGAGTCTGTCAGTCAGAGCCGTCAACTGCCAGTCAGAAGAACTGAACGTCAGCGCAGTGGAGCAAGGTGGACGAGGACGATATCGATTTTATTTGGTGAAGGAGAACTGAACGAGTTAGTTGTTTCTTGTTGGTTGGAATATCATTGAGTGATGGTGTTTCAGTGAGATGGTGTTATTTCGTTTGTTATCTCGTGTAGTGTGGTTAAAATAACACAGGTATGAAGTTGTGGTGTTAGTCCTATTTAGCAAAGCTAATTTCCATGTCATTTTCTAAACAGGAAAGAAAGCCTGTCAATCATGCATGGATGGGAGTAAGAAAGCTCGACTGGAACTGACATAATGGCGTCCATCTCGGTAATAATAAATTAGCGGTTTGTTGATTCAGATTAGTAATTATAATTATTTTATTTCAGGGCTTTTCTTTTTTCCTTTTTCTGTCTTCTTTTAGTCTCTACTTCTAGTTCCATGTTTCTGCGTTTCGAGTTCTAGTTTTATTTCTAGAATTCGATCTTTCGGATCCCTCCTTCGGGGTGGATCTATAATAAGATCTATCGTTTAGTCGTTTATTTTATTTCCAAAATGTGCTGGTGGTGGTCTCCGTTGAGAAATATCCCATTTTCAAGCACTGGGTAGAAGAGCATAATTCTTTTTGGAAGTAATGGCGTTCTACAGACAAAGCCGGACCTAGCCAACTGGAGAGGGAGTAGGCATCACAGTCTATCTCATTTCTTTTGGATCTTTCTGTTGCAGTCACGTTTCATCAAGAAATGTTTGGAACTTCAAGGTACTTTGTAAATTCTTTTGTTTCATTTATTTTACATTGAATTTTCTCTCTAAAAAGAGAGGAAGTAACTTCATCAGATTGCGTTATTGATTTTATCAAGATGGGAATTTTTATTATTTTAATAATTGGGAAATACTTCCCCAATGTTGTTAGTTTTAGCTAGTGAGTAGAAATGTTCAATTTAGTATTTAATCTTAATCTAAATTAATTATCAGGGAGAATTAATTGGCCAAATTTAGTTAGTGTTAAGAATGTGAATTTTTTTTGTCAAGTACCTAATGAAGGTAATTTGTTGATCAACGAGATCAACATTTTTTTTTTAGTTTACTATTGTTCTATTTTTAAGAAATGTTGCTAGTATGTAGATGATAAGGGAGAAATCCAAGATAAATTTTCTTTTGTCTCACAATACAATATACCGTTAGCTGGGAAGTTTTATGTTTTTAATTGGAGAAGTCCAATAAATTGTTAAATTTTTTTATGTGAGTTTTATTTTTAGTATCTGTATGGCCTGAATAATAAAAAGACACAACGTAGGGCAGGTCAGTTATGTAAATTTTGAATCTTATAATTTTTTTATATTTAGACGATCATGTCAACAAATTTGTAGTCCATCATTTTCGTTTCCTTTTTAAATTTTTACACCCTCTGTCCTACTTTGGGTACAAACAAATTTGAAGGTACCTGGATGGGATCAGAGGGAATGACACCTTCCTTTCGCTCATTTTTTTAGTTTTTTTTTTTTTGGCCTGGTAAATTAAAAGTTTTTGAGATCGAGCGAAGGAAGGGTTGCAAATGGTGCCGTGACCAGGATGGAGTTTATTTTTGGATAATATTGTATTGTGAGAAATTTTTTTATGATTATGTGTACTTATGTGTTTAAAACGTCAGTTAGCACGTTTTGGATTTTTAAGATAGTGTGTACCTATATTAACGACATTTGATGATATTAAGTGAGGTTAATTAATAACGGTAAATAATACTACTAATATTTTTGCAATTTTGAGCAATACTAATTGATAAGGTACCTATACATTGTGCGTTCCAAATCAAGGTTTCTCTATTTGAGTGTTTTTGTAATTTTAGTATTTGTGTATCTTTATATTAATCAAGATGAGTTCAGAGTTAGGGACTAGCTTTGAAGTAGCTCATTTGAGAGTTGAGGAGATTAAGTATGAGATCTTGTTGAGAAACGAGGAGCCCTTATGGGACAATAACATGCGTAGGACCCAATTAAGTAGGTTGATAAGATCAGGTGTAGTAGTACCAACAGTTTCACCGTTAGATTTTGATGAAGATTTAGAGGCATGCAGGCAAACTCTTAATAACATAGAGGTGTCGTTAGGGAAAATTAAATCAATTGAGGAAAATTTTCCATTATATAGTAGATTATTGTCTAAGATAGTTCATTTGAAGCTGAGAATAGGGCGATTAAATGACTGTAGTGCTAGTGAGGTCGTTTCAAAAGATCAAATACGTCATGATTTTGAGATTTTAAGTAAGAAGTTTTCTGAGGTTAACACATCGTTGCCATTGTTGCCAGCTGGAAGCTCTAGTCCGGTCGATTCTTGGTGGACTGTAGACAGCAGCCCTATCGTAGAAACGATTTCAACCAATACGAGTACTAGTTCACAATTGCTTTCTGCAACGAACCCTTTTAGGGACGATTTTATTGGAGATTTTAGTTTTTTGACAGTTTCCGAGCCAGGTAGTTATAATGATAAGCTGCCTAGGGATAACTTATGTAGTCCGAATCCTTTCTCAGTACCAGATTGTTCAAATATTCCGCAGAATTTAAGGGTAAATCAAGTTAGTGTTAGGAATAAGGTATCTACTCCCGTGCATAAGTGGAATTTGACGTTTTCTGGGAAAGAACAGGGTTGCGAGGTTGTGAAATTTTTAGAACGTGTCAAGGAATTGAGTGAGGCTCGAGGAGTTCCTTTAGATGAGGTGTTTAGTTGCGCAGTGGATCTTTTTAAAGAACCAGCACTTTCCTGGTTTAGGAATATTAAGTATCAGGTTAGGACGTGGGACGAATTAGAATGGCGTTTGAGGTCAACGTTTATCCCTCCGAACTACGATGAAGATTTATTAGCCGAAATTAGATCATTTAGGCAGACTAGTGGGGAAAGTGTGGTTACATTTTTGGCTAGGATTAGGATGAAATTTTCTCATCTTTTGGTACCATTGTCCACTGCAGAGCAAATCAAGATCGTAAGGAGAAATTTATCTCCAGATTTGAATAGTAAATTATGTCTTTTGCAAATAGAGTCGTTTGAGCAGTTAGAATATTTTTGTAGACAGATAGCTGTCAATTCGACACCAAATAGTTGGGCAGTAAACAAAAAGGTTTACCGTAAACCTGAACAGGTGATTGAGGTAACTGAACCACCCAAGAAAAAGGAGTCGAAAACTCCTAAAGAAGATTTTCTCTCATCTAAATCTCGTTGGGTGTGTTGGAATTGTGATGGTGCTGGTCATTCATTTATGGAATGTACACAGCCCAGGAAGTTTTTCTGTTTTGGTTGTGGTCTAAAGGACGTTTCTAAACGATCCTGTCCTAGGTGTGGTGAGAATGCAAATTCTACCACAGTTTCAAAAAACGATTTAGGGGGCGAGCGGCGAGGGACAACCGTTCCAAACTCCCGAAAGCAGCCTACTATGGAGACAGGCGCAGTCCCAAAAATTCCGAAGTAGTTGAAGTTATTGATGAGGCAGTGGTAGGTAATGAACCTGACCACTGTAATAATAAGTTGATGAGTGTAGATTTGGATAGGGGTGATACTGATATTTGTCCGATGTTTAAGAAAAAGTTACATGATAATAGGCCTTATATACCTATAGTTATTGAAGATAGACAATATTTGGGTTTATTGGATACTGGTGCAAATTTATCGATTTTGGGTTCCAATGTGGAAATTTTATGGGAAGGTAATGACACTTTTGTCAAAGATTTGGATGGGACGAATGTGACTATCGCAGATGGTAGCTCACAGGAGTTGTTAGGTTTTGTTACGTTTCCAGTAAGTTTTGAGAATAAGGTTATCGATTTGAGATTTGCTGTAGTACCTTCTATTTCGCATTCCATTATTTTGGGTGCAGATTTTTGTAGATTGTCGAACATCAATTTAAATTTTAAGAACAGGTCTTATCAGGTAGGACAAATTGAGGCATCAACTTCTTCCAAGGCAGATTCTAATACTTTTCTAGCCGAACTTTCATCTGATCAGAGCAAGGTGTTGTCTGAAGTTATTACTAAATTTGAGACTTTGTCGTCAACAGCACCAGGGAGAACAGATATCATCTCTCATTTTATTGACACTGGTGAGGCTAGACCAGTTAAGCAAAGGCAATATCCATTATCGCCGATGCTTAATAAAATTTTGCATAAGGAAATCGATGCTATGTTAGAGTCTGGAGTAATTGAGAAAAGTATGTCTGCATGGGCATCCCCAATTTTAATGGTTCCAAAATCAGAACCAGGTACATATAGGTTATGTTTTGATGGCAGAGGTTTGAATCAGGTAACGGTTAAGGATTCTTATCCCTTGCCATTGATTGATAATATTTTGAATAAGGTAGGTGGTAAGAAATATCTTTCTTCCATCGATATTACTAAGGGTTTCTGGAATATTCCTTTAGAAGAAACATCGAAGCAAAAGACAGCTTTCCAAGTTCAAGGGAGAGGTCTTTTTCAATTTGTAGTTATGCCGTTCGGTCTATGTAATGCCGCACAGACACAACAGCGGTTGATGGACAGATTATTTATGGATCCAAAATTTGAAGATAAAGTTTTTGTGTATCTCGATGATATCGTTTGTGTTTCTGAGGATTTTGATGAACATGTCAAGTTGTTGAATGAAGTTTTTGAGATTTTGTTTTCTGCGGGTCTGAAGGTGAATATTCCGAAATGCCAATTTTGTAGAGATTCCCTAACATTTTTGGGTTACATAGTAGATAGGAATGGGCTAAGAACTGACCCAGATAAGGTCAAGGCTATAGCGGAAATGCCATCTCCGCGAAACACTACAGAGGTTCGAAGGATAATGGGAGTGTTACAATGGTATAGAAAGTTTATTAAGGACTTTTCGACCATTTCTGAACCAATCACCTCGATCATTAAAGGTCGAATAAAGAATGCCCCCATTGTTTGGACTGAAGCAGCCGAGTCAGCCTTATGTAATTTGAAGGAGAGATTGATCTCTAATCCTATTCTTGTTAGCCCGGATTTCGATAAGCCATTCTTTATCCAGACGGACGCGAGTGACGTCGGCATTGGGGCAGTATTATACCAGCTTCGAGACGGCTTTGAACATCCTATCGCTTATGCGTCCAGAAAACTTTCTAAGGCCGAAACCAAGTACATGGCGACGGAGAAGGAATGTTTGGCAGTTATCTTTGGTATTGAGAAATTTAGAGGTTATGTTGAGGGCGCAGAATTCACTGTAGTAACTGATCATGCCAGTTTACAGTGGCTGTACAGAATTAAAGATCCCATGGGTCGTATCGCCCGTTGGACAGTTAGACTTAGTTGTTTTAAGTTCAAGATAGTTCATCGTCCAGGAAAGGATATGGTAGTACCGGATTTGCTTTCGAGACAGATTGCTTCAGTTGAAGTTCAGAATTTAATTCCTGACCAATGGTATGCCGATATGATCAATAAGATACAATGTGATCCACAAAAGTATCCAAATTTTCTCGTGCAAGGTAGTGCTATTTATAAGCACATTAAGAATAATCATGACATTGAAACGAACCAGTCAAACTGGAAGTTGGTAGTTCCTACTGAAAATCGAAGGGAAATTCTTGAGCAATGTCATGATAGTCCAACAGCAGCTCATTTGGGAGTGCATAAGACCTTGGCACGAATTCTAGAGAGGTATTATTGGCCTGGTATTAGAGAGACGGTTAGGAGGTATGTGTCATCTTGTACTACGTGTGGAGCACACAAGTCTACCAATAAACTTCCTGCCGGAGCTTATGGTAAGAAGAGATCTGTCGACTTTCCATTTCAGATGATTTCTTTAGATTTGATGGGACCATTTCCACGGTCCAAGTCAGGAAATACGCAATTGTTGGTTGTCACAGATGCTTTTTCAAGATTTGTTGTAGTCCAGCCCCTTTCGAAAGCAACAGCTTCGAAAGTTGCCAAGTTTTTAGAGAACCAGGTATTCTTGATATACGGGGTACCTCAGATTGTGGTTTGTGATAACGGTGTGCAATTTACATCTAAGGAATTTAAGGCACTTATGAAAAAGTATCATGTACAGCGAGTTTGGTATAATGCACGTTATCATCCCCAAGTTAACCCTACTGAGAGGGTAAATAAAGTGTTAGGTTCTGCAATTAGCTCCTATGTTAAGGAGGACCACAGAACTTGGGATGAACATTTGCATGAAATTGCACAAGCTATTCGGACGGCAGAGCATGAAGCCACCGGCTTTACTCCTGCTTTTCTTATCTTTGGTAGAAATGTCCCGGTGGATGGACAGTATTATGG
Source organism: Malachius bipustulatus (assembly GCA_910589415.1). Lineage (NCBI taxonomy): Eukaryota > Metazoa > Arthropoda > Insecta > Coleoptera > Melyridae > Malachius > Malachius bipustulatus. The sequence continues at coordinate 13,875,187 of OU342636.1, forward strand.
TGATGTAGGTTTGAATTCGTATGATCCAGTTCAAATTTCGGATAAGTTAAAGTGGCAATCGGAAATTTCGAAGGTTCCGAAATTATACCCACAAATTCAGGCTCGAGTTCAGAAAGCGTATGACAAAAATTCTTCCAGGTACAATCTGAGACGAAGAGACATTCGTTATCAAGTAGGTGACAAGGTCTGGAAGAAAAATTTTGTACTTTCTGATAAGGTGACTGGTTTCGCTAAGAAACTAGCCCCTAAGTATGTTCCTGCTCTCGTAACGAAAGTTAAAGGGAGTGGTTTAGTTGTTGAGTTGAGTAATGAGTCAGGGAAGAATTTGGGTGAATTCCACATTCAAGATCTTAAGCCCTTTGTAAGTATCGATGATTAGTAATTTTGTTTTGGTAAGGATCATTTTAGAAATCATTGTTGTTAATGAGTAAATCTTATCTTTTGTCTAAATGTCCTGAGTAAGTTTAGTTTAGATGTGATAGAAATTTTTAGGTCACAGAACTTTGGAGTTCAATGCCGTGTGGAAGTTCTCCAGGTCTGTGTTAGGTATCTTTTGTATCCCGGAGCCAATAGGCAGCCCATTGGTGTAAGTCCTGGAGGTCTGTGTGAGGTCCTTAGAGATGAAAATCCTACCTTGTTGGTACGTTAGTAGGAAAAATTTTCAGATCTATGTGAGGTAGACTGTGTTTAGGATTAGCTACCCTAAATCACATGTCAAAATTAATTAAAGAATTTCAGGAATTCTGAATTCTGGTAGTTCTAATATTAAGTATAAATTTGTTGGATTACCAAGAGCAGTTTTCTATCTTTTTGAGTAAGGGGAAAATTTTTGGAGGATTAGTGTCAGTTTGGGAAATCAACTAAACGAATTTTAGTCTTGAGCTGATGTCTTTTCTTTCTAAATAAGTCTTAGTAATGTTGTGTCTATCAAATCTATCACCAAAGTCTTCACTAATATTTACCAGACAGTTTTTGAGTATCGTCAAGTAGTTTTGAGTAACTATTTGTAAGTTTTGAGTAAAGTTTTGTCTTTTAGTAGTTCAGGTAGTTCACGTTAAGATTTCTAAAAGGATCTATTCACATTTTAGGGTAATTTTGACTAACGATTAGTTTTTCGAAATTTTAGTTTGAGTTTTAGTTAGGACTAATTATTATCGATTCACTTAACTATTTGATATTTGGTATTGGTATTTTCAAAATTAATGATTGTGATCATTAATTATGACATTTTGAGTGTAAGTCTGTTTATCAGTAAGTCTTGATCTTGAGTTCGCCCCAAGATGGGCCAAGGTCATTTTCATCTTTCATATCTTTTGAAGTTTAGTCTTGGGCAAAGGCCCCAAGTATTGCTTTGTTTTGGTTTCTGATTCCGGTGCCTTCGGGTATTGGAATAAGTGTCTTCCGTATTTTCATTTCAATATTCGCAGGTGAAGGGGTCGGAATGTTTGTTATTAGTCTGTTGGTACGGTCAGTGAGACCATTTTGTTTCTTTAGGAAGAACATTTATGATTAGTCTATTGGTACGGTCAATGAGACCATTTTGTTTCTTTAGGAAGAACATTTATAATTAGTCTGTTGGTACGGTCAGTGAGACCATTTTGTTTCTTTAGGAAGAACATTTATGATTAGTCTGTTGGTACGGTCAGTGAGACCATTTTTGTTCTTTAGGAAGAGCGTTGTATATATGTACATAGAAGCCAATGGAGAGTCTAGAGGATATTTTCTTGTGTTCTTGATGAGCAAAAAAATGGTATGTTATCCCATTTTTTTATTTTGGTTGGAGGGGTGGTGTAGCGTGCGCTTTTCCGTAGTTATCCCGAATGAATTTACGCATGGAAGGACTTCCAAGATGGCGTTTCTTTAGTTTGATACCCTCCGCAAGTTCTATAGTTTGAGGTATAGTAACAGGATCGAGTTATGAGTCTGTCAGTCAGAGCCGTCAACTGCCAGTCAGAAGAACTGAACGTCAGCGCAGTGGAGCAAGGTGGACGAGGACGATATCGATTTTATTTGGTGAAGGAGAACTGAACGAGTTAGTTGTTTCTTGTTGGTTGGAATATCATTGAGTGATGGTGTTTCAGTGAGATGGTGTTATTTCGTTTGTTATCTCGTGTAGTGTGGTTAAAATAACACAGGTATGAAGTTGTGGTGTTAGTCCTATTTAGCAAAGCTAATTTCCATGTCATTTTCTAAACAGGAAAGAAAGCCTGTCAATCATGCATGGATGGGAGTAAGAAAGCTCGACTGGAACTGACATAATGGCGTCCATCTCGGTAATAATAAATTAGCGGTTTGTTGATTCAGATTAGTAATTATAATTATTTTATTTCAGGGCTTTTCTTTTTTCCTTTTTCTGTCTTCTTTTAGTCTCTACTTCTAGTTCCATGTTTCTGCGTTTCGAGTTCTAGTTTTATTTCTAGAATTCGATCTTTCGGATCCCTCCTTCGGGGTGGATCTATAATAAGATCTATCGTTTAGTCGTTTATTTTATTTCCAAAATGTGCTGGTGGTGGTCTCCGTTGAGAAATATCCCATTTTCAAGCACTGGGTAGAAGAGCATAATTCTTTTTGGAAGTAATGGCGTTCTACAGACAAAGCCGGACCTAGCCAACTGGAGAGGGAGTAGGCATCACAGTCTATCTCATTTCTTTTGGATCTTTCTGTTGCAGTCACGTTTCATCAAGAAATGTTTGGAACTTCAAGGTACTTTGTAAATTCTTTTGTTTCATTTATTTTACATTGAATTTTCTCTCTAAAAAGAGAGGAAGTAACTTCATCGGATTGCGTTATTGATTTTATCAAGATGGGAATTTTTATTATTTTAATAATTGGGAAATACTTCCCCAATGTTGTTAGTTTTAGCTAGTGAGTAGAAATGTTCAATTTAGTATTTAATCTTAATCTAAATTAATTATCAGGGAGAATTAATTGGCCAAATTTAGTTAGTGTTAAGAATGTGAATTTTTTTTGTCAAGTACCTAATGAAGGTAATTTGTTGATCAACGAGATCAACATTTTTTTTTTAGTTTACTATTGTTCTATTTTTAAGAAATGTTGCTAGTATGTAGATGATAAGGGAGAAATCCAAGATAAATTTTCTTTTGTCTCACAATACAATATACCGTTAGCTGGGAAGTTTTATGTTTTTAATTGGAGAAGTCCAATAAATTGTTAAATTTTTTTATGTGAGTTTTATTTTTAGTATCTGTATGGCCTGAATAATAAAAAGACACAACGTAGGGCAGGTCAGTTATGTAAATTTTGAATCTTATAATTTTTTTATATTTAGACGATCATGTCAACAAATTTGTAGTCCATCATTTTCGTTTCCTTTTTAAATTTTTACACCCTCTGTCCTACTTTGGGTACAAACAAATTTGAAGGTACCTGGATGGGATCAGAGGGAATGACACCTTCCTTTCGCTCATTTTTTTAGTTTTTTTTTTTTTGGCCTGGTAAATTAAAAGTTTTTGAGATCGAGCGAAGGAAGGGTTGCATTACATATTTTAATTTAAAAATATTGTCATATCTTGTAATTTATTTTTTATTTTATTTCGCTCGAGCTTTGAGTTGCTATTACGCTGCAATGATAAATGTCACTAGAAATGTCACATTTTCTTCATGGCCCATGTTTTATATGACATTTGCATCTTCTGCAGTCAGACCAACGGAAAATGTGTAATATCTCTCAAACTGGGCATTTTAGGTATAGGACATACCAAATAAAAACTGTAGTCAGATCAGAGGTGGATCTAATTGTGGAAAATAATACCGAGTGTGCCATTTGAAAAAGTGAAGTTATGACCTTCCGAAGTAAGCAAAATTTGACAGTTATTTGTGACTCACCTGTATAGTAGATATCGGTCTTATTATATCGCGATGATAGACCTGGCCTTTCTCCATGTGGATACCAAATTTCAACCTTAAAACTCCAAAACTAAGTTCTGAGGCTTCTTTTCAGTAAATACATGCATGCGATGAATTTTTTTGAAAATATTTTTTTAAATGTCAACGCCGCACCTAAATGTCAAACAATATGTATTGACATAAAGCTATTTCAAAGTCGAATAAGAATATGTCATAAAATATAGGGGGTTCCATTTGAAAAAAAAATTTGATACATGTAGGCAAAATATGGTCCACCCTGTATAAGTGAAAATATTTTTGAAATATGCAGAGTAACAAACGATTTGGGATGGCGTTTGAAATTTTGTTTTGCCCTGTACGGTTCAATAGCAATGTTCCGATCTCTCACTATTGACTCACCCTGTATAAGCGTAGTGGTTTACTGAGAAATTTTCATTTCATTTAGTTTGAAAACGTGCCTTAGAATGGATTTTTAAATTTAACAAAAGAAAAAAAAATTGGCAAATTAAAAAAAAAATTCCTTTTCCTGTGTCCGCCACTGGCTAACTTTACTTAAAAAATACTATTCTTTACACTACCTTTAATAAATTCGCAAAAAGTGAAAGGGGAATTTTGAAAACCGAAAATTTGAAATTTTAGAGGAATAAACATCATGTAAAAATATTCGAATATCTCCGGCATTTTTATTATTTGCTTCTTGAAATTTTTCAGAGTTAGGGATTATTCGTATAGTTGTCTACTGGAAAAACTTCAGCTCAATTCCTTCAAAAAAGGCTCATAAACGGTTATAGAAATTTAGCCATTTTACCCTTTTCCTACCCACGCCACTGGCTTATTAATGAAAAATATGCAAATTTTACTGCATTAACTCAAATTTAAAATAATTTGAGAACGTCGTAACAACTCTATAGTTCGCTCGTTACTCCAGGGACAACTAATAGATGACGCTAAGGCCAAGGAACTCAGGATATACGATGCACTACCCCCAAAATTCTATGGGTTGGTGAAGGTACACAAACCCGACATCCCAGTGCGGCCTATAGTTTCCACAATTCGCTCTCCTACCACACAACTGAGCAAATTCCTGGCTGACATCCTAAAAAGCTCTTTTTTAGACTACAACACCTTCTCGGTTCCTAATTCATGCTCTTTTGCACGGATTGTCAATGATCTTGTCCTGCCTGCCGGCTAAGTTGTCATCTCACTGGATGCAGTATCCCTGTTTACCAACATTTTCCTAGAATTGACCGTCCATATCATCGACGATAACTGGGAAATAATCTCTCCCAACACAGACCTGCACAAGGAACAGTTCATAGAGATCCTGGAGTTCATATTCAATTCTAATTTCTTTTCTTTTGATGGTCGTTTTTACCGACAAAAATTTGGTTGCCCCATCCCATGGGCAGTCACCTTAGTCCCATTTTGCCCTTGAGAGGTTAAACTTCGAGATACCGTTCCTGTACCAGTATGTTGACGACCTCATTATGTCAGTCCCAACAGACCGCATCGATGATGTCCTCGAGGTTTTCAACAGTTATGAAGACAGCATTCAGTTCACAGTGGAGAGAGAGAGCAATAGATCGGTACCTTTTCTGGACACAAGAGTATACAGGGATCTAGACAACACCATTAAACTCGACTGGTACCAAAAGCCTACCAGCTCAGGTCGATACATACATTTTACGTCTTACCACCACGAAAAAACGAAGAGGAACATGATCCTTGGCAGTGCTGGATTTACGTACAAGCTAAATAAGCTAAAGCTTTAGGCCGCAAAATTATTTAGGCCGCAAAATTGGCAGTCGTATGCCATAATATTTTTCTTGTTATTTTTTTTTTATTAAAATTTTATCATTTTTATAAATTCTCCACCAGGAGAGCGGCGAAAACCAACTTGTTTGTTAACTAAAAATATTATAAATACAACGAGAATTATTATTTTTATGTATTGTTTAATAAATTTAATGGAAGTTTAGGGCATCTTTTTAAAATCTAAAGATCTAAAAACAATCTAAAGACGACATTCAGTTTTAAATCTTCAGAAATGCCAGTATGTAGGTAATTAATGGGATTATGAAAGGATACAAAATTAGGTATGGGGTGTGCCATGCCACTAGAGCCAACTACAAAAATTGGTTTCAATTTTTTAATTTTAATATCCGAGTAAACCTTCAACTACTGGGAAATTGCGTGACCTTGAAAATCCAAAAAAAATTGCGGCGCTAAACACCTCTTCCTTTCAGCTACTCTAGGAAATTAGATTACTTAAATATGTAGTTTTTTTTTATATTAATAAAAATTGTAAATAAAACTAAAAACATTAAATAGGCCGCATTTATATTTTAGCTTAGAGCCGCCACTACTCTAAATCCGGCCCTGATCCTTGGCATGAAGAAACGTGTTCTGGATATTGTTCACCCCTACTTCAGGACTGCCTCTCTCCAAAGACTTCATAACCTCATGAGAACTAATGGCTACCCTGACCTATACATCAGAAGGCTGCTCTCTGGGCCAGCCATCCAGGGGAATACACCGAGTCCTCCTGTGGATGGAGATAACAATCCGGAAGCAATATTGAACGCCTCAGCATCGATCTCAAGCCGTTCCCCCTTGGTCCCCTCTACTCAGGTAAATGATGAGGTTCTGGCGTGCGATTTCGCCTCTTTACCTTTTATTAAGTGCCTCACACACAAACTAATTGAGCTCTTCAAGCGATACAGCACACAGATAAAAGTTGCACGATATATAATCTTGTTCCTAACAACAGATTTTTTAGTAACCTTAAAGATAGCAGCCCAAAATCAAAAATTTGTAATGTAGTTTATAAGATCAACTGCGTTAACTGTCAGCTATCCTACATTGGGCACACATCGCAGTCCGTAGGCCGTAGGGTTGCTCTCCGTAGGAGCGATTCCCGTCTTAGACCAGAAAGATGTGCTCTGGCCCAACACACAGTCGATACGGGACATCACATGAATTACAACGATGTTATCATCCTGGAAATAGAGAGTAACTACCATAAAAGGGTGATTTTAGAAATGTGCCATATCCAGAGTAGTAACACCATGAACTATAAAAATGATGTTGAAAAACTAAATAAAATCTACAGTTATATTCTTACTTTTTGACTTTACGGGGTTGTTTCCCCTGGAGAGTGGCCCTTAGGTGATGTTTGCTGCTAATTGCTGTTTTTTATTTTTTCTTTTCCTTTTCTATTGGTGCAGAGAAGTTTTCAATTTTTGTGTTGGACATTCTCTGTTTTATGGTAGATTGTCTTCCCTCCGGGGGTAGTTAAGTGACATCTAAGTCGTAAATTGTGAAATTTATAGTTTAAATTTGAATTTAAATTTATATATTTTCAACTACTGACTAATAATAGTTGTTAGTGTTGTTTTTTTTTTATATGTTTTGTATAATTTTGTGCCCTTCGAAATGTAACTCGATGGGGTTTTTATTTTTATTGTCATGATGCTGCCCTGCGATCGCTTCTTGCGTTTCCTTCCCTCCATTTTGTAAATTCAATCCAAGTTAATTGGTTTTTGACCATCCTTCAACTCCAATGAGCCTGAGCTCTTGCTAGCTTGGCGGCGAAATTAGCGCATGCCAACTGCCTGCTAACCACATATGACAATCTATACGTCAGATGTCACAGAAAATCAACCAAATGTGACAGTCTGTCAGTTCTTCTTTTTTAAATTGTTTAAAATATTGCAAAAATGAATGATTTTTTGGATAAAATTTTTTTAATTTTGTATGTCAGATAATAAGTTAAAGAAAAATTATCCGGAGCAATTCTTTGCCGGTGGAAGAGCTCTTGGGCTCTTTTTAACAGTTTTTTTACTCGAGTTTTTTAAATGTAATGTCCTTTAACGTGTCCATGACGAGGATCGCATTGCGGTTTCAGTTTTTCCTGGTCCCATATTATTATGAGTAGATGGGTCCTGTAGTTGTTGTGTTTTTCCAATGTAAAGATGATCACAGTTGTAAGTTACCATCTCTTGCTTGTTAAATTAAGACCATATTTTTGTAACCCTGTGAATTAATTTCAGAAACTCCTGTTGAAGGTCCAAACAATGCGGACCGAAATATAGAGTATTATACAAAGTGACTACTTGTATTATTACCCAGCCTCACTTTGAAACTTGAATTGGTCGTTAAAATAGCCCTTAAAAATAGCCTCCTGGAATCTAATTACAATAAATACGTTACTCCGTGATAAATTTTATAAATATAATATACAATGTGTTTTTAAATGGAGTACCATAAATTGGAGGACTTGTAGATAAAGTTAAAAAAATACGAAAATGTAGGAAAATTTTTTTTCGAAAAGGCTTTATTGATGAGATACAGGGTGTTAAAGAGTCGACCGACAGACCACTCTTTTGTTAATATTTGTTGAAACAATAACCCAACTGAGACAATTTTTTGTGTGTAACAAGTTATAAAGAGCAATAATCAGACAAATTTTCGGTTTATTTCAATAAGCCAGTGGCGTAGAAACAGGGGTCGTTTGACACTTTTCACTCTTTAAAAAAGTAAGGGCTAAGTTATTTGATGTCTTATTACTTTTTTCTGAATCAACGGTCTTTTTACAATAAAAAAGCCATACTTGTTTAATTTGCCCTGAGGCGTCCGTTTTTGAGATATTTGCAATTTTGTGTCGAAAGTAGCTTTGAAATTTAAATAAACTAATTTTTGGACTTACTTGTCAGTTTGACATTTCATATCCGAAGTGAAATTAAATAATATTTTGTGTTGACACATTGTGTTGAATAGTTTTCTTGACAATAAATATTATTTAATTTTCACTTCGGATATGAAATGTCAAACTGACAAGTAAGTCCAAAAATTAGTTTATTTAAATTTCAAAGCTACCTTCACAATTTTAATAAATGAAATTTTTAAGTGTATTTTACATAAAGCGACTGACATCCTGACACAAAATTGCAAATATCTCAAAAACGGACGCCTCTGGGCAAATTAAACAAGTATGGCTTTTTTATTGTAAAAACACCGTTGATTCAGAAAAAAGTAATAAGACATCAAAAAACCTAGCCCTTACTTTTTTAAAGAGTGAAAAGTGTCAAACGACCCCTGTTTCTACGCCACTGGCTTATGGAAATAAACCGAAAATTTGTCTGATTATTGCTCTTTATAACTTGTTGTTACACACAAAAAATTGTCTCAGTTGGGTTATTGTTTCAACAAATATTAACAAAAGAGTGGTCTGTCGGTCGACTCTTTAACACCCTGTATCTCATCAATAAAGCCTTTTCGAAAAAAAATTTCCTACATTTTCGTATTTTTTTAACTTTATCTACAAGTCCTCCAATTTATGGTACTCCATTTAGAAACACCTTGTATATATCGTGGGCAGGTGAATTTTGGAAAACCACTTTTTCGTGATCTGGGGGTCATGATCGGTGGACATTTGATGAGTTTGGGTGATTTTCGAAAAGTGATGTCGTCCTCAATGGTGTATTTTTTTATTAAAAAATACACTAAAAGTGACAACAAGAATAAGGTGCTGTTTATGCTAATATTGTAAATTTTTTTTAATTCGAATTTGTTTCTTATGTTATTGTTTCTGTGACAAAATGTAACCATAGCAACATAATTAATGACATTACGTGGTTAATCGCGAGCAGCATTAAAAAGTATTTTTCATAACAATCATATAATTTTATTTCTAATATAAATCAATCAATTATCATTTAAATAACCAATATCTAGAAATCCTACCATCATCAAACATATTTGGTCCTTCGAGCGCAGATTAAGAACAATCAGTGAAACATAATAATAATATCAAGTGAATCAGAAATCAGAAATCTACCCGGCATTTTGTCCTGCCTATCTACGCTACGAGACTGATCGGAACACGGAACGACCAGAGCACGGAGACGGCAAGGGCGACCGGCAGAGTCCTTCACAGAAAAACAAACCTGTGACTGCAGCCTGCAGTCAGAAGTCAGACATTGGACTACGACTACATAAGTACTACGCAGTCAAATCACTCACATTCAGATTTAATAACCCAGATAAGTCCTTCCCTTTTCTATCATAACCTAGCTATTTTTATATCCTTGTTCAACAGCTACAATTTGAATTATTTCGCAAGATTATTTAATGAACAGTAATTTAATATCAAAATACAGTACTTAGGTACCTATTTCAGGTTCTGTAGGTAAATATTTGAATCAACATTTAAATTCAAACAATCATAATTAATTCAATTATGTCAAAACAAATTGAAGCAAGAATAAAAAACTTAAAAAATGAAAGATCAATCATCGAAGCGTCACTTGCCAGATTCCAAACATTTTTATCAAATTTAGCTGATGATCCATCGAAAAAAGACCAATTAAATGCAAGAATCACTAATGTTCAAGTTTTATTAGGGAAATATAATTCAAATTCCTTGCGAATTATAGAACTAGACGAGGAACATACAGTTGAATATCTATCAGAACTGGAGTTATTTGAAAATACATATTATCAGACATTGGCAACGTCATCTCAATATATTCCATCAGTTGCAAATGTATCGCCTGAAACAGTGAATCAATCACAAGTAGCACAAGAAGCGCAAAATAATGTACAGATATTCTCAGATGTAACTCAACATGCTCAATCACAAGCAGTAAAATTACCCGTAATCAACTTACCTGTATTTTCTGGTTCACCAGAAAAGTGGCTATCGTTTTATGAAACTTTCGAATCATTAATTAACAGCAATAATTACCTTAGCAAAGTTCAGAAATTTTATTACCTGAAATCTTGTTTAAAGGACGATGCTGAAGCGGTAATAGGTTCTTTAGAAATAACATGTGAAAATTATGACATCGCGTGGGAACTTCTAAAGGAACGGTTTCAAAATGATAGGCTTATCATTCAAACTCATGTACGAGCATTATTTGAGTTACCAATCATAACAAAGGAAGCACCTCAACTATTGAGAAGGCTTTTGGATGACATTAACAGGAACATACGCGTTTTAAAATCATTCAAGCAGCCAACTGATTCATGGTCTACGTTATTAATATATTTAATATCAACAAAATTAGACAATTCCACCAAGCGGGAATGGGAATCAGAGAACATTTCAAATCAAGTACCAGACTTCACTAAATTTCTGGATTTTTTAAAGAAAAGATGTCAGCTATTAGAGGGTCTTCAAACCAACAGGGAAAGTTACAAAAACACCTCGGAATCTCAAATCAGACCGCGTTTCAACAAAATTCAATACAATACACGATCTTTAGTCACATCAAACATATCAAGCACACAATTCAAATGTTTCTATTGTAATGAAAATCATTTGATATTTTATTGTCAGAAATTCTTAGCTTTACCAATCAAATCTAGATACCAGGAAATCAAAAAACTCAAATTATGTGTTAATTGCTTTAGAAACAACCATTCAACCGGTAATTGCTTTTCATTAACACGTTGAGCACGGGTGTAGTGGAAAAAATGGAGGTCCACTAGACGGGGGTTCAATTTGGGCTTTTTCAGATATATATAGTCTGTATGAAGTATACTGTATGCTTTTTGTTTGAAAACAGCATTTTTTTGTCAAAAATTTTGAAAACATTTTTGAGGCATCACGTTGATGCCTCGCCGTCTTTAGCATAAAATTCTGTTCACTAAGACGGCGAGGCATCAACATGATGCCACATTATAAGCTATAGATTGGCTAATCCAAGAGGTTCTTTTCCGTGAATTCTCCGCTATCATTTTTTGTATGCACTGTAACTACCAAACCTTTACTCGCAAACACTAAATTGTACGTTATAACACTTATATCTCACACGGACCACCCATGCTGTTCTCTAAAATCAGTAAATCGAGTAGTATAATAAAAATTCAAGGACGGGTTGGCAGAAACTGTTCCTATAGACGGCTATCCTACATATTCCATGCATACAGCATTATAGTGAGACATCAGACTGAGCCACACCGTCCCGAAATCCTTTTCACGTGAGACACTCATAGATGTCTCGCCGGCCCGATGAACAATTCAGTGAGGCATCAATGTGATGCCTCGCCGTGCTCAACGTGTTGAGGCTGTAGAACGTGTGGAAAAAGACACAATTCTTTATTGCATGATGCCCGCGATACAAATACAGAACAAACAAACATTCAACCAAACAATCAATTCCTATTCAATCAATCAAATACCAATCAATCAAATACCAATCAAACAAATACCAATCAAACAAATACTAATCAATCAAATACTAATCAATCAAATACTAATCAAATACTAATCAATCAAGCACCAATCAACCAAACATGCAATATTACCAAGTTCAATCAACTGAAAATCAAACTCCGAGATCTTTTTCTCACACATCATCGAAAATCAATCAAACAGAAATTTTACTATCAACAGCAATAGTTGATATTTATGACCAATTTGGTAACCCGCATGAGGCCAGGACCTTACTAGATTCAGGCTCTCAATCTAATTTTATAACAACCGATCTTTGTAACAAACTCAAGTTAAACAAGGAAAAAATCAATATACCTTTGTCAGGCATAAATCAGAAGGAAATAATTATTAACTACTTGACTAATGCCACAATTAAGTCAAAGGTAAATTCTTTCCAATTCACATCTTCTTTCTTGTTGCTAGACAGCATTACAGAAAAATTGCCCGTAACAAAACTAAATTCAGAGGACTTTATTATCCCGGAAAATATCATTCTGGCAGACTCAAAATTTAACATACCAGCCAAAATTGACATACTTCTCGGCGCATCGGTGTTCTATGATTTATTGTGCATCGGTCAAATTAAATTAAAACACAATCAGCCAATATTCCAGAAAACCAAGTTTGGTTGGGTGATATCAGGAAAAATACCAGTAAAGTATAATGAAAAAAGAACAATCTGCAACTTTGTAGAAATTCAGGAACAGCTTCAGCAGTTCTGGGAAATTGAAAATTGTAACCAGGGCAAAGCGTATAGCAGAGAAGAAGAAGACTGTGAAACAATATTTACAAAAGAAACTAGAAAAACTCATGATGGACGTTTCATCGTACCATTACTCATCAAGCAAAATGAAAGGAATATCGGAGAATCATATAGTTCAGCATTAAAGAGATTTCTAATCTTAGAGAAAAAATTAAACAATAACAATACATCTTCTAAACAATACAAGTCATTCATGGAAGAATATGTGTCCTTAGGACACATGTCAATAATCGAAGCAGATCAGCTTGATAATCACCAATCATTCTATTTACCACATCATGGCGTTCTCAAGGAAGACAGCTCCACAACAAAATTGAGAGTCGTGTATGATGCGTCTGCAAAATCAGATACGGGAGTATCACTAAACAAACAAATTGGCCTGAAAGCAAACAAACAATACAAGGAAATGTGCCAGAAGCCAAGAAAGTAATTGTTTTATCAGAATTTTCAACACAATCAAACATTTTTCATATTACCTCATCAATCATAAGGCTACAACGCATAGTAGCATATATACTTCGATTTAAACATAACGCTTTAAAAAATACTCCAAAGTTAACAAACAATTTAATTGTTCAAGAATTAGATAAGGCTCTATAATTTGCCTGATCAAAATTGCTCAAAAAAATGTTTTCTCTACGGAAATTGCTATCCTAATGAAAAACAAAACTTTGAAGCATAACAGTAATATCATATCGTTGAACCCATTCTTAGACAAAAACAAAGTTTTGAGGGTTGGGGGTAGAATGAAACATGCAGCTAACATAACTTTTTCACAAAAACACCCTATTATATTACCAAAAAGGCATATACTAACCGAACTTATCATACGGGATGAACATTATAGACAATTACATGCAGGCACACAAGCATTATTATCATCTTTGCGTACCAGATACTGGATTATTTCTGGAAAAAATATGATCAAGGGCGTGTTAAGAAAGTGTATTGTATGTTTTCGGACAAAACCAAACGAACTAAAACCTTTTATGGGAGATTTACCTGAAGAACGTGTCACTCCTTCACGTCCATTTCTACATACAGGAATTGATTACGCTGGCCCATTTAACATGAAAACTAGTAAACTAAGAAATGCAAAAATTGTGAAAGTATATCTGTGCATATTTGTGTGTTTCAGCACTAAGGCAAGTCATTTAGAGTTAGTTGTCGACCTGTCGACGGAAGCATTTCTGAACTGTCTCAAGCGATTCATAGGCAGACGTGGTAAGCCAATCAAGCTATATTCAGACAATGCAACCAATTTTAGAGGAGCTGATAATTCACTCCAAGAATTTGTATCTTATATAAATCAACCAAATGTTCAGTCCAAAATCATTGATTTCACGACTTCAGAGTCAATATCCTGGAAGTTTATCCCAGCGAGATCTCCTCATATGGGTGGAATCTGGGAAGCTGCAGTAAAATCTGCAAAATTTCATTTACTACGTGTAGTCGGTAATCAAAGTTTAACTTATGAAAATCTTAACACTATAATAATTCAAATTGAGGCTTGTATGAATTCCAGACCGCTCACTCCTATTTCAACAGATCCCAATGATATATCAGCTCTCACACCTGGTCATTTTTTGATCCTTTCTCCTCTTACTTCTATTCCTGAACCAAACTATTATAACCTGAATACCCCAATCAATCATCTTAACGAGTATCAACGGCTAACTAGGACGCTACAATCATTCTGGTCACGTTGGTCAACCGAATACTTAACAGAACTTCAGCAACGCACCAAATGGAAGATCAAGAATCAAGAGATGCTGAAACCTGGTCTGTTGGTACTTATCAAAGACCCTCTCAGTCCTCCAATGAACTGGAAAATGGGACGCATTTTGGAAGTCTTTCCAGGGAGTGATGGTGTAGTGCGAGTGGTATCTTTAAAAACTCCCACTGGCGAAACAAGGCGATCAACTTCAAAAATATGTCTCTTACCGATCTATAATGATGTAGATTCGGGTGTGAATTGATTTTTATGTATATATATGTTTAAATTTATCTTTTTCTTGAAACTGATAGTTTCAAGGGGGGCGGCATGTTTATGCTAATATTGTAAATTTTTTTTAATTCGAATTTGTTTCTTATGTTATTGTTTCTGTGACAAAATGTAACCATAGCAACATAATTAATGACATTACGTGGTTAATCGCGAGCAGCATTAAAAAGTATTTTTCATAACAATCATATAATTTTATTTCTAATATAAATCAATCAATTATCATTTAAATAACCAATATCTAGAAATCCTACCATCATCAAACAGGTGCTAAATCGGCCAGTTAATAGTACCACGGCGATAAACACGTGTCCCGCGCTAGAATAGCTATTATTATTATTCATTGACAATCCTTTCAGGGAAGCGTGTATTAGTAATTAAAAATGTTTGTTTTGATTATTATTCATTGACAATCCTTTCAGGGAAGCGTGTATTAGTAATTAAAAATTAAAAATGTTTGTTTTGACGATAACAAAATTATTAAAATTAGGCAAATCACAGCCGCTCACACTATTAATTTTGAAAATGTTTAAGTTATTCTGTCACCATAAAGAAACTGTTAATTATTAGGTATTTGGTATCAGCATGCTCAGAAAATAATCCTCTTTCGATAGACACCATTACCGTTCTTGTAGATAAAAGTGGTGAGAAATAAACTGCAAAAATGTGATTTTCCATGCTATTTGCCTATGTTCTGCTTTGAAACTTGTCACACGGTATAGAAAAAAATATTTAGCGCTCAAAAAACAGTTAATTTTTTTTTGACATCCTGGAGCACAAAAATGGCGCTTTTTCGGACACGCCATGTTAATACTAGGAATTTTTTTGTCAGAACCTGTCAAGCACCTTTCATTTTCCGAAACACCTTATATGCATCAAAAAAATATAGGTAGGTTTTGGTCGCAGAATGCACCCCTGGATTTTTTACCTCTAGATAACAAACCACAATACTATGAAATTATAAACTTTTTCCAATTCTCGAACTTCAGAACGAACTCTAATAAATATTCCTTTAAAGCCATAACAGTTATTTCCATACTCAACCCTAAACATATACAGAAGTGTTATAAAAACTATTTTTAATTTCACCCTTTATGTTTATCAGCATGTGTTGACCTAATCCAGACTCATTTGGGTTTCATGTAAATTGAATCCTAACTCTTTCGCACATGGTGCTCGACAATTAAAAAGATTTAGATGTGAAATTGTCACGCCCATGCAGGAGATTTTCAAAGCTTTATTAATTAAATGAATACATTCAAGCGCACATGCTATACGAATACGCAGTCTCATAGTCTATCGGATTGATTATGCGTACTGTAAATTGTTATAATTTATTGAGAACTACTAATACCTACTAGTAATTAGTGAAATCTTCATATAGTGTGTCCCAGAACGGTGCTGCATGAACTGGGATCTCGGCTGCTAAATTAGGAAAGTTTTAAAGTATTTTATATGAGCTACCTGAAACCGCTCGCCAGAAGGCCATGGTTATCTTAGATTTTGAGAGATTTCATAAGAAACTACATAACTCCAATGGTATGTTTTCTGATTACTCTTATAAGAAATAATTTTCTCGAGGTAAAAGTCTCGACAACCTTTTTACTAAAAATCGTATGTAAATTCACAGACCTTTGTTACTGCAAAGGAGGCGTGGAGGTCAGCAGAACTTATTCATCAATAGAAAGTATCTAAACAAGATGACGTAAGCCTTCCCTGATTCGCGGAGTCAGCCTCTATCCCCTACCCCAAAAAATATCTGCTTAAAGAACCTACCCACAAGTTTCTTGCTTTTTATTATTTTTGGAAAAAACAAAAACCAGAACTGTAAAGCGATGAAAATTATTGTGTCTGGATTTAGACATATGGAAAGAGTTAACAATAAGATTTGTCAGTCCTGAGACATGGGACCCTAGTTTGGCCAAGAGATATCTCGTTACTTTGAATAAATCAATGGTGTACCTAGGTAGCATCGACAAGCTTTGAGGTGTCTGATTAAGTGTCCTACGTTCTGGTTTTTAGAGCGCACTTCTTCAAAAGTCTAGTCGCTGAATTCTTGTTATAGGTATATAGTTTCGCCATTTTTGTGATTTAATTTTTTATGATGAAGAAACTTAGCTCCTCAAGCCAATAATTAACAATTTAATAAGTCAGTAAATTATACACCCACAGCCATAAAAGCACGAACTCTCCTGTCTATACTCGAGCAGAACAAATGGTACTTGAAACCAGCCAAGAAACCCACCTAAACCATGACATGACATGTTGTCAACCCTTAGGCTTTTTCTATTTTAATTCATTCCCAGTCACAATCGCAAGAACCGCACATGAAAAATTAAAAAGTGTAATTTTCGCCGAGGAGCCTGAGACAATGGCCCTGCAGCCCTCTCAGGCGCCGCGCAGAACGGAAGGGCGCACTCGTCGGGAGCCTTAGGCCCTTCAAGGGACGGGGAAGGGTGACACAAGGAAAGGGGTGACTGATGACTCGTATTAAAAACCATCGGCCTCGGGCGTTGATTCTGGCGGATGTGCATAATTCCTTTCACATCACAGATGATTGCAAACAAATGGTGCACGGCTTGAGTATTTTATAATGACTATATGCACAGGGTGGTGCAAGGGTTTTACTAAATTGCAATCGATAATTGCCTTGGTGAATAGCTCTGAGAAGTACTTGTTACTCGTTCTAGTTCTAAAGAAATCTACCTCTCAGAGCTACAAGTAGATATTAATATTTGTTCATAGAGAATGGTGATGTGTTTTATACTCCCTTTTAACGTTTTTCTAAATTCTGAATCGGAAAAATCAATTCTGAATTGCATATTTGAGATATTATTGTTTATTATTATAAAGACATTCAGTTCGCATGCACATTAAACGTTTATTTCTTCTTACCCCCGCACGAAGCCGTGGTAGAAAGCCTCGAAAACCCCATCCCTTATCATTACATTTTGAGTCCTTATAACTATCTGTACAAGGTGCTTCTCTGTCACCTCTAACAACAACTGACTGCACAGGGTGATAAATCGGGCGACACTTGTCCCGGGCACTTGCACGATAAATCCCCCCGGAGCCTTGTCTTGCGGTCGCGGGGCCGTTATTTATGTGTTGCGGTCTGGGTAATGCAAGTTCAAGTGTTGCTGTCGCGGTATTAAGAAGTTATAACATGCCTGGGGCTTTAAGGGGAATGAACAGGGTTTACAGGTTATAAAGGGTTAAATAGTGAGATTAGAAAGGAGTTTTATCAATTATTATTGCTGACGTTTTATTTAATTTATTCAATTAGGGATGGTTGTAAAAATATGAGGTTTAGATCTGTATTACAAGAGTAGTTATTATTGAATCAGCCTTCATGTTTTACATAATTAATTGGCTTAATACAGGGTGGGTTGATGAATTTTTTTTTCTTGTAGTAGTAAAGGAACTATAAAAGCTTGAAATAGTAGGAAAAAATATTAAATCCAACAACACTCCTGAAAATATACTTATTTTCGACTCTTATCATGACGTTTTGCTATCTTGAGAAACTTAGAACTATATAAGTAAAAAAAATTGAAATATTCCAGTCTATAGGGTGTCGAAAGATTTAGGCAAGAGTCCTCGAACAATGTGACAATTATTCTCAAAATGACGTAACGCATTTTCTTTTCCTTAATGTTTCCTTAGGAATATTTTACATTATTAAAAAGTTAAAAGAAATTATTTTCCCGAGGTAAACATCTCAGCCACCTTTCCACTAAAAATATCGCGTATAAATTCACGAACCTAAAGGTACGTGAAGGGACGCACGTAAGGACGCATAAAGATTGGACCACAAAATTTGCAAAAAATGACATAAGCTCCCGCTGATTCGCT